>JAEIGO010000292.1:0-372033 GCA_018903765.1 Drosophila aff. chauvacae BK-2020 | reverse complement strand
TTTAAATTTCCAGATTTCAATAGTTAAATTTTTGTTCGTGATTTTTTAGGTCTTATAATTCCGTCAAAAATGCTTTAATTTTGATACCGACATCTTTTCGGTTCTAGTTTTTTCTGTATCTATGAAATTACATACTTAAATTGCCAGATTTCAATAGTTAAATTTTTGTTCGTTTTTTTAGGTCTTATAATTCCGTCAAAAATGCTTTAATTTTGATTCCGACAGATTTCTGTGCTAGTTTTTTCTGTATCTATGAAATTGCATACTTAAATTGCCAGATTTCAATAGTTAAATTGTTTTTCGTTTTTTTTAGGTGTTATAACTCCGTCAAAAATGTTTTAATTTTGATTCCGACAGCTTTTCTGTGCTAGTTTTTTTCTGTATCTATGAAATTGCATATTTAAATTTCCAGATTTCAATAGTTAAATTTTTGTTCGTGATTTTTTAGGTCTTATAATTCCGTCAAAAATGCTTTAATTTTGATACCGACAGCTTTCCTGTTCTAGTTTATCTGTATCTATGAAATTGCATACTTAAATTGCCAGATTTCAATAGTTAAATTGTTTTTCGTTTTTTTTAGGTGTTATATCTCCGTCAAAAATGCTTTAATTTTTATTCCGACAGCTTTTCTGTTCTAGTTTTTTCTATATCTATTAATATACATACTTAAATTGCCAGATTTCAATAGTTAAATTTTTGTTCGTTATTTTCAGGTCTTATAATTACGTCAAAAATGCTTTCATTTTGATTCCGACAGCTTTTCTGTGCTAGTTTTTTCTTTATCTATGAAATTGCATACTTAAATTGCCCGATTTTAAAAGTTACATTTTTGTTCGTGATTTTTAAGGTCTTATAACTCCGTCAAAAATGCTTTAATTTTGATTCCGACAGCGTTTCTGTGCTAGTTTTTTCTGTATCTATGAAATTGCATACTTAAATTGCCAGATTTCAATAGTTAAAGTGTTTTTCGTTTTTTTTTAGGTGTTATATCTCCGTCAAAAATGCTTTAATTCTGATTCCGACAGCTTTTCTGTGCTAGTTTTTTCTGTATCTATGAAATTGCATACTTAAATTGCCAGATTTCAATAGTTAAATTGTTTTTCGTTTTTTTAGGTCTTATAATTCCGTCAAAAATGCTTTAACTTTGATTCCGACATCTTTTCGGTTCTCTTTTTTTCTGTATCTATGAAATTACATTCTTAAATTGTCAGATTTCAATAGTTAAATTTTTTTTCGTAATTTTTTAGGTATTATATTTCCGTCAAAATGCTTTAATTTTGATTCCGACAGATTTCTGGGCTAGTTTTTTCTGTATCTATGAAATTGCATACTTAAATTTCCAGATTTCAATAGTGAAATTTTTGTTCGTGATTTTTTAGGTCTTATAACTCCGTCAAAAATGCTTTAATTTTGATTCCGACAGCTTTTCTGTGCTAGTTTTTTCTGTATCTATGAAATTGCATACTTAAATTGCCAGATTTCAATAGTTAAATTGTTTTTCGGTTTTTTTAGGTTTTATAACTTCGTCAAAAATGCTTTAATTTTGATTCCGACAGCTTTTCTGTTCTAGTTTTTTCTGTATCTATGAAATTGCATACTTAAATTGCCAGATTTCAATAGTTAAATTGTTTTTCGTTTTTTTTAGGTGTTATAACTGCGTCAAAAATGCTTTAATTTTGATTCCGACATCTTTTCTGTGCTCGTTTTTTCTGTATCTATGAAATTACATACTTAAATTGCCAGATTTCAATAGTTAAATTTTTGTTCGTAATTTTTTAGGTCTTATAATTCCGTCAAAAATGCTTTTATTCTGATTCCGACAGCTTTTCTGTGCTAGTTTTTTCTGTATCTATGAAATTGCATACTTAAATTGCCAGATTTCAATAGTTAAATTTTTGTTCGTGATTTTTTAGGTCTTATAATTCCGTCAAAAATGCTTTTATTCTGATTCCGACAGGTTTTCTGCGCTAGTTTTTTCTGTATCTATGAAATTGCATACTTAAATTGCCAGATTTCAATAGTTAAATTGTTTTTCGTTTTTTTTAGGTGTTATATCTCCGTCAAAAATGCTTTAATTTTGATTCCGACAGCTTTTCTGTTCTAGTTTTTTCTATATCTATTAATATACATATGTCGCAGATTTATTTTTAATTTCAAATATAAAGACCTTTTCTGTTATTTTGTGTTTCCTCATTTCGTTTCGCATATTCTTCGAAAACGCATTCTCTACCTCTTGGTAGCGTGGCAAATAAGTGTTAATATAACTGTTTCTGTCGAACGTAGTCTGGTCGGCGGGAGCGAGAGGGATATATATTCCCGTTAAGAATGGGAACCAGGAATTGAGAAAAATGAGAAAATGTGTGTTGGTATTGATGTGTGTGGAGTGAAATAAGTCTCCAAAGTGCGTTGGTATTGCGAGTAGACTTTGGTTCTACGCATTATTGCAACGCTGGTTTTCGACATTGAGTTTTTAATCGCAGAAGAAGACGGACATGCCTCGCTCCCGAATAAAACCCACCAGAAAACGTTGCGCTGCAATGGTAGAACGCGACGCCGATTACAATAGCGATTCAGATCCGACACATACTTAAATTGCCAGATTTCAATAGTTAAATTTTTGTTCGTTATTTTTAGGTCTTATAATTACGTCTGTTCGGAGGAGGATGGCTTTAACCTGGAAGGCACTCGATAAATAAAACACGGAAGATAACTTTTTCGGGGTGTTACGCGACGTGCGTCTTTATTTGGTTAATCGTAAATTAGTACTAACAAGAAGAAGCCTTAGAACTAACTTGGGGAGAGCGGACTAGGAGCTCGATGCACCAAAGTGCAGTGGGAGAGGGAGAGAGAGAGCGAGTGCACTGGATCACACTGCCTCCGGAAAATAAGCGCCCTTTTGGCGTGAACATTCTCCCCCCCCCTTGCGAGGATACGCAGCAAAATATAAGAAGACGTTTGAGGCCCCCTTAGCGAGGATACGCTGTAGGAATACAAGAGGCCTTTGCTCGGGAAAGCGTTGGATACGCTGAGCGCTCGTGGACATGGAGAAGTGTATGGTGATCCTGGCCACACGACTGGCATCGGTCGTCACTGCGGCAAGATCCAGTGGAATGGTGATGGGCGAGGCAATTGACGAAGTATTTCTTCTCGATGACTGCTTGGAGCCGTTTCTCCGCGCTAAGCCGAAGAAAACGGTGGCACTTCCGAAGAGGATGGTTCCCTTGGCAGACTCGGCATGGGTAGGATAAAATACCTCGGGAACGTCTGCATTTCATCTCGTTGTACGGAACCCAGTAATTGGCGGTACGTCGGAGGGTGTCGGTTCGGACGGATGGAGGCGCAACGTAGTAGGATGTATAAACTCTATGGCCTCCAGAGTTCTATGGCGCTCAGTCAGGAAAGAATCAAGTTCTTGCCACGTAGGAATTTCGGTTTTATTTGTTAAGGACTGCTCCCATAGTGAGAGCGTCAGCTTTGGAAGTTTCGTGGAACACAAATAAACCAGGAGACAATCCCAATTATCCGTAGGAAGGCCGGACAAATTTAGGGATGTGAGGCAGTTCTGGATTGTATTTTGCAGCTCCTTCAAGGCTGCCGAAGATTCTTGTGCGACGGACTGCATGTTTAATAACT
The DNA here is from genome assembly GCA_018903765.1 of Drosophila aff. chauvacae BK-2020. NCBI lineage: Eukaryota > Metazoa > Arthropoda > Insecta > Diptera > Drosophilidae > Drosophila > Drosophila aff. chauvacae BK-2020. The sequence goes on along the minus strand of JAEIGO010000292.1, from coordinate 368,400 downwards.
TTTTCAGTTGGCTGTTCACCAGCGCTCGTTTATTTTCGAAACGCTCAGATAGGTTTTTCCAGGCTGAGCGGAAACCATCGTTGGTGAGTGGCGAATTGGAAACTACGGAATGAGCTTCACCACTAGTCTTGGCATTTAGATAGAACAACTTTTCAACAGGGGTCAGCGCAGGATTGTCTATATAGACCGCTGTGAAAAGGTCTCGGAAAGTCGGCCAGCGAATGTAATCGCCCGAGAAAACTTCTGTTTCGCACGGAGGAAGCTGACAGCCAGACGGATAGGAATTTTGGGGTGGAACGGGTTGGTCTTGAGCTGTTGTAGAAGCGATCGTTTCGATCTGTTCCATGAGCTTTGCGGCACACCTTTCGTATATAAAATAGGCATACTCGTATTTTGCCTTTAGAGTAGGTAAGGTGTCCGCTGTGCCCTCTAAGCCAACTGAAATTTGCTCTGAACAAGTTTCATATTCTTTCTCGACGAGATGAATTTGACACGTATATTTGGATGGACTAGTTGCTGCTGAATTGCAGATTTTGGAATCGAAGTGACTTAGACGGTCACAGATCGAAATAAATTTATTTAAAATGGAAGCAGTCATTTTGGATATTTAAAGAACAAACTGGATTGTTTCTTTATGGTTATATTTTGGATCGAATTAACTTATATTTTCGGGACGCTGGATAAAGCGTACAACCAGTTGAAAGATCGAAAAACAACTTATATTTGGGACGCTGGATAAAGCGTTCAACCAGTTGAATGATCGAAAACAACTTCTATTCGGGACGCTGGATAAAGCTTGCAACCAATTGGATCGAAAACGTATATATTCGGGACGCTGGATAAAGCGTACAACCAGTTAAGACATCGAAAATCAACTTATTTTTTTTTTTTGGGACGATTTAGTTATACGTGTCGAAGCTGGAATTGGAATTTAGGAACCAATCGGAATATATAAAATTAAATTAAATTTAATTTAATAACGAATTAATTGAATAATATTCTCTATGCTGCAAAACGGATACGGTCACACTAATGCGGATATGGAAGCGCACTTGAATTCCTAACTGATTCAGTTAGTTGTAATTTTTATAAAAAATAATTTTAAAATTATTTTTGTGCCTGGACTTATCCAGTTGACCGCTGCTGTATTTTCCGCGGTACTGTTCTTGGAGATAAGGCGTGCGAGTGAATATGTTTATGCATTCGCCGTTTGCCAATGCAGAATAGAGGAGACAACGAGAGGCGGAAAAAATTGCCAAAAAATCGGAGCTTCGACTTGTAGTCGAATATGTATGTAATTGCAATTTGTTTTTGGTTGCCTATGCCTGCATGTAACGCCGCTCAGGATAGAGCGAAGGAATGACAATAAATATATAATATATGTATATGTTTATTTAAATGTAGCTCAGCTCAGGATAGAGCTAGGGAGAGACAATAAATAATTAAGTTCGGCAATTCTGTCCCGTGATTTTGGGGATATATTTATTTATTTATAGGAGCTGTGGACTGTATTTGTAGAATTTTGTAGTTGAACGTTGATGAATTATTATAAATATATATATATATATATATATATATTTATTTTATAATTTGTGTAAATTGCTGGTGGCGATCGTAGATCAGTGGAGTGGACTGTATTGCATATCGGAGAGTGTAAATATGTAAATGCAAGCGGAACACAGTGAACGAAGAGAATTTCGGAACTAGAAGTTTCACTGTGGCTTATAGACGTACATATATTTAATTTACACTTTTGGATTTTGGAATGTTTATTTACTATTATTATCCAGGATAGGAATATTTATAGCGTAAATTGTTGGTGCCGATTGTAGAAATAAATGCAAGCGGATCACAGTGAACGAAGAGAAATTCGAAATTTAAAGTTTCACTGTGGCTTATGGCATATATTTAAACACACACTTTTAGAATGTTGAATTCGCGGAAAATTAATATAAATTAATTGCGACACTAGGATTCTACAAATCGGATTCGGAATTGGAAGCTGCCGTTGTGTCGGATCAATCGGACTAGGATTTAGACACAAATAATAAAAATGAACGGCAGGGCAGCAAAGTAAAATGTTTACTTATCTTGTGCGGTGTTAAAGCCACCGGAACTGCTGGAGATAGAATTATCCGGCTCTGTTGGACCAAATGTTCGGAGGGGGATGGCTTTAACCTGGAAGGCACTCGATAAATAAAACACGGAAGATAACTTTTTCAGGGTGTTACGTGACGTGCGTCTTTATTTGGTTAATCGTAAATTAGTACTAACAAGAAGAAGCCTTAGAACTAACTTGGGGAGAGCGGACTAGGAGCTCGATGCACCAAAGTGCAGTGGGAGAGGGAGAGAGAGAGCGAGTGCACTGGATCACACTGCCTCCGGAAAATAAGCGCCCTTTTGGCGTGAACAACGTCAAAAATGCTTTAATTTTGATTCCGACAGCTTTTCTGTGCTAGTTTTTTCTTTATCTATGAAATTGCATACTTAAATTGCCCGATTTTAAAAGTTACATTTTTGTTCGTGATTTTTTAGGTCTTATAACTCAGTCAAAAATGCTTTAATTTTGATTCCGACAGCTTTTCTGTGCTAGTTTTTTTCTGTATCTATGAAATTGCATACTTAAATTTCCAGATTTCAATAGTTAAATTTTTGTTCGTGATTTTTTAGGTCTTATAATTCCGTCAAAAATGCTTTAATTTTGATACCGACAGCTTTTCTGTGCTAGTTTTTTCTGTATCTATGAAATTGCATACTTAAATTGCCAGATTTCAATAGTTAAATTGTTTTTCGTTTTTTTTAGGTGTTATATCTCCGTCAAAAATGCTTTAATTTTGATTCCGACAGCTTTTCTGTTCTAGTTTTTTCTATATCTATGAAATTAAATACTTAAATTGCCAGATTTCAATAGTTAAATTTTTGTTCGTAATTTTTTAGGTCTTATAATTCCGTCAAAAATGCTTTTGTTCTGATTCCGACAGCTTTTCTGTGCTAGTTTTTTTCTGTATCTATGAAATTGCATACTTAAATTTCCAGATTTCAATAGTTAAATTTTTGTTCGTGATTTTTTAGGTCTTATAATTCCGTCAAAAATGCTTTAATTTTGATACCGACAGCTTTTCTGTGTTAGTTTTTTCTGTATCTATGAAATTGCATACTTAAATTTCCAGATTTCAATAGTTAAATTTTTGTTCGTGATTTTTTAGGTCTTATAATTCCGTCAAAAATGCTTTTATTCTGATTCCGACAGCTTTTCTGTGTTAGTTTTTTCTGTATCTATGAAATTGCATACTTAAATTGCCAGATTTCAATAGTTAAATTGTTTTTCGTTTTTTTTAGGTGTTATATCTCCGTCAAAAATGCTTTAATTTTGATTCCGACAGCTTTTCTGTTCTAGTTTTTTCTATATCTATGAAATTAAATACTTAAATTGCCAGATTGCAATAGTTAAATTTTTGTTCGTTATTTTTAGGTCTTATAATTACGTCAAAAATGCTTTAGCTTTGATTCCGACATCTTTTCGGTTCTCTTTTTTTCTGTATCTATGAAATTACATACTTAAATTGTCAGATTTCAATAGTTAAATTTTTGTTCGTGATTTTTAGGTCTTATAATTCCGTCAAAAATGCTTTTATTCTGATTCCGACAGCTTTTCTGTGTTAGTTTTTTCTGTATCTATGAAATTGCATACTTAAATTGCCAGATTTCAATAGTTAAATTGTTTTTCGTTTTTTTTAGGTGGTATAACTCCGCCAAAAATGCTTTAATTTTGATTCCGACATCTTTTCGGTTCTAGTTTTTTCTGTATCTATGAAATTAAATACTTAAATTGCCAGATTTCAATAGTTAAATTTTTGTTCGTAATTTTTTAGGTCTTATAATTCCGTCAAAAATGCTTTTGTTCTGATTCCGACAGCTTTTCTGTGCTAGTTTTTTCTGTATCTATGAAATTGCATACTTAAATTTCCAGATTTCAATAGTTAAATTTTTGTTCGTGATTTTTTAGGTCTTATAATTCCGTCAAAAATGCTTTAATTTTGATACCGACAGCTTTTCTGTGCTAGTTTTTTCTGTATCTATGAAATTGCATACTTAAATTGCCAGATTTCAATAGTTAAATTGTTTTTCGTTTTTTTTAGGTGTTATATCTCCGTCAAAAATGCTTTAATTTTGATTCCGACAGCTTTTCTGTTCTAGTTTTTTCTATATCTATTAATATACATACTTAAATTGCCAGATTGCAATAGTTAAATTTTTGTTCGTTATTTTTAGGTCTTATAATTACGTCAAAAATGCTTTAGCTTTGATTCCGACATCTTTTCGGTTCTCTTTTTTTCTGTATCTATGAAATTACATACTTAAATTGTCAGATTTCAATAGTTAAATTTTTGTTCGTAATTTTTTAGGTCTTATATTTCCGTCAAAAATGCTTTAATTTTGATTCCGACAGATTTCTGTGCTAGTTTTTCTGTATCTATGAAATTGCATACTTAAATTTCCAGATTTCAATAGTTAAATTTTGTTCGTGATTTTTTAGGTCTTATAATTCCGTCAAAAATGCTTTTATTCTGATTCCGACAGCTTTTCTGTGTTAGTTTTTTCTGTATCTATGAAATTGCATACTTAAATTGCCAGATTTCAATAGTTAAATTGTTTTTCGTTTTTTTTAGGTGGTATAACTCCGTCAAAAATGCTTTAATTTTGATTCCGACATCTTTTCGGTTCTAGTTTTTTCTGTATCTATGAAATTAAATACTTAAATTTCCAGATTTCAATAGTTAAATTTTTGTTCGTAATTTTTTAGGTCTTATAATTCCGTCAAAAATGCTTTTGTTCTGATTCCGACAGCTTTTCTGTGCTAGTTTTTTTCTGTATCTATGAAATTGCATACTTAAATTTCCAGATTTCAATAGTTAAATTTTTGTTCGTGATTTTTTAGGTCTTATAATTCCGTCAAAAATGCTTTAATTTTGATACCGACAGCTTTTCTGTGCTAGTTTTTTCTGTATCTATGAAATTGCATACTTAAATTGCCAGATTTCAATAGTTAAATTGTTTTTCGTTTTTTTTAGGTGTTATATCTCCGTCAAAAATGCTTTAATTTTGATTCCGACAGCTTTTCTGTTCTAGTTTTTTCTATATCTATTAATATACATACTTAAATTGCCAGATTGCAATAGTTAAATTTTTGTTCGTTATTTTTAGGTCTTATAATTACGTCAAAAATGCTTTAGCTTTAATTCCGACATCTTTTCGGTTCTCTTTTTTTCTGTATCTATGAAATTACATACTTAAATTGTCAGATTTCAATAGTTAAATTTTTGTTCGTAATTTTTTAGGTCTTGTATTTCCGTCAAAAATGCTTTTGTTCTGATTCCGACAGCTTTTCTGTGCTAGTTTTTTCTGTATCTATGAAATTGCATACTTAAATTGCCAGATTTCAATAGATAAATTTTTGTTCGTGATTTTTTAGGTCTTATAATTCCGTCAAAAATGCTTTTATTCTGATTCCGACAGCTTTTCTGTGTTAGTTTTTTCTGTATCTATGAAATTGCATACTTAAATTGCCAGATTTCAATAGTTAAATTGTTTTTCGTTTTTTTTAGGTGGTATAACTCCGTCAAAAATGCTTTAATTTTGATTCCGACATCTTTTCGGTTCTAGTTTTTTCTGTATCTATGAAATTAAATACTTAAATTCCCAGATTTCAATAGTTAAATTTTTGTACGTTTTTTTTAGGTCTTATAATTCCGTCAAAAATGATTTAATTTTGATTCCGACAGATTTCTGTTCTAGTTTTTTCTGTATCTATGAAATTGCATACTTTAATTGCCAGATTTCAATAGTTAAATTGTTTTTCGTTTTTTTAGGTGTTATAACTCCGTCAATAATGTTTTAATTTTGATTCCGACAGCTTTTCTGTGCTAGTTTTTTTCTGTATCTATGAAATTGCATACTTAAATTTCCAGATCTCAATAGTTAAATTTTTGTTCGTGATTTTTTAGGTCTTATAATTCCGTCAAAAATGCTTTAATTTTGATACCGATAGCTTTTCTGTGCTAGTTTTTTCTGTATCTATGAAATTGCATTTTTAAATTGCCAGATTTCAATAGTTAAATTGTTTTTCGTTTTTTTTAGGTGTTATATCTCCGTCAAAAATGCTTTAATTTTGATTCAGACAGCTTTTCTGTTCTAGTTTTTTCTATATCTATTAATATACATACTTAAATTGCCAGATTGCAATAGTTAAATTTTTGTTCGTTATTTTTAGGTCTTATAATTACGTCAAAAATGCTTTAACTTTGATTCCGACATCTTTTCGGTTCTCTTTTTTTCTGTATCTATGAAATTACATACTTAAATTGTCAGATTTCAATAGTAAAATTTTTGTTCGTAATTTTTTAGGTCTTATATTTCCGTCAAAAATGCTTTAATTTTGATTCCGACCGATTTCTGTGCTAGTTTTTTCTGTATCTATGAAATTGCATACTTAAATTTCCAGATTTCAATAGTTAAATTTTTGTTCGTGATTTTTTAGGTCTTATAACTCCGTCAAAAATGCTTTAATTTTGATTCCGACAGCTTTTCTGTGCTAGTTTTTTCTGTATCTATGAAATTGCATACTTAAATTGCCAGATTTCAATAGTTAAATTGTTTTTCGTTTTTTTTAGGTTTTATAACTTCGTCAAAAACGCATTAATTTTGATTCCGACATCTTTTCTGTTCTAGTTTTTTCTGTATCTATGAAATTGCATACTTAAATTGCCAGATTTCAATAGTTAAATTGTTTTTCGTTTTTTTTTAGGTGTTATAACTCCGTCAAAAATGCTTTAATTTTGATTCCGACATCTTTTCGGTTCTCGTTTTTTCTGTATCTATGAAATTGCAACTTAAATTGCCAGATTTCAATAGTTAAATTTTTGTTCGTGATTTTTTAGGTCTTATAACTCCGTCAAAAATGCTTTAATTTTGATTCCGACAGCTTTTCTGTGCTAGTTTTTTCTGTATCTATGAAATTGCATACTTAAATTGCCAGATTTCAATAGTTAAATTTTTGTTCGTAATTTTTTAGGTCATATAATTCCGTCAAAAATGCTTTTATTCTGATTCCGACAGCTTTTCTGTGCTAGTTTTTTCTGTATCTATGAAATTGCATACTTAAATTGCCAGATTTCAATAGTTCAATTTTTGTTCGTGATTTTTTAGGTCTTATAATTCCGTCAAAAATGCTTTAATTTTGATTCCGACAGCTTTTCTGTGCTAGTTTTTTCTGTATCTATGAAATTGCATACTTAAATTGCCAGATTTCAATAGTTAAATTGTTTTTCGTTTTTTTTAGGTTTTATAACTTCGTCAAAAATGCTTTAATTTTGATTCCGACAGATTTCTGTGCTAGTTTTTTCTGTATCTATGAAATTGCATACTTAAATTCCCAGATTTCAATATTTAAATTGTTTTTCGTTTTTTTTAGGTGTTATAACTCCGTCAAAAATGCTTTAATTTTGATTCCGACATCTTTTCGGTTCTAGTTTTTTCTGTATCTATGAAATTACATACTTAAATTCCCAGATTTCAATAGTTAAATTTTTGTTCGTTTTTTTTAGGTCTTATAATTCCGTCAAAAATGATTTAATTTTGATTCCGACAGATTTCTGTGCTAGTTTTTTCTGTATCTATGAAATTGCATACTTAAATTGCCAGATTTCAATAGTTAAATTGTTTTTCGTTTTTTTTAGGTCTTATAACTCCGTCAAAAATGTTTTAATTTTGATTCCGACAGCTTTTCTGTGCTAGTTTTTTTCTGTATCTATGAAATTGCATACTTAAATTTCCAGATCTCAATAGTTAAATTTTTGTTCGTGATTTTTTAGGTCTTATAATTCCGTCAAAAATGCTTTAATTTTGATACCGACAGCTTTTCTGTGGTAGTTTTTTCTGTATCTATGAAATTGCATTTTTAAATTGCCAGATTTCAATAGTTAAATTGTTTTTCGTTTTTTTTACGTGTTATAACTCCGTCAAAAATGTTTTAATTTTGATTCCGACAGCTTTTCTGTGCTAGTTTTTTTCTGTATCTATGAAATTGCATACTTAAATTTCCAGATTTGAATAGTTAAATTTTTGTTCGTGATTTTTTAGGTCTTATAATTCCGTCAAAAATGCTTTAATTTTGATACCGACAGCTTTTCTGTGCTAGTTTTTTCTGTATCTATGAAATTGCATAATTAAATTGCCAGATTTCAATAGTTAAATTGTTTTTCGTTTTTTTAGGTGTTATATCTCCGTCAAAAATGCTTTAATTTTGATTCCGACAGCTTTTCTGTTCTAGTTTTTTCTATATCTATTAATATACATACTTAAATTGCCAGATTTCAATAGTTAAATTGTTTTTCGTTTTTTTTAGGTGTTATAACTCCGTCAAAAATGCTTTAATTTTGATTCCGACATTTTTCGGTTCTAGTTTTTTCTGTATCTATGAAATTACATACTTAAATTGCCAGATTTCAATAGTTAAATTTTTGTTCGTTTTTTTTAGGTCTTATAATTCCGTCAAAAATGCTTTAATTTTGATTCCGACAGATTTCTGTGCTAGTTTTTTCTGTATCTATGAAATTGCATACTTAAATTGCCAGATTTCAATAGTTAAATTGTTTTTCGTTTTTTTTAGGTGTTATAACTCCGTCAAAAATGTTTTAATTTTGATTCCGACAGCTTTTCTGTGCTAGTTTTTTCTGTATCTATGAAATTGCATACTTAAATTTCCAGATTTGAATAGTTAAATTTTTGTTCGTGATTTTTAGGTCTTATAATTCCGTCAAAAATGCTTTAATTTTGATACCGACAGCTTTTCTGTGCTAGTTTTTTCTGTATCTATGAAATTGCATAATTAAATTGCCAGATTTCAATAGTTAAATTGTTTTTCGTTTTTTTAGGTGTTATATCTCCGTCAAAAATGCTTTAATTTTGATTCCGACAGCTTTTCTGTTCTAGTTTTTTCTATATCTATTAATATACATACTTAAATTGCCAGATTTCAATAGTTAAATTTTTGTTCGTTATCTTCAGGTCTTATAATTACGTCAAAAATGCTTTAATTTTGATTCCGACAGCTTTTCTGTGCTAGTTTTTTCTTTATCTATGAAATTGCATACTTAAATTGCCCGATTTTAAAAGTTACATTTTTGTTCGTTGATTTTTTTAGGTCTTATAACTCCGTCAAAATGCTTTAATTTTGATTCCGACAGCTTTTCTGTGCTAGTTTTTTCTGCATCTATGAAATTGCATACTTAAATTGCCAGATTTCAATAGTTAAATTGTTTTTCGTTTTTTTAGGTCTTATAATTCCGTCAAAAATGCTTTAACTTTGATTCCGACAGCTTTTCTGTTCTAGTTTTTTCTGTATCTATGAAATTGCATACTTAAATTGCCATATTTCAATAGTTAAATTTTTGTTCGTGATTTTTTAGGTCTTATAATTCCATCAAAAATGCTTTTATTCTGATTCCGACAGCTTTTCTGTGCTAGTTTTTTCTGTATCTAAAAAATTGCATACTTAAATTGCCAGATTTCAATAGTTAAATTGTTTTTCGTTTTTTTAGGTGTTATAACTCCGTCAAAAATGCTTTTATTTTGATTCCGACATTTTTTCGGTTCTAGTTTTTTCTGTATCTATGAAATTACATACTTAAATTGCCAGATTTCAATAGTTAAATTGTTTTTCGTTTTTTTAGGTGTTATAACTCCGTCAAAAATGTTTTAATTTGATTCCGACAGATTTCTGTGCTAGTTTTCTGTATCTATGAAATTACATACTTAAATTGCCAGATTTCAATAGTTAAATTGTTTTTCGTTTTTTTAGGTGTTATAACTCCGTCAAAAATGTTTTAATTTTGATTCCGACAGCTTTTCTGTGCTAGTTTTTTTCTGTATCTATGAAATTGCATACTTAAATTTCCAGATTTGAATAGTTAAATTTTTGTTCGTGATTTTTTAGGTCTTATAATTCCGTCAAAAATGCTTTAATTTTGATACCGACAGCTTTTCTGTGCTAGTTTTTTCTGTATCTATGAAATTGCATAATTAAATTGCCAGATTTCAATAGTTAAATTGTTTTTCGTTTTTTTAGGTGTTATATCTCCGTCAAAAATGCTTTAATTTTGATTCCGACAGCTTTTCTGTTCTAGTTTTTTCTATATCTATTAATATACATACTTAAATTGCCAGATTTCAATAGTTAAATTTTTGTTCGTTATCTTCAGGTCTTATAATTACGTCAAAAATGCTTTAATTTTGATTCCGACAGCTTTTCTGTGCTAGTTTTTTCTTTATCTATGAAATTGCATACTTAAATTGCCCGATTTTAAAAGTTACATTTTTGTTCGTGATTTTTTAGGTCTTATAACTCCGTCAAAAATGCTTTAATTTTGATTCCGACAGCTTTTCTGTGCTAGTTTTTTCTGCATCTATGAAATTGCATACTTAAATTGCCAGATTTCAATAGTTAAATTGTTTTTCGTTTTTTTAGGTCTTATAATTCCGTCAAAAATGCTTTAACTTTGATTCCGACAGCTTTTCTGTTCTAGTTTTTTCTGTATCTATGAAATTGCATACTTAAATTGCCATATTTCAATAGTTAAATTTTTGTTCGTGATTTTTTAGGTCTTATAATTCCATCAAAAATGCTTTTATTCTGATTCCGACAGCTTTTCTGTGCTAGTTTTTTCTGTATCTAAAAAATTGCATACTTAAATTGCCAGATTTCAATAGTTAAATTGTTTTTCGTTTTTTTAGGTGTTATAACTCCGTCAAAAATGCTTTTATTTTGATTCCGACATTTTTTCGGTTCTAGTTTTTTCTGTATCTATGAAATTACATACTTAAATTGCCAGATTTCAATAGTTAAATTTTTGTTCGTTTTTTTTAGGTTTTATAATTCCGTCAAAAATGCTTTAATTTTGATTCCGACAGCTTTTCTGTTCTAGTTTTTTCTGTATCTATGAAATTGCATACTTAAATTTCCAGATTTCAATAGTTAAATTTTTGTTCGTGATTTTTTAGGCTTATAATTCCGTCAAAAATGCTTTAATTTTGATACCGACAGCTTTTCTGTGCTAGTTTTTTCTGTATCTATGAAATTGCAACTTAAATTGCCAGATTTCAATAGTTAAATTTTGTTCGTGATTTTTTAGGTCTTATAATTCCGTCAAAAATGCTTTTATTCTTATTCCGACAGCTTTTTCTGTGCTAGTTTTTTCTGTATCTATGAAATTGCATACTTAAATTGCCAGATTTCAATAGTTAAATTGTTTTTCGTTTTTTTAGGTGTTATAACTCCGTCAAAAATGCTTTTATTTTGATTCCGACATTTTTTCGGTTCTAGTTTTTTCTGTATCTATGAAATTACATACTTAAATTGCCAGATTTCAATAGTTAAATTTTTGTTCGTTTTTTTAGGTCTTATAATTCCGTCAAAAATGCTTTAATTTTGATTCCGACAGATTTCTGTGCTAGTTTTTTCTGTATCTATGAAATTGCATACTTAAATTGCCAGATTTCAATAGTTAAATTGTTTTTCGTTTTTTTTAGGTGTTATAACTCCGTCAAAAATGTTTTAATTTTGATTCCGACAGCTTTTCTGTGCTAGTTTTTTTCTGTATCTATGAAATTGCATACTTAAATTGCCAGATTTCAATAGTTAAATTGTTTTTCGTTTTTTTTAGGTGTTATAACTCCGTCAAAAATGCTTTTATTTTGATTCCGACATCTTTTCGGTTCTAGTTTTTTCTGTATCTATGAAATTACATACTTAAATTGCCAGATTTCAATAGTTAAATTTTTGTTCGTTTTTTTTAGGTTTTATAATTCCGTCAAAAATGCTTTAATTTTGATTCCGACAGCTTTGCTGTTCTAGTTTTTTCTGTATCTATGAAATTGCATACTTAAATTTCCAGATTTCAATAGTTAAATTTTTGTTCGTGATTTTTTAGGTCTTATAATTCCGTCAAAAATGCTTTAATTTTGATACCGACAGCTTTTCTGTGCTAGTTTTTTCTGTATCTATGAAATTGCAACTTAAATTGCCAGATTTCAATAGTTAAATTTTTGTTCGTGATTTTTTAGGTCTTATAATTCCGTCAAAAATGCTTTTATTCTGATTCCGACAGCTTTTCTGTGCTAGTTTTTTCTTTATCTATGAAATTGCATACTTAAATTGCCCGATTTTAAAAGTTACATTTTTGTTCGTGATTTTATAGGTCTTATAACTCTGTCAAAAATGCTTTAATTTTGATTCCGACATTTTTCGGTTCTAGTTTTTCTGTATCTATGAAATTACATACTTAAATTGCCAGATTTCAATAGTTAAATTTTTGTTCGTTTTTTTTAGGTGTTATAACTCCGTCAAAAATGCTTTAATTTTGATTCCGACATCTTTTCGGTTCTCGTTTTTTCTGTATCTATGAAATTACATACTTAAATTGCCAGCTTTCAATAGTTAAATTTTTGTTCGTAATTTGTTAGGTCTTATAATTCCGTCAAAAATGCTTTTATTCTGATTCCGACAGCTTTTCTGTGCTAGTTTTTTCTGCATCTATGAAATTGCATACTTAAATTGCCAGATTTCAATAGTTAAATTGTTTTTCGTTTTTTTAGGTCTTATAATTCCGTCAAAAATGCTTTAACTTTGATTCCGACATCTTTTCGGTTCTCGTTTTTTCTGTATCTATGAAATTACATACTTAAATTGTCAGATTTCAATAGTTAAATTTTGTTCGTAATTTTTTAGGTCTTATAATTCAGTCAAAAATGCATTAATTTTGATTCCGACAGATTTCTGGGCTAGTTTTTTCTGTATCTATGAAATTGCATACTTAAATTGCCAGATTTCAATAGTTAAATTGTTTTTCGTTTTTTTAGGTCTTATAATTCCGTCAAAAATGCTTTAACTTTGATTCCGACAGCTTTTCTGTTCTAGTTTTTTCTGTATCTATGAAATTGCATACTTAAATTGCCATATTTCAATAGTTAAATTTTTGTTCGTGATTTTTTAGGTCTTATAATTCCGTCAAAATGCTTTTATTCTGATTCCGACTGCTTTTCTGTGCTAGTTTTTTCTGTATCTATGAAATTACATACTTAAATTGCCAGATTTCAATTGTTAAATTTTTGTTCGTTTTTTAGGTTTATAATTCCGTCAAAAATGCTTTAATTTTGATTCCGACAGCTTTTCTGTTCTAGTTTTTTCTGTATCTATGAAATTAAATACTTAAATTGCCAGATTTCAATAGTTAAATTTTTTTGGTCGTGATTTTTTAGGTCTTATAATTCCGTCAAAAATGCTTTAATTTTGATTCCGACAGCTTTTCTGTGCTAGTTTTTTCTGTATCTATGAAATTGCATACTTAAATTGCCAGATTTCAATAGTTAAATTGTTTTTCGTTTTTTTAGGTGTTATAACTCCGTCAAAAATGCTTTAATTTTGATTCCGACATTTTTTCGGTTCTAGTTTTTTCTGTATCTATGAAATTACATACTTAAATTGCCAGATTTCAATAGTTAAATTTTTGTTCGTTTTTTTAGGTCTTATAATTCCGTCAAAAATGCTTTAATTTTGATTCCGACAGATTTCTGTGCTAGTTTTTCTGTATCTATGAAATTGCATACTTAAATTGCCAGATTTCAATAGTTAAATTGTTTTTTCGTTTTTTTTAGGTGTTATAACTCCGTCAAAAATGTTTTAATTTTGATTCCGACAGCTTTTCTGTGCTACTTTTTTTCTGTATCTATGAAATTGCATACTTAAATTGCCAGATTTCAATAGTTAAATTGTTTTTCGTTTTTTTTAGGTGTTATAACTCCGTCAAAAATGCTTTTATTTTGATTCCGACATCTTTTCGGTTCTAGTTTTTTCTGTATCTATGAAATTACATACTTAAATTGCCAGATTTCAATAGTTAAATTTTTGTTCGTTTTTTTTTAGGTTTTATAATTCCGTCAAAAATGCTGTAATTTTAATTCCGACAGCTTTTCTATTCTAGTTTTTTCTGTATCTATGAAATTGCATACTTAAATTTCCAGATTTCAATAGTTAAATTTATGTTCGTGATTTTTTAGGTCTTATAATTCCGTCAAAAATGCTTTAATTTTGATACCGACAGCTTTTCTGTGCTAGTTTTTTCTGTATCTATGAAATTGCAACTTAAATTGCCAGATTTCAATAGTTAAATTTTTGTTCGTGATTTTTTAGGTCTTATAATTCCGTCAAAAATGCTTTTATTCTGATTCCGACAGCTTTTCTGTGCTAGTTTTTTCTTTATCTATGAAATTGCATACTTAAATTGCCCGATTTTAAAAGTTACATTTTTGTTCGTGATTTTTTAGGTCTTATAACTCCGTCAAAAATGCTTTAATTTTGATTCCGACATTTTTTCGGTTCTAGTTTTTTCTGTATCTATGAAATCACATACTTAAATTGCCAGATTTCAATAGTTAAATTTTTGTTCGTTTTTTTAGGTGTTATAACTCCGTCAAAAATGCTTTAATTTTGATTCCGACATCTTTTCGGTTCTCGTTTTTTCTGTATCTATGAAATTACATACTTAAATTGCCAGCTTTCAATAGTTAAATTTTTGTTCGTAATTTGTTAGGTCTTATAATTCCGTCAAAAATGCTTTTATTCTGATTCCGACAGCTTTTCTGTGCTAGTTTTTCTGCATCTATGAAATTGCATACTTAAATTGCCAGATTTCAATAGTTAAATTGTTTTTCGTTTTTAGGTCTTATAATTCCGTCAAAAATGCTTTAACTTTGATTCCGACATCTTTTCGGTTCTCGTTTTTTCTGTATCTATGAAATTACATACTTAAATTGTCAGATTTCAATAGTTAAATTTTGTTCGTAATTTTTTAGGTCTTATAATTCAGTCAAAAATGCATTAATTTTGATTCCGACAGATTTCTGGGCTAGTTTTTTCTGTATCTATGAAATTGCATACTTAAATTGCCAGATTTCAATAGTTAAATTGTTTTTCGTTTTTTTTAGGTCTTATAATTCCGTCAAAAATGCTTTTAACTTTGATTCCGAAAGCTTTTCTGTTCTAGTTTTTTCTGTATCTATGAAATTGCATACTTAAATTGCCATATTTCAATAGTTAAATTTTTGTTCGTGATTTTTTAGGTCTTATAATTCCGTCAAAATGCTTTTATTCTGATTCCGACAGCTTTTCTGTGCTAGTTTTTTCTGTATCTAAAA
Source organism: Drosophila aff. chauvacae BK-2020 (assembly GCA_018903765.1). Taxonomy (NCBI): domain Eukaryota; kingdom Metazoa; phylum Arthropoda; class Insecta; order Diptera; family Drosophilidae; genus Drosophila; species Drosophila aff. chauvacae BK-2020. Next base: position 353,151 of record JAEIGO010000292.1, on the reverse strand, counting down.
AATTGCATACTTAAATTGCCAGATTTCAATAGTTAAATTGTTTTTCGTTTTTTTAGGTGTTATAACTCCGTCAAAATGCTTTTATTTTGATTCCGACATCTTTTCGGTTCTAGTTTTTTCTGTATCTATGAAATTACATACTTAAATTGCCAGATTTCAATTGTTAAATTTTTGTTCGATTTTTTTAGGTTTTATAATTCCGTCAAAAATGCTTTAATTTTGATTCCGACAGCTTTTCTGTTCTAGTTTTTTCTGTATCTATGAAATTGCATACTTAAATTTCCAGATTTCAATAGTTAAATTTTTGTTCGTGATTTTTTAGGTCTTATAATTCCGTCAAAAATGCTTTAATTTTGATACCGACAGCTTTTCTGTGCTAGTTTTTTCTGTATCTATGAAATTGCAACTTAAATTGCCAGATTTCAATAGTTAAATTTTTGTTCGTGATTTTTTAGGTCTTATAATTCCGTCAAAAATGCTTTTATTCTGATTCCGACAGTTTTTCTGTGCTAGTTTTTTCTGTATTTATGAAATTGCATACTTAAATTGCCAGATTTCAATAGTTAAATTGTTTTTCGTTTTTTTTAGGTGTTATAACTCCGCCAAAAATGCTTTAATTTTGATTCCGACATTTTTTCGGTTCTAGTTTTTTCTGTATCTATGAAATTACATACTTAAATTGCCAGATTTCAATAGTTAAATTTTTGTTCGTTTTTTTTAGGTCTTATAATTCCGTCAAAAATGCTTTAATTTTGATTCCGACATTTTTCGGTTCTAGTTTTTTCTGTATCTATGAAATTGCATACTTAAATTGCCAGATTTCAATAGTTAAATTGTTTTTCGTTTTTTTTAGGTGTTATAACTCCGTCAAAAATGTTTTAATTTTGATTCCGACATCTTTTCGGTTCTCGTTTTTTCTGTATCTATGAAATTACTTACTTAAATTGTCAGATTTCAATAGTTAAATTTTTGTTCGTAATTTTTCTGTATCTATGAAATTGCATACTTAAATTTCCAGATTTCAATAGTTAAATTTATGTTCGTGATTTTTTAGGTCCTATAATTCCGTCAAAAATGCTTTAATTTTGATACCGACAGCTTTTCTGTGCTAGTTTTTTCTGTATCTATGAAATTGCATACTTAAATTGCCAGATTTCAATAGTCAAATTGTTTTTCCTTTTTTTAGGTGTTATATCTCCGTCAAAAATTCTTTAATTTTAATTCCGGCAGCTTTTCTGTTCTAGTTTTTTCTATATCTATTAATATACATACCTAAATTGCCAGATTTCAATAGTTAAATTTTTGTTCGTTATCTTTAGGTCTTATAATTACGTCAAAAATGCTTTAATTTTGATTCCGACAGCTTTTCTGTGCTAGTTTTTTCTGTATCTATGAAATTGCATACTTAAATTGCCCGATTTTAAAAGTTACATTTTTGTTCGTGATTTTTTAGGTCTTATAACTCCGTCAAAAAGGCTTTAATTTTGATTCCGACATCTTTTCGGTTCTCGATTTTTCTGTATCTATGAAATTACATACTTAAATTGCCAGCTTTCAATAGTTAAATTTTTGTTCGTGATTTTTTAGGTCTTATAATTCCGTCAAATATGCTTTAATTTTGATACCGACAGCTTTTCTGTGCTAGTTTTTTCTGTATCTATGAAATTGCATACTTAAATTGCCAGATTTCAATATTTAAATTGTTTTTCGTTTTTTTTAGGTCTTATAATTCCGTCAAAAATGCTTTAACTTTGATTCCGACATCTTTTCGGTTCTCGTTTTTTCTGTATCTATGAAATTACTTACTTAAATTGTCAGATTTCAATAGTTAAATTTTTGTTCGTAATTTTTTAGGTCTTATAATTCCGTCAAAAATGCATTAACTTTGATTCCGACAGCTTCTCTGTTCTAGTTTTTTCTGTATCTATGAAATTGCATACTTAAATTGACATATTTCAATAGTTAAATTGTTTTTCGTTTTTTTTAGGTCTTATAATTCCGTCAAAAATGCTTTAACTTTGATTCCGACAGCTTCTCTGTTCTAGTTTTTTCTGTATCTATGAAATTGCATACTTAAATTGCCATATTTCAATAGTTAAATTTTTGTTCGTGATTTTTTAGGTCTTATAATTCCGTCAAAAATGCTTTTATTCTGATTCCGACAGCTTTTCTGTGCTAGTTCTTTCTGTATCTAAAAAATTGCATACTTAAATTGCCAGATTTCAATAGTTAAATTGTTTTTCGTTTTTTTTAGGTGTTATAACTCCGTCAAAAATGCTTTTATTTTGATTCAGACATCTTTTCGGTTCTAGTTTTTTCTGTATCTATGAAATTACATACTTAAATTGCCAGATTTCAATAGTTAAATTTTTGTTCGTGATCTTTTAGGTCTTATAATTCCGTCAAATATGCTTTAATTTTGATACCGACAGATTTCTGTGCTAGTTTTTTCTGTATCTATGAAATTGCATACTTAAATTGCCAGATTTCAATAGTTAAATTGTTTTTCGTTTTTTTTAGGTGTTATAACTCCGTCAAAAATGCTTTAATTTTGATTCCGACAGCTTTTCTGTGCTAGTTTTTTTCTGTATCTATGAAATTGCATACTTAAATTTCCAGATTTCAATAGTTAAATTTTTGTTCGTGATTTTTAGGTCTTATAATTCCGTCAAATATGCTTTAATTTTGATACCGACAGCTTTTCTGTGCTAGTTTTTTCTGTATCTATGAAATTGCATACTAAAATTGCCAGATTTCAATAGTTACATTTTTGTTCGTGATTTTTTAGGTCTTATAATTCCGTCAAAAATGCTTTAACTTTGATTCCGACATCTTTTCGGTTTTCGTTTATTCTGTATCTATGAAACTACATACTTAAATTGTCAGATTTCAATAGTTAAATTTTTGTTCGTAATTTTTTAGGTCTTATAATTCCGTCAAAAATGCATTAATTTTGATTCCGACAGATTTCTGGGCTAGTTTTTCTGTATCTATGAAATTGCATACTTAAATTTCCAGATTTCAATAGTTAAATTGTTTTTCGTTTTTTTAGGTCTTATAATTCCGTCAAAAATGCTTTAACTTTGATTCCGACAGCTTTTCTGTTCTAGTTTTTTCTGTATCTATGAAATGGCATACTTAAATTGCCCGATTTTAAAAGTTACATTTTTGGTCGTGATTTTTTAGGTCTTATAATTCCGTCAAAAATGCTTTAATTTTGATACCGACAGCTTTTCTGTGCTAGTTTTTTCTGTATCTATGAAATTGCATACTTAAATTGCCAGATTTCAATAGTTAAATTGTTTTTCGTTTTTTTAGGTGTTATATCTCTGTCAAAAATGCTTTAATTTTGATTCCGACATCTTTTCGGTTCTAGTATTTTCTGTATCTATGAAATTACATACTTAAATTGCCAGATTTCAATAGTTAAATTTTTGTTCGTTTTTTTTAGGTCTTATAATTCCGTCAAAAATGCTTTAATTTTGATTCCGACAGATTTCTGTGCTAGTTTTTTCTGTATCTATGAAATTGCATACTTAAATTACCAGATTTCAATAGTTAAATTGTTTTTCGTTTTTTTTAGGTGTTATAACTCCCTCAAAAATGCTTTAATTTTGATTCCGACAGCTTTTCTGTGCTAGTTTTTTTCTGTATCTATGAAATTTCATACTTGAATTTCCAGATTTCAATAGTTAAATTTTTGTTCGTGATTTTTTAGGTCTTATAATTCCGTCAAATATGCTTTAATTTTGATACCGACAGCTTTTCTGTGCTAGTTTTTTCTGTATCTATGAAATTGCATACTAAAATTGCCAGATTTCAATAGTTACATTTTTGTTCGTGATTTTTTAGGTCTTATAATTCCGTCAAAAATGCTTTAATTTTGATACCGACAGCTTTTCTGTGCTAGTTTTTTCTGTATCTAAAAAATTGCATACTTAAATTGCCAGATTTCAATAGTTAAATTGTTTTTCGTTTTTTTTAGGTGTTATAACTCCGTCAAAAATGCTTTAATTTTGATTCCGACATCTTTTCGGTTTTCGTTTTTTCTGTATCTATGAAACTACATACTTAAATTGTCAGATTTCAATAGTTAAATTTTTGTTCGTAATTTTTTAGGTCTTATAATTCCGTCAAAAATGCATTAATTTTGATTCCGACAGATTTCTGGGCTAGTTTTTTCTGTATCTATGAAATTGCATACTTAAATTTCCAGATTTCAATAGTTAAATTGTTTTTCGTTTTTTTAGGTCTTATAATTCCGTCAAAAATGCTTTAACTTTGATTCCGACAGCTTTTCTGTTCTAGTTTTTTCTGTATCTATGAAATTGCATACTTAAATTGCCCGATTTTAAAAGTTACATTTTTGTTCGTGATTTTTTAGGTCTTATAACTCAGTCAAAAATGCTTTAATTTTGATTCCGACAGCTTTTCTGTGCTAGTTTTTTCTGTATCTAAAAAATTGCATACTTAAATTGTTAGATTTCAATAGTTAAATTGTTTTTCGTTTTTTTTAGGTGTTATAACTCCGTCAAAAATGCTTTAATTTTGATTCCGACATCTTTTCGGTTCTAGTTTTTTCTGTATCTATGAAATTACATACTTAAATTGCCAGATTTCAATAGTTAAATTTTTGTTCGTTTTTTTTAGGTCTTATAATTCCGTCAAAAATGCTTTAATTTTGATTCCGACAGATTTCTGTGCTAGTTTTTTCTGTATCTATGAAATTGCATACTTAAATTACCAGATTTCAATAGTTAAATTGTTTTTCGTTTTTTTTAGGTGTTATAACTCCCTCAAAAATGCTTTAATTTTGATTCCGACAGCTTTTCTGTGCTAGTTTTTTTCTGTATCTATGAAATTTCATACTTAAATTTCCAGATTTCAATAGTTAAATTTTTGTTCGTGATTTTTTAGGTCTTATAACTCAGTCAAAAATGCTTTAATTTTGATTCCGACAGCTTTTCTGTGCTAGTTTTTTCTGTATCTAAAAAATTGCATACTTAAATTGCCAGATTTCAATAGTTAAATTGTTTTTCGTTTTTTTTAGGTGTTATAACTCCGTCAAAAATGCTTTAATTTTCATTCCGACATCTTTTCGGTTCTAGTTTTTTCTGTATCTATGAAATTACACACTTAAATTGCCAGATTTCAATAGTTAAATTTTTGTTCGTTTTTTTTAGGTCTTATAATTCCGTCAAAAATGCTTTAATTTTGATTCCGACAGATTTCTGTGCTAGTTTTTTCTGTATCTATGATATTGCATACTTAAATTACCAGATTTCAATAGTTAAATTGTTTTTCGTTTTTTTTAGGTGTTATAACTCCCTCAAAAATGCTTTAATTTTGATTCCGACAGCTTTTCTGTGCTAGTTTTTTTCTGTATCTATGAAATTGCATACTTAAATTTCCAGATTTCAATAGTTAAATTTTTGTTCGTGATTTTTTAGGTCTTATAATTCCGTCAAATATGCTTTAATTTTGATACCGACAGCTTTTCTGTGCTAGTTTTTTCTGTATCTATGAAATTGCATACTAAAATTGCCAGATTTCAATAGTTACAGTTTTGTTCGTGATTTTTAGGTCTTATAATTCCGTCAAAAATGCTTTAATTTTGATACCGACAGCTTTTCTGTGCTAGTTTTTTCTGTATCTAAAAATTGCATACTTAAATTGCCAGATTTCAATAGTTAAATTGTTTTTCGTTTTTTTTAGGTGTTATAACTCCGTCAAAAATGCTTTAATTTTGATTCCGACATCTTTTCGGTTCTAGTTTTTTCTGTATCTATGAAATTAGATACTTAAATTGCCAGATTTCAATAGTTAAATTTTTGTTCGTTTTTTTAGGTCTTAATTCCGTCAAAAATGCTTTAATTTTGATTCCGACAGATTTCTGTGCTAGTTTTTTCTGTATCTAAAAAATTGCATACTTAAATTGCCAGATTTCAATAGTTAAATTGTTTTTCGTTTTTTTTAGGTGTTATAACTCCGTCAAAAATGCTTTAATTTTCATTCCGACATCTTTTCGGTTCTAGTTTTTTCTGTATCTATGAAATTACATACTTAAATTGCCAGATTTCAATAGTTAAATTTTTGTTCGTGATTTTTTAGGTCTTATAATTCCGTCAAATATGCTTTAATTTTGATACCGACAGCTTTTCTGTGCTAGTTTTTTCTGTATCTATGAAATTGCATACTTAAATTGCCAGATTTTAATAGTTAAATTGTTTTTCGTTTTTTTAGGTCTTATAATTCCGTCAAAAATGCTTTAACTTTGATTCCGACATCTTTTCGGTTCTCGTTTTTTCTGTATCTATGAAATTACATACTTAAATTGTCAGATTTCAATAGTTAAATTTTTGTTCGTAATTTTTTAGGTCTTATAATTCCGTCAAAATTGCATTAATTTTGATTCCGACAGATTTCTGTGCTAGTTTTTTCTGTATCTATGAAATTGCATACTTAAATTGCCAGATTTAAATAGTTAAATTGTTTTTCGTTTTTTTAGGTCTTATAATTCCGTCAAAAATGCTTTAACTTTGATTCCGACAGCTTTTCTGTTCTAGTTTTTTCTGTATCTATGAAATTGCATACTTAAATTGCCATATTTCAATAGTTAAATTTTTGTTCGTGATTTTTTAGGTCTTATAATTCCGTCAAAAATGCATTAATTTTGATTCCGACAGATTTCTGGGCTAGTTTTTTCTGTATCTATGAAATTGCATACTTAAATTGCCAGATTTTAAAAGTTACATTTTTGTTCGTGATTTTTTAGGTCTTATAACTCAGTCAAAAATGCTTTAATTTTGATTCCGACAGCTTTTCTGTGCTAGTTTTTTCTGTATCTAAAAAATTGCATACTTAAATTGCCAGATTTCAATAGTTAAATTGTTTTTGATTCCGACAGATTTCTGTGCTAGTTTTTCTGTATCTATGAAATTGCATACTTAAATTGCCAGATTTAAATAGTTAAATTGTTTTTCGTTTTTTTAGGTCTTATAATTCCGTCAAAAATGCTTTAACTTTGATTCCGACAGCTTTCTGTTCTAGTTTTTTCTGTATCTATGAAATTACATACTTAAATTGCCAGATTTCAAAAGTTAAATTTTGTTCGTGATTTTTAAGGTCTTATAATTCCGTCAAATATGCTTTAATTTTGATACCGGCAGCTTTTCTGTGCTAGTTTTTCTGTATCTATGAAATTGCATACTTAAATTGCCAGATTTTAATAGTTAAATTGTTTTTCGTTTTTTTAGGTCTTATAATTCCGTCAAAAATGCTTTAACTTTTGATTCCGACATCTTTTCGGTTCTAGTTTTTCTGTATCTATGAAATTACACACTTAAATTGCCAGATTTCAATAGTTAAATTTTTGTTCGTTTTTTTTAGGTCTTATAATTCCGTCAAAAATTCTTTAATTTTGATTCCGACAGATTTCTGTGCTAGTTTTTTCTGTATCTATGAAATTGCATACTTAAATTGCCATATTTCAATAGTTAAATTTTTGTTCGTGATTTTTTTAGGTCTTATAATTCCGTCAAAAATGCATTAATTTTGATTCCGACAGATTTCTGGGCTAGTTTTTTCTGTATCTATGAAATTGCATACTTAAATTGCCAGATTTTAAAAGTTACATTTTTGTTCGTGATTTTTTAGGTCTTATAACTCAGTCAAAAATGCTTTAATTTTGATTCCGACAGCTTTTCTGTGCTAGTTTTTTCTGTATCTAAAAAATTGCATACTTAAATTGCCAGATTTCAATAGTTAAATTGTTTTTGATTCCGACAGATTTCTGTGCTAGTTTTTTCTGTATCTATGAAATTGCATACTTAAATTGCCAGATTTAAATAGTTAAATTGTTTTTCGTTTTTTTAGGTCTTATAATTCCGTCAAAAATGCTTTAACTTTGATTCCGACAGCTTTTCTGTTCTAGTTTTTTCTGTATCTATGAAATTACATACTTAAATTGCCAGATTTCAATAGTTAAATTTTTGTTCGTGATTTTTTAGGTCTTATAATTCCGTCAAATATGCTTTAATTTTGATACCGGCAGCTTTTCTGTGCTAGTTTTTTCTGTATCTATGAAATTGCATACTTAAATTGCCAGATTTTAATAGTTAAATTGTTTTTCGTTTTTTTAGGTCTTATAATTCCGTCAAAAATGCTTTAACTTTGATTCCGACATCTTTTCGGTTCTAGTTTTTTCTGTATCTATGAAATTACACACTTAAATTGCCAGATTTCAATAGTTAAATTTTTGTTCGTTTTTTTTAGGTCTTATAATTCCGTCAAAAATTCTTTAATTTTGATTCCGACAGATTTCTGTGCTAGTTTTTTCTGTATCTATGAAATTGCATACTTAAATTACCAGATTTCAATAGTTAAATTGTTTTTCGTTTTTTTTAGGTGTTATAACTCCCTCAAAAATGCTTTAATTTTGATTCCGACAGCTTTTCTGTGCTAGTTTTTTTCTGTATCTATGAAATTGCATACTTAAATTTCCAGATTTCAATAGTTACATTTTTGTTCGTGATTTTTTAGGTCTTATAATTCCGTCAAATATGCTATAATTTTGATACCGACAGCTTTTCTGTGCTAGTTTTTCTGTATCTATGAAATTGCATACTAAAATTGACAGATTTCAATAGTTACAGTTTTGTTCGTGATTTTTTAGGTCTTATAATTCCGTCAAAAATGCTTTAATTTTGATACCGACAGCTTTTCTGTGCTAGTTTTTTCTGTATCTAAAAAATTGCATACTTAAATTGCCAGATTTCAATAGTTAAATTGTTTTTCGTTTTTTTTAGGTGTTATAACTCCGTCAAAAATGCTTTAATTTTGATTCCGACATCTTTTCGGTTCTAGTTTTTTCTGTATCTATGAAATTACATACTTAAATTGCCAGATTTCAATAGTTAAATTTTTGTTCGTTTTTTTAGGTCTTAATTCCGTCAAATATGCTTTAATTTTGATACCGACAGCTTTTCTGTGCTAGTTTTTTCTGTATCTATGAAATTGCATACTTAAATTGCCAGATTTTAATAGTTAAATTGTTTTTCGTTTTTTTAGGTCTTATAATTCCGTCAAAAATGCTTTAACTTTGATTCCGACATCTTTTCGGTTCTCGTTTTTTCTGTATCTATGAAATTACATACTTAAATTGTCAGATTTCAATAGTTAAATTTTTGTTCGTAATTTTTTAGGTCTTATAATTCCGTCAAAATTGCATTAATTTTGATTCCGACAGATTTCTGTGCTAGTTTTTTCTGTATCTATGAAATTGCATACTTAAATTGCCAGATTTAAATAGTTAAATTGTTTTTCGTTTTTTTAGGTCTTATAATTCCGTCAAAAATGCTTTAACTTTGATTCCGACAGCTTTTCTGTTCTAGTTTTTTCTGTATCTATGAAATTGCATACTTAAATTGCCATATTTCAATAGTTAAATTTTTGTTCGTGATTTTTTAGGTCTTATAATTCCGTCAAAAATGCATTAATTTTGATTCCGACAGATTTCTGGGCTAGTTTTTTCTGTATCTATGAAATTGCATACTTAAATTGCCAGATTTTAAAAGTTACATTTTTGTTCGTGATTTTTTAGGTCTTATAACTCAGTCAAAAATGCTTTAATTTTGATTCCGACAGCTTTTCTGTGCTGGTTTTTCTGTATCTAAAAAAAAAAATTAAATTTTTAAATTCAAAAGTTTAAATTGTTTTCGTTTTTTTAGGTGTTATAACTCCGTCAAAAATGCTTTTATTCTGATTCCGACAGCTTTTCTGTGCTAGTTTTTTCTGTATCTAAAAAATTGCATACTTAAATTGCCAGATTTCAATAGTTAAATTTTTGTTCGTTTTTTTTAGGTCTTAATTCCGTCAAAAATGCTTTAATTTTGATTCCGACAGATTTCTGTGCTAGTTTTTTTCTGTATCTATGAAATTGCATACTTAAATTTCCAGATTTCAATAGTTAAATTTTTGTTCGTGATTTTTTAGGTCTTATAATTCCGTCAAATATGCTTTAATTTTGATACCGACAGCTTTTCTGTGCTAGTTTTTTCTGTATCTATGAAATTGCATACTTAAATTGCCAGATTTCAATAGTTAAATTTTTGTTCGTTTTTTTTAGGTCTTAATTCCGTCAAAAATGCTTTAATTTTGATTCCGACAGATTTCTGTGCTAGTTTTTTTCTGTATCTATGAAATTGCATACTTAAATTTCCAGATTTCAATAGTTAAATTTTTGTTCGTGATTTTTTAGGTCTTATAATTCCGTCAAATATGCTTTAATTTTGATACCGACAGCTTTTCTGTGCTAGTTTTTTCTGTATCTATGAAATTGCATACTAAAATTGCCAGATTTCAATAGTTACATTTTTGTTCGTGATTTTTTAGGTCTTATAATTCCGTCAAAAATGCTTTAATTTTGATACCGACAGCTTTTCTGTGCTAGTTTTTTCTGTATCTAAAAAATTGCATACTTAAATTGCCAGATTTCAATAGTTAAATTGTTTTTCGTTTTTTTTAGGTGTTATAACTCCGTCAAAAATGCTTTAATTTTCATTCCGACATCTTTTCGGTTCTAGTTTTTCTGTATCTATAAAATTACATACTTAAATTGCCAGATTTCAATAGTTAAATTTTGTTCGTTTTTTTAGGTCTTAATTCCGTCAAAAATGCTTTAATTTTGATTCCGACAGATTTCTGTGCTAGTTTTTTCTGTATCTATGAAATTGCATACTTAAATTTCCAGATTTGAATAGTTAAATTTTTGTTCGTGATTTTTTAGGTCTTATAATTCCGTCAAAAATGCTTTAATTTTGATACCGACAGCTTTTCTGTGCTAGTTTTTTCTGTATCTATGAAATTGCATACTTAAATTGCCAGATTTCAATAGTTAAATTGTTTTTCGTTTTTTTAGGTGTTATATCTCTGTCAAAAATGCTTTAATTTTGATTCCGACATCTTTTCGGTTCTAGTTTTTTCTGTATCTATGAAATTACATACTTAAATTGCCAGATTTCAATAGTTAAATTTTTGTTCGTTTTTTAGGTCTTATAACTCCGTCAAAAATGCTTTAATTTTGATTCCGACAGCTTTTCTGTGCTAGTTTTTTCTGTATCTATGAAATTGCATACTTAAATTGCCAGATTTCAATAGTTAAATTGTTTTTCGTTTTTTTAGGTGTTATAACTCCGTCAAAAATGCTTTAATTTTCATTCCGACATCTTTTCGGTTCTAGTTTTTTCTGTATCTATGAAATTACATACTTAAATTGCCAGATTTCAATAGTTAAATTTTTGTTCGTGATTTTTTAGGTCTTATAATTCCGTCAAATATGCTTTAATTTTGATACCGACAGCTTTTCTGTGCTAGTTTTTTCTGTATCTATGAAATTGCATACTTAAATTGCCAGATTTTAATAGTTAAATTGTTTTTCGTTTTTTAGGTCTTATAATTCCGTCAAAAAATGCTTTAACTTTGATTCCGACATCTTTTCGGTTCTCGTTTTTTCTGTATCTATGAAATTACATACTTAAATTGTCAGATTTCAATAGTTAAATTTTTGTTCGTAATTTTTTAGGTCTTATAATTCCGTCAAAATTGCATTAATTTTGATTCCGACAGATTTCTGTGCTAGTTTTTTCTGTATCTATGAAATTGCATACTTAAATTGCCAGATTTAAATAGTTAAATTGTTTTTCGTTTTTTTAGGTCTTATAATTCCGTCAAAAATGCTTTAACTTTGATTCCGACAGCTTTTCTGTTCTAGTTTTTTCTGTATCTATGAAATTGCATACTTAAATTGCCATATTTCAATAGTTAAATTTTTGTTCGTGATTTTTTAGGTCTTATAATTCCGTCAAAAATGCATTAATTTTGATTCCGACAGATTTCTGGGCTAGTTTTTTCTGTATCTATGAAATTGCATACTTAAATTGCCAGATTTCAATAGTTAAATTGTTTTTCGTTTTTTAGGTGTTATAACTCCGTCAAAAATGCTTTAATTTTCATTCCGACATCTTTTCGGTTCTAGTTTTTTCTGTATCTATGAAATTACATACTTAAATTGCCAGATTTCAATAGTTAAATTTTTGTTCGTGATTTTTTAGGTCTTATAATTCCGTCAAATATGCTTTAATTTTGATACCGACAGCTTTTCTGTGCTAGTTTTTTCTGTATCTATGAAATTGCATACTTAAATTGCCAGATTTTAATAGTTAAATTGTTTTTCGTTTTTTTAGGTCTTATAATTCCGTCAAAATGCTTTAACTTTGATTCCGACATCTTTTCGGTTCTCGTTTTTTCTGTATCTATGAAATTACATACTTAAATTGTCAGATTTCAATAGTTAAATTTTTGTTCGTAATTTTTAGGTCTTATAATTCCGTCAAAATTGCATTAATTTTGATTCCGACAGATTTCTGTGCTAGTTTTTTCTGTATCTATGAAATTGCATACTTAAATTGCCAGATTTAAATAGTTAAATTGTTTTTCGTTTTTTTAGGTCTTATAATTCCGTCAAAAATGCTTTAACTTTGATTCCGACAGCTTTTCTGTTCTAGTTTTTCTGTATCTATGAAATTGCATACTTAAATTGCCATATTTCAATAGTTAAATTTTTGTTCGTGATTTTTTAGGTCTTATAATTCCGTCAAAAATGCATTAATTTTGATTCCGACAGATTTCTGGGCTAGTTTTTTCTGTATCTATGAAATTGCATACTTAAATTGCCAGATTTTAAAAGTTACATTTTTGTTCGTGATTTTTTAGGTCTTATAACTCAGTCAAAAATGCTTTAATTTTGATTCCGACAGCTTTTCTGTGCTAGTTTTTTCTGTATCTAAAAAATTGCATACTTAAATTGCCAGATTTCAATAGTTAAATTGTTTTTCGTTTTTTTTAGGTGTTATAACTCCGTCAAAAATGCTTTAATTTTGATTCCGACATCTTTTCGGTTCTAGTTTTTTCTGTATCTATGAAATTACATACTTAAATTGCCAGATTTCAATAGTTAAATTTTTGTTCGTTTTTTTTAGGTCTTATAATTCCGTCAAAAATGCTTTAATTTTGATTCCGACAGATTTCTGTGCTAGTTTTTTCTGTATCTATGAAATTGCATACTTAAATTACCAGATTTCAATAGTTAAATTGTTTTTCGTTTTTTTTAGGTGTTATAACACCCTCAAAAATGATTTAATTTTGATTCCGACAGCTTTTCTGTGCTAGTTTTTTTCTGTATCTATGAAATTGCATACTTAAATTTCCAGATTTCAATAGTTAAATTTTTGTTCGTGATTTTTTAGGTCTTATAATTCCGTCAAATATGCTTTAATTTTGATACCGACAGCTTTTCTGTGCTAGTTTTTTCTGTATCTATGAAATTGCATACTAAAATTGCCAGATTTCAATAGTTACATTTTTGTTCGTGATTTTTTAGGTCTTATAATTCCGTCAAAAATGCTTTAATTTTGATACCGACAGCTTTTCTGTGCTAGTTTTTTCTGTATCTAAAAAATTGCATACTTAAATTGCCAGATTTCAATAGTTAAATTGTTTTTCGTTTTTTTAGGTGTTATAACTCCGTCAAAAATGCTTTAATTTTCATTCCGACATCTTTTCGGTTCTAGTTTTTTCTGTATCTATGAAATTACATACTTAAATTGCCAGATTTCAATAGTTAAATTTTTGTTCGTTTTTTTAGGTCTTAATTCCGTCAAAAATGCTTTAATTTTGATTCCGACAGATTTCTGTGCTAGTTTTTTCTGTATCTATGAAATTGCATACTTAAATTTCCAGATTTGAATAGTTAAATTTTTGTTCGTGATTTTTTAGGTCTTATAATTCCGTCAAAAATGCTTTAATTTTGATACCGACTGCTTTTCTGTGCTAGTTTTTTCTGTATCTATGAAATTGCATACTTAAATTGCCAGATTTCAATAGTTAAATTGTTTTTCGTTTTTTTAGGTGTTATATCTCTGTCAAAAATGCTTTAATTTTGATTCCGACATCTTTTCGGTTCTAGTTTTTTCTGTATCTATGAAATTACATACTTAAATTGCCAGATTTCAATAGTTAAATTTTTGTTCGTTTTTTTAGGTCTTAATTCCGTCAAAAATGCTTTAATTTTGATACCGACAGCTTTTCTGTGCTAGTTTTTTCTGTATCTATGAAATTACATACTTAAATTGCCAGCTTTCAATAGTTAAATTTTTGTTCGTAATTTTTTAGGTCTTATAATTCCGTCAAAAATGCATTAATTTTGATTCCGACAGATTTCTGGGCTAGTTTTTTCTGTATCTATGAAATTGCATACTTAAATTGCCAGATTTAAATTGTTAAATTGTTTTTCGTTTTTTTAGGTCTTATAATTCCGTCAAAAATGCTTTAACTTTGATTCCGACAGCTTTTCTGTGCTAGTTTTTTCTGTATCTATGAAATTGCATACTTAAATTGTCAGATTTCAATAGTTAAATTTTTGTTCGTAATTTTTTAGGTCTTATAATTCCGTCAAAAATGCATTAATTTTAATTCCGACAGATTTCTGGGCTAGTTTTTTCTGTATCTATGAAATTGCATACTTAAATTGCCAGATTTCAATAGTTAAATTGTTTTTCGTTTTTTTAGGTGTTATAACTCCGTCAAAAATGCTTTAATTTTGATTCCGACATCTTTTCGGTTCTAGTTTTTTCTGTATCTATGAAATTACATACTTAAATTGCCAGATTTCAATAGTTAAATTTTTGTTCGTTTTTTTTAGGTCTTATAATTCCGTCAAAAATGCTTTAATTTTGATTCCGACAGATTTCTGTGCTAGTTTTTTCTGTATCTATGAAATTGCATACTTAAATTGCCAGATTTTAATAGTTAAATTGTTTTTCGTTTTTTTAGGTCTTATAATTCCGTCAAAAATGCTTTAACTTTGATTCCGACATCTTTTCGGTTCTCGTTTTTTCTGTATCTATGAAATTACATACTTAAATTGTCAGATTTCAATAGTTAAATTTGTGTTCGTAATTTTTAGGTCTTATAATTCCGTCAAAAAATGCATTAATTTTGATTCCGACAGATTTCTGTGCTAGTTTTTTCTGTATCTATGAAATTGCATACTTAAATTGCCAGATTTTAATAGTTAAATTGTTTTTCGTTTTTTTAGGTCTTATAATTCCGTCAAAAATGCTTTAACTTTGATTCCGACAGCTTTTCTGTTCTAGTATTTTCTGTATCTATGAAATTGCATACTTAAATTGCCATATTTCAATAGTTAAATTTTTGTTCGTGATTTTTTAGGTGTTATAATTCCGTCAAAAATGCTTTTATTCTGATTCCGACAGCTTTTCTGTGCTAGTTTTTCTGTATCTAAAAAGTTGCATACTTAAATTGCCAGATTTCAATAGTTAAATTGTTTTTCGTTTTTTTGGTGTTATAACTCCGTCAAAAATGCTTTAATTTTGATTCCGACATCTTTTCTGTGCTAGTTTTTTCTGTATCTTAGAAATTGCATACTTAAATTGCCAGATTTCAATAGTTAAATTTTTGTTCGTAATTTTTTAGGTCTTATATTTCCGTCAAAAATGCTTTAATTTTGATTCCGACAGATTTCTGTGCTAGTTTTTTCTGTATCTATGAAATTGCATACTTAAATTGCCAGATTTCAATAGTTAAATTGTTTTTCGTTTTTTTTGTGTTATAACTCCGTCAAAAATGCTTTTATTTTGATTCCGACATCTTTTCGGTTCTAGTTTTTTCTGTATCTATGAAATTACATACTTAAATTGCCAGATTTCAATAGTTAAATTTTTGTTCGTTTTTTTAGGTCTTAATTCCGTCAAAAATGCTTTAATTTTGATTCCGACAGATTTCTGTGCTAGTTTTTTCTGTATCTATGAAATTGCATACTTAAATTGCCAGATTTCAATAGTTAAATTGTTTTTCGTTTTTTTAGGTCTTATAATTCCGTCAAAAATGCTTTAATTTTGATACCGACAGCTTTTCTGTGCTAGTTTTTTCTGTATCTATGAAATTGCATACTAAAATTGCCAGATTTCAATAGTTACATTTTGTTCGTGATTTTTTAGGTCTTATAATTCCGTCAAAAATGCTTTAATTTTGATACCGACAGCTTTTCTGTGCTAGTTTTTTCTGTATCTAAAAAATTGCATACTTAAATTGCCAGATTTCAATAGTTAAATTGTTTTTCGTTTTTTTTAGGTGTTATAACTCCGTCAAAAATGCTTTAATTTTCATTCCGACATCTTTTCGGTTCTAGTTTTTTCTGTATCTATGAAATTACATACTTAAATTGCCAGATTTCAATAGTTAAATTTTTGTTCGTTTTTTTAGGTCTTAATTCCGTCAAAAATGCTTTAATTTTGATTCCGACAGATTTCTGTGCTAGTTTTTTCTGTATCTATGAAATTGCATACTTAAATTGTCAGATTTCAATAGTTAAATTTTTGTTCGTAATTTTAGGTGTTATAACTCCGTCAAAAATGCTTTAATTTTGATTCCGACATCTTTTCGGTTCTAGTTTTTTCTGTATCTATGAAATTACATACTTAAATTGCCAGATTTCAATAGTTAAATTTTTGTTCGTTATTTTTTAGGTCTTATAATTCCGTCAAAAATGCATTAATTTTGATTCCGACAGATTTCTGGACTAGTTTTTTCTGTATCTATGAAATTGCATACTTAAATTGCCAGATTTAAATAGTTAAATTGTTTTCGTTTTTTTAGGTCTTATAATTCCGTCAAAAATGCTTTAACTTTGATTCCGACAGCTTTTCTGTTCTAGTTTTTTCTGTATCTATGAAATTGCATACTTAAATTGCCATATTTCAATAGTTAAATTTTTGTTCGTGATTTTTTAGGTGTTATAATTCCGTCAAAATGCTTTAATTCTGATTCCGACAGCTTTTCTGTGCTAGTTTTTTCTGTATCTAAAAATTGCATACTTAAATTGCCAGATTTCAATAGTTAAATTGTTTTTCGTTTTTTTTATGTGTTATAACTCCGTCAAAAATGCTTTAATTTTGATTCCGACATCTTTTCGGTTCTAGTTTTTTCTGTATCTATGAAATTACATACTTAAATTGCCAGATTTCAATAGTTAAATTTTTGTTCGTTTTTTTTAGGTCTTATAATTCCGTCAAAAATGCCTTAATTTTGATTCCGACAGCTTTTCTGTGCTAGTTTTTTTCTGTATCTATGAAATTGCATACTTAAATTTCCAGATTTCAATAGTTAAATTTTTGTTCGTGATTTTTTAGGTCTTATAATTCCGTCAAATATGCTTTAATTTTGATACCGACAGCTTTTCTGTGCTAGTTTTTTCTGTATCTATGAAATTGCATACTAAAATTGCCAGATTTCAATAGTTACATTTTTGTTCGTGATTTTTTAGGTCTTATAATTCCGTCAAAAATGCTTTAATTTTGATACCGACAGCTTTTCTGTGCTAGTTTTTTCTGTATCTAAAAAATTGCATACTTAAATTGCCAGATTTCAATAGTTAAATTGTTTTTCGTTTTTTTCAGGTCTTATAATTCCGTCAAAAATGCTTTAATTTTGATACCGACAGCTTTTCTGTGCTAGTTTTTTCTGTATCTAAAAAATTGCATACTTAAATTGCCAGATTTCAATAGTTAAATTGTTTTTCGTTTTTCTTAGGTGTTATAACTCCGTCAAAAATGCTTTAATTTTCATTCCGACATCTTTTCGGTTCTAGTTTTTTCTGTATCTATGAAATTACATACTTAAATTGCCAGATTTCAATAGTTAAATTTTTGTTCGTTTTTTTTAGGTCTTAATTCCGTCAAAAATGCTTTAATTTTGATTCCGACAGATTTCTGTGCTAGTTTTTTCTGTATCTATGAAATTGCATACTTAAATTTCCAGATTTGAATAGTTAAATTGTTTTTCGTTTTTTTTTAGGTTTTATATTTCCGTCAAAAATGCTTTAATTTTGATACCGACAGCTTTTCTGTGCTAGTTTTTTCTGTATCTATGAAATTGCATACTTAAATTGCCAGATTTCAATAGTTAAATTGTTTTTCGTTTTTTTAGGTGTTATATCTCTGTCAAAAATGCTTTAATTTTGATTCCGACATCTTTTCGGTTCTCGTTTTTTCTGTATCTATGAAATTACATAATTAAATTGCCAGCTTTCAATAGTTAAATTTTTGTTCGTAATTTTTTAGGTCTTATAATTCCGTCAAAAATGCATTAATTTTGATTCCGACAGATTTCTGGGCTAGTTTTTTCTGTATCTATGAATTTGCATACTTAAATTGCCAGATTTAAATAGTTAAATTGTTTTTCGTTTTTTTAGGTCTTATAATTCCGTCAAAATGCTTTAACTTTGATTCCGACAGCTTTTCTGTTCTAGTTTTTTCTGTATCTATGAAATTGCATACTTAAATTGTCAGATTTCAATAGTTAAATTTTTGTTCGTAATTTTTTAGGTCTTATAATTCCGTCAAAAATGCATTAATTTTGATTCCGACAGATTTCTGGGCTAGTTTTTTCTGTATCTATGAAATTGCATACTTAAATTGCCAGATTTCAATAGTTAAATTGTTTTTCGTTTTTTAGGTGTTATAACTCCGTCAAAAATGCTTTTATTTTGATTCCGACATCTTTTCGGTTCTAGTTTTTTCTGTATCTATGAAATTACATACTTAAATTGCCAGATTTCAATAGTTAAATTTTTGTTCGTGATTTTTTTAGGTCTTATAATTCCGTCAAATATGCTTTAATTTTGATACCGACAGCTTTTCTGTGCTAGTTTTTTCTGTATCTATGAAATTGCATACTTAAATTGCCAGATTTTAATAGTTATATTGTTTTTCGTTTTTTTAGGTCTTATAATTCCGTCAAAAATGCTTTAACTTTGATTCCGACATCTTTTCGGTTCTCGTTTTTCTGTATCTATGAAATTACATACTTAAATTGTCAGATTTCAATAGTTAAATTTTTGTTCGTAATTTTTAGGTCTTATAATTCCGTCAAAAAAGCATTAATTTTGATTCCGACAGATTTCTGGGCTAGTTTTTTCTGTATCTATGAAATTGCATACTTAAATTGCCAGATTTAAATAGTTAAATTGTTTTTCGTTTTTTTAGGTCTTATAATTCCGTCAAAAATGCTTTAACTTTGATTCCGACAGCTTTTCTGTTCTAGTTTTTTCTGTATCTATGAAATTGCATACTTAAATTGCCATATTTCAATAGTTAAATTTTTGTTCGTGATTTTTTAGGTCTTATTATTCCGTCAAAAATGCTTTTATTCTGATTCCGACAGCTTTTCTGTGCTAGTTTTTTCTGTATCTAAAAAATTGCATACTTAAATTGCCAGATTTCAATAGTTAAATTGTTTTTCGTTTTTTTTAGGTGTTATAACTCCGTCAAAAATGCTTTTATTTTGATTCCGACATCTTTTCGGTTCTAGTTTTTTCTGTATCTATGAAATTACATACTTAAATTGCCAGATTTCAATAGTTAAATTTTTGTTCGTTTTTTTAGGTCTTATAATTCCGTCAAAAATGCTTTAATTTTGATTCCGACAGATTTCTGTGCTAGTTTTTTCTGTATCTATGAAATTGCATACTTAAATTGCCAGATTTCAATAGTTAAATTGTTTTTCGTTTTTTTTAGGTGTTATAACTCCGTCAAAAATGCTTTAATTTTGATTCCGACAGCTTTTCTGTGCTAGTTTTTTTCTGTATCTATGAAATTGCATACTTAAATTTCCAGATTTCAATAGTTAAATTTTTGTTCGTGATTTTTTAGGTCTTATAATTCCGTCAAATATGCTTAATTTTGATACCGACAGCTTTTCTGTGCTAGTTTTTTCTGTATCTATGAAATTACATACTTAAATTGCCAGATTTCAATAGTTAAATTGTTTTTCGTTTTTTTTAGGTGTTATAACTCCGTCAAAAATGCTTTTATTTTGATTCCGACATCTTTTCGGTTCTAGTTTTTTCTGTATCTATGAAATTAAATTGTCAGATTTCAATAGTTAAATTTTTGTTCGTAATTTTTTAGGTCTTATAATTCCGTCAAAAATGCATTAATTTTGATTCCGACAGATTTCTGGGCTAGTTTTTTCTGTATCTATGAAATTGCATACTTAAATTGCCAGATTTCAATAGTTAAATTGTTTTTCGTTTTTTTTAGGTGTTATAACTCCGTCAAAAATGCTTTTATTTTGATTCCGACATCTTTTCGGTTCTAGTTTTTTCTGTATCTATGAAATTACATACTTAAATTGCCAGATTTCAATAGTTAAATTTTTGTTCGTGATTTTTTAGGTCTTATAATTCCGTCAAATATGCTTTAATTTTGATACCGACAGCTTTTCTGTGCTAGTTTTTTCTGTATCTATGAAATTGCATACTTAAATTGCCAGATTTTAATAGTTAAATTGTTTTTCGTTTTTTTAGGTCTTATAATTCCGTCAAAAATGCTTTAACTTTGATTCCGACATCTTTTCGGTTCTCGTTTTTTCTGTATCTATGAAATTACATACTTAAATTGTCAGATTTCAATTGTTAAATTTTTGTTCGTAATTTTTTAGGTCTTATAATTCCGTCAAAAATGCATTAATTTTGATTCCGACAGATTTCTGGGCTAGTTTTTTCTGTATCTATGAAATTGCATACTTAAATTGCCAGATTTAAATAGTTAAATTGTTTTTCGTTTTTTTAGGTCTTATAATTCCGTCAAAAATGCTTTAACTTTGATTCCGACAGCTTTTCTGTTCTAGTTTTTTCTGTATCTATGAAATTGCATACTTAAATTGCCAGATTTCAATAATTAAATTGTTTTTCGTTTTTTTTAGGTGTTATAACTCCGTCAAAAATGCTTTAATTTTGATTCCGACAGCTTTTCTGTGATAGTTCTTTTCTGTGTCTATGAAATTGCATACTTAAATTTCCGGATTTCAATAGTTAAATTTTTGTTCGTGATTTTTTAGGTATTATAATTCCGTCAAATATGCTTTAATTTTGATACCGACAGCTTTTCTGTGCTAGTTTTTTCTGTATCTATGAAATTGCATACTAAAATTGCCAGATTTCATTAGTTACATTTTTGTTCGTGATTTTTTAGGTCTTATAATTCCGTCAAATATGCTTAATTTTGATACCGACATCTTTTCGGTTCTCGTTTTTTCTGTATCTATGAAATTACATAATTAAATTGCCAGCTTTCAATAGTTAAATTTTTGTTCGTAATTTTTTAGGTCTTATAATTCCGTCAAAAATGCATTAATTTTGATTCCGACAGATTTCTGGGCTAGTTTTTTCTGTATCTATGAAATTGCATACTTAAATTGCCAGATTTAAATAGTTAAATTGTTTTTCGTTTTTTAGGTCTTATAATTCCGTAAAAATGCTTTAACTTTGATTCCGACAGCTATTCTGTTCTAGTTTTTTCTGTATCTATGAAATTACATACTTAAATTGCCAGATTTCAATAGTTAAATTTTTGTTCGTTTTTTTTAGGTCTTAATTCCGTCAAAAATGCTTTAATTTTGATTCCGACAGATTTCTGTGCTAGTTTTTTCTGTATCTATGAAATTGCATACTTAAATTTCCAGATTTGAATAGTTAAATTGTTTTTCGTTTTTTTAGGTCTTATATTTCCGTCAAAAATGCTTTAATTTTGATACCGACAGCTTTTCTGTGCTAGTTTTTTCTGTATCTATGAAATTGCATACTTAAATTGCCAGATTTCAATAGTTAAATTGTTTTTCGTTTTTTTAGGTGTTATATCTCTGTCAAAAATGCTTTAATTTTGATTCCGACATCTTTTCGGTTCTCGTTTTTTCTGTATCTATGAAATTACATAATTAAATTGCCAGCTTTCAATAGTTAAATTTTTGTTCGTAATTTTTTAGGTCTTATAATTCCGTCAAAAATGCATTAATTTTGATTCCGACAGATTTCTGGGCTAGTTTTTTCTGTATCTATGAATTTGCATACTTAAATTGCCAGATTTAAATAGTTAAATTGTTTTTCGTTTTTTTAGGTCTTATAATTCCGTCAAAAATGCTTTAACTTTGATTCCGACAGCTTTTCTGTTCTAGTTTTTTCTGTATCTATGAAATTGCATACTTAAATTGTCAGATTTCAATAGTTAAATTTTTGTTCGTAATTTTTTAGGTCTTATAATTCCGTCAAAAATGCATTAATTTTGATTCCGACAGATTTCTGGGCTAGTTTTTTCTGTATCTATGAAATTGCATACTTAAATTGCCAGATTTCAATAGTTAAATTGTTTTTGTTTTTTTAGGTGTTATAACTCCGTCAAAAATGCTTTTATTTTGATTCCGACATCTTTTCGGTTCTAGTTTTTTCTGTATCTATGAAATTACATACTTAAATTGCCAGATTTCAATAGTTAAATTTTTGTTCGTGATTTTTTAGGTCTTATAATTCCGTCAAATATGCTTTAATTTTGATACCGACAGCTTTTCTGTGCTAGTTTTTTCTGTATCTATGAAATTGCATACTTAAATTGCCAGATTTTAATAGTTATATTGTTTTTCGTTTTTTTAGGTCTTATAATTCCGTCAAAAATGCTTTAACTTTGATTCCGACATCTTTTCGGTTCTCGTTTTTTCTGTATCTATGAAATTACATAATTAAATTGCCAGCTTTCAATAGTTAAATTTTTGTTCGTAATTTTTTAGGTCTTATAATTCCGTCAAAAATGCATTAATTTTGATTCCGACAGATTTCTGGGCTAGTTTTTTCTGTATCTATGAAATTGCATACTTAAATTGCCAGATTTAAATAGTTAAATTGTTTTTCGTTTTTTTAGGTCTTATAATTCCGTCAAAAATGCTTTAACTTTGATTCCGACAGCTTTTCTGTTCTAGTTTTTTCTGTATCTATGAAATTGCATACTTAAATTGTCAGATTTCAATAGTTAAATTTTTGTTCGTGATTTTTTAGGTCTTATTATTCCGTCAAAAATGCTTTTATTCTGATTCCGACAGCTTTTCTGTGCTAGTTTTTTCTGTATCTATGAAATTGCATACTTAAATTGCCAGATTTCAATAGTTAAATTGTTTTTCGTTTTTTTTAGGTGTTATAACTCCGTCAAAAATGCTTTAATTTTGATTCCGACAGCTTTTCTGTGCTAGTTTTTTTCTGTATCTATGAAATTGCATACTTAAATTTCCAGATTTCAATAGTTAAATTTTTGTTCGTGATTTTTTAGGTCTTATAATTCCGTCAAATATGCTTAATTTTGATACCGACAGCTTTTCTGTGCTAGTTTTTTCTGTATCTATGAAATTGCATACTTAAATTGCCAGATTTCAATAGTTAAATTGTTTTTCGTTTTTTTAGGTCTTATAATTCCGTCAAAAATGCTTTAATTTTGATTCCGACATCTTTTCGGTTCTAGTTTTTTCTGTATCTATGAAATTACATAATTAAATTGCCAGCTTTCAATAGTTAAATTTTTGTTCGTAATTTTTAGGTCTTATAATTCCGTCAAAAATGCATTAATTTTGATTCCGACAGATTTCTGGGCTAGTTTTTTCTGTATCTATGAAATTGCATACTTAAATTGCCAGATTTCAATAGTTAAATTGTTTTTCGTTTTTTTTAGGTGTTATAACTCCGTCAAAAATGCTTTTATTTTGATTCCGACATCTTTTCGGTTCTAGTTTTTTCTGTATCTATGAAATTACATACTTAAATTGCCAGATTTCAATAGTTAAATTTTTGTTCGTTTTTTTTAGGTCTTATAATTCCGTCAAAAATGCTTTAATTTTGATTCCGACAGATTTCTGTGCTAGTTTTTTCTGTATCTATGAAATTGCATACTTAAATTGCCAGATTTCAATAGTTAAATTGTTTTTCGTTTTTTTAGGTGTTATAATTCCGTCAAAAATGCTTTAATTTTGATTCCGACAGATTTCTGTGCTAGTTTTTTCTGTATCTATGAAATTGCATACTTAAATTGCCAGATTTCAATAGTTAAATTTTTGTTCGTGATTTTTTAGGTCTTATAATTCCGTCAAATATGCTTAATTTTGATACCGACAGCTTTTCTGTGCTAGTTTTTTCTGTATCTATGAAATTGCATACTTAAATTGCCAGATTTCAATAGTTAAATTGTTTTTCGTTTTTTTTAGGTGTTATAACTCCGTCAAAAATGCTTTTATTTTGATTCCGACATCTTTTCGGTTCTAGTTTTTTCTGTATCTATGAAATTGCATACTTAAATTGTCAGATTTCAATAGTTAAATTTTTGTTCGTAATTTTTTAGGTCTTATAATTCCGTCAAAAATGCATTAATTTTGATTCCGACAGATTTCTGGGCTAGTTTTTCTGTATCTATGAAATTGCATACTTAAATTGCCAGATTTCAATAGTTAAATTGTTTTTCGTTTTTTTAGGTGTTATAACTCCGTCAAAAATGCTTTTATTTTGATTCCGACATCTTTTCGGTTCTAGTTTTTTCTGTATCTATGAAATTACATACTTAAATTGCCAGATTTCAATAGTTAAATTTTTGTTCGTGATTTTTTAGGTCTTATAATTCCGTCAAATATGCTTTAATTTTGATACCGACAGCTTTTCTGTGCTAGTTTTTTCTGTATCTATGAAATTGCATACTTAAATTGCCAGATTTTAATAGTTAAATTGTTTTTCGTTTTTTTAGGTCTTATAATTCCGTCAAAAATGCTTTAACTTTGATTCCGACATCTTTTCGGTTCTCGTTTTTTCTGTATCTATGAAATTACATACTTAAATTGTCAGATTTCAATAGTTAAATTTTTGTTCGTAATTTTTTAGGTCTTATAATTCCGTCAAAAATGCATTAATTTTGATTCCGACAGATTTCTGGGCTAGTTTTTTTCTGTATCTATGAAATTGCATACTTAAATTGCCAGATTTAAATAGTTAAATAGTTTTTCGTTTTTTTAGGTCTTATAATTCCGTCAAAATGCTTTAACTTTGATTCCGACAGCTTTTCTGTTCTAGTTTTTTTCTGTATCTATGAAATTGCATACTTAAATTGCCATATTTCAATAGTTAAATTTTGTTCGTGATTTTTAGGTCTTATAACTCAGTCAAAAATGCTTTAATTTTGATTCCGACAGCTTTTCTGTGCTAGTTTTTTCTGTATCTAAAAAATTGCATACTTAAATTCCCAGATTTCAATAGTTAAATTGTTTTTCGTTTTTTTAGGTGTTATAACTCCGTCAAAAATGCTTTTATTTTGATTCCGACATCTTTTCGGTTCTAGTTTTTTCTGTATCTATGAAATTACATACTTAAATTGCCAGATTTCAATAGTTAAATTTTTGTTCGTTTTTTTTAGGTCTTATAATTCCGTCAAAAATGCTTTAATTTTGATTCCGACAGATTTCTGTGCTAGTTTTTTCTGTATCTATGAAATTGCATACTTAAATTGCCAGATTTCAATAGTTAAATTGTTTTTCGTTTTTTTAGGTGTTATAACTCCGTCAAAAATGCTTTAATTTTGATTCCGACAGCTTTTCTGTGCTAGTTCTTTTCTGTGTCTATGAAATTGCATACTTAAATTTCCAGATTTCAATAGTTAAATTTTTGTTCGTGATTTTTTAGGTCTTATAATTCCGTCAAATATGCTTTAATTTTGATACCGACAGCTAGTTTTTTCTGTATCTATGAAATTCCATACTAAAATTGCCAGATTTCAATAGTTACATTTTTGTTCGTGATTTTTTAGGTCTTATAATTCCGTCAAAAATGCTTTAACTTTGATTCCGACATCTTTTCGGTTCTCGTTTTTTCTGTATCTATGAAATTACATACTTAAATTGTCAGATTTCAATAGTTAAATTTTTGTTCGTAATTTTTTAGGTCTTATAATTCCGTCAAAAATGCATTAATTTTGATTCCGACAGATTTCTGGGTTAGTTTTTTCTGTATCTATGAAATTGCATACTTAAATTGCCAGATTTAAATAGTTAAATTGTTTTTCGTTTTTTTAGGTCTTATAATTCCGTCAAAAATGCTTTAACTTTGATTCCGACAGCTTTTCTGTTCTAGTTTTTTCTGTATCTATGAAATTGCATACTTAAATTGCCAGATTTCAATAGTTAAATTGTTTTTCGTTTTTTTTAGGTGTTATAACTCCGTCAAAAATGCTTTAATTTTGATTCCGACAGCTTTTCTGTGCTAGTTCTTTTCTGTGTCTATGAAATTGCATACTTAAATTTCCAGATTTCAATAGTTAAATTTTTGTTCGTGATTTTTTAGGTCTTATAATTCCGTCAAATATGCTTTAATTTTGATACCGACAGCTTTTCTGTGCTAGTTCTTTTCTGTGTCTATGAAATTGCATACTTAAATTTCCAGATTTCAATAGTTAAATTTTTGTTCGTGATTTTTTAGGTCTTATAATTCCGTCAAATATGCTTTAATTTTGATACCGACAGCTAGTTTTTTCTGTATCTATGAAATTCCATACTAAAATTGCCAGATTTCAATAGTTACATTTTTGTTCGTGATTTTTTAGGTCTTATAATTCCGTCAAAAATGCTTTAACTTTGATTCCGACATCTTTTCGGTTCTCGTTTTTTTCTGTATCTATGAAATTACATACTTAAATTGTCAGATTTCAATAGTTAAATTTTTGTTCGTAATTTTTTAGGTCTTATAATTCCGTCAAAAATGCATTAATTTTGATTCCGACAGATTTCTGGGTTAGTTTTTTCTGTATCTATGAAATTGCATACTTAAATTGCCAGATTTAAATAGTTAAATTGTTTTTCGTTTTTTTAGGTCTTATAATTCCGTCAAAAATGCTTTAACTTTGATTCCGACAGCTTTTCTGTTCTAGTTTTTTCTGTATCTATGAAATTGCATACTTAAATTGCCAGATTTCAATAGTTAAATTGTTTTTCGTTTTTTTAGGTGTTATAACTCCGTCAAAAATGCTTTAATTTTGATTCCGACAGCTTTTCTGTGCTAGTTCTTTTCTGTGTCTATGAAATTGCATACTTAAATTTCCAGATTTCAATAGTTAAATTTTTGTTCGTGATTTTTTAGGTCTTATAATTCCGTCAAATATGCTTTAATTTTGATACCGACAGCTTTTCTGTGCTAGTTTTTTCTGTATCTATGAAATTGCATACTAAAATTGCCAGATTTCAATAGTTACATTTTTGTTCGTGATTTTTTTAGGTCTTATAATTCCGTCAAAAATGCTTTAACTTTGATTCCGACATCTTTTCGGTTCTCGTTTTTTCTGTATCTATGAAATTACATACTTAAATTGTCAGATTTCAATAGTTAAATTTTTGTTCGTAATTTTTTAGGTCTTATAATTCCGTCAAAAATGCATTAATTTTGATTCCGACAGATTTCTGGGCTAGTTTTTCTGTATCTATGAAATTGCATACTTAAATTGCCAGATTTCAATAGTTAAATTGTTTTTCGTTTTTTTAGGTCTTATAATTCCGTCAAAAATGCTTTAACTTTGATTCCGACAGCTTTTCTGTTCTAGTTTTTTCTGTATCTATGAAATTGCATACTTAAATTGCCCGATTTTAAAAGTTACATTTTTGTTCGTGATTTTTTAGGTCTTATAACTCAGTCAAAATGCTTTAATTTTGATTCCGACAGCTTTTCTGTGCTAGTTTTTTCTGTATCTAAAAATTGCATACTTAAATTGCCAGATTTCAATAGTTAAATTGTTTTTCGTTTTTTTTAGGTGTTATAACTCCGTCAAAAATGCTTTTATTTTGATTCCGACATCTTTTCGGTTCTAGTTTTTTCTGTATCTATGAAATTACATACTTAAATTGCCAGATTTCAATAGTTAAATTTTTTTCGTTTTTTTTAGGTCTTATAATTCCGTCAAAAATGCTTTAATTTTGATTCCGACAGATTTCTGTGCTAGTTTTTTCTGTATCTATGAAATTGCATACTTAAATTACCAGATTTCAATAGTTAAATTGTTTTTCGTTTTTTTAGGTGTTATAACTCCGTCAAAAATGCTTTAATTTTGATTCCGACAGCTTTTCTGTTCTAGTTTTTTTCTGTATCTATGAAATTGCATACTTAAATTGCCAGATTTCAATAGTTACATTTTTGTTCGTGATTTTTTAGGTCTTATAATTCCGTCAAAAATGCTTTAATTTTGATACCGACAGCTTTTCTGTGCTAGTTTTTTCTGTATCTAAAAAATTGCATACTTAAATTGCCAGATTTCAATAGTTAAATTTTTGTTCATTTTTTTTAGGTCTTAATTCCGTCAAAAATGCTTTAATTTTGATTCCGACAGATTTCTGTGCTAATTTTTTCTGTATCTATGAAATTGCATACTTAAATTGCCAGATTTCAATAGTTAAATTGTTTTCGTTTTTTAGGTATTATAACTCCGTCAAAAATGCTTTAATTTTGATTCCGACATCTTTTCTGTTCTAGTTTTTCTGTATCTATGAAATTACATCACTTAAATTGCCAGATTTCAATAGTTAAATTTTTGTTCATTTTTTTTAGGTCTTAATTCCGTCAAAAATGCTTTAATTTTGATTCCGACAGATTTCTGTGCTAATTTTTTCTGTATCTATGAAATTGCATACTTAAATTGCCAGATTTCAATAGTTAAATTGTTTTTCGTTTTTTTTAGGTATTATAACTCCGTCAAAAATGCTTTAATTTTGATTCCGACATCTTTTCGGTTCTAGTTTTTTCTGTATCTATGAAATTGCATACTTAAATTGTCAGATTTCAATAGTTAAATTTTGTTCGTAATTTTTTAGGTCTTATAATTCCGTCAAAAATGCATTAATTTTGATTCCGACAGATTTCTGGGCTAGTTTTTTCTGTATCTATGAAATTGCATACTTAAATTGCCAGATTTCAATAGTTAAATTGTTTTTCGTTTTTAGGTGTTATAATTCCGTCAAAAATGCTTTAACTTTGATTCCGACAGCTTTTCTGTTCTAGTTTTTTCTGTATCTATGAAATTGCATACTTAAATTGCCATATTTCAATAGTTAAATTTTTGTTCGTGATTTTTTAGGTCTTATAATTCCGTCAAAAAATGCATTAATTTTGATTCCGACATCTTTTCGGTTCTAGTTTTTTCTGTATCTATGAAATTACATACTTAAATTGCCAGATTTCAATAGTTAAATTGTTTTTCGTTTTTTTTAGGTGTTATAATTCCGTCAAAAATGCTTTTATTTTGATTCCGACATCTTTTCGGTTCTAGTTTTTCTGTATCTAGGAAATTACATACTTAAATTGCCAGATTTCAATAGTTAAATTTTGTTCGTTTTTTTAGGTCTTATAATTCCGTCAAAAATGCTTTAATTTTGATTCCGACAGATTTCTGGGCTAGTTTTTTCTGTATCTATGAAATTGCATACTTAAATTGCCAGATTTCAATAGTTAAATTGTTTTTCGTTTTTTAGGTGTTATAATTCCGTCAAAAATGCTTTTATTTTGATTCCGACATCTTTTCGGTTCTAGTTTTTTCTGTATCTAGGAAATTACATACTTAAATTGCCAGATTTCAATAGTTAAATTTTTGTTCGTTTTTTTTAGGTCTTATAATTCCGTCAAAAATGCTTTAATTTTGATTCCGACAGATTTCTGTGCTAGTTTTTCTGTATCTATGAAATTGCATACTTAAATTGCCAGATTTCAATAGTTAAATTGTTTTTCGTTTTATTTAGGTGTGTATAACTCCGTCAAAAATGCTTTAATTTTGATTCCGACAGCTTTTCTGTGCTAGTTTTTTCTGTATCTATGAAATTGCATACTTAAATTTCCAGATTTCAATAGTTAAATTTTTGTTCGTGATTTTTTTAGGTCTTATAATTCCGTTAAATATGCTTTAATTTTGATACCGACAGCTTTTCTGTGCTAGTTTTTTTCTGTATCTAAAAAAATTGCATACTTAAATTGCCAGATTTCAATAGTTAAATTGTTTTTCGTTTTTTTTAGGTGTTATAACTCCGTCAAAATGCTTTTATTTTGATTCCGACAGCTTTTCTGTGCTAGTTTTTCTGTATCTATGAAATTGCATACTTAAATTTCCAGATTTCAATAGTTAAATTTTTTGTTCGTGATTTTTTAGGTCTTATAACTCAGTCAAAAATGCTTTAATTTTGATTCCGACAGCTTTTCTGTGCTAGTTTTTTCTGTATCTAAAAAATTGCATACTTAAATTGCCAGATTTCAATAGTTAAATTGTTTTTCGTTTTTTTTAGGTGTTATAACTCCGTCAAAAATGCTTTTATTTTGATTCCGACATCTTTTCGGTTCTAGTTTTTTCTGTATCTATGAAATTACATACTTAAATTGCCAGATTTCAATAGTTAAATTTTTTTCGTTTTTTTTAGGTCTTATAATTCCGTCAAAAATGCTTTAATTTTGATTCCGACAGATTTCTGTGCTAGTTTTTCTGTATCTATGAAATTGCATACTTAAATTACCAGATTTCAATAGTTAAATTGTTTTTCGTTTTTTTAGGTGTTATAACTCCGTCAAAATGCTTTAATTTTGATTCCGACAGCTTTTCTGTTCTAGTTTTTTCTGTATCTATGAAATTGCATACTTAAATTGCCAGATTTCAATAGTTACATTTTGTTCGTGATTTTTAGGTCTTATAATTCCGTCAAAATGCTTTAATTTTGATACCGACAGCTTTTCTGTGCTAGTTTTTTCTGTATCTAAAAATTGCATACTTAAATTGCCAGATTTCAATAGTTAAATTTTTGTTCATTTTTTTTAGGTCTTAATTCCGTCAAAAATGCTTTAATTTTGATTCCGACAGATTTCTGTGCTAATTTTTTCTGTATCTATGAAATTGCATACTTAAATTGCCAGATTTCAATAGTTAAATTGTTTTTCGTTTTTTTAGGTATTATAACTCCGTCAAAAATGCTTTAATTTTGATTCCGACATCTTTTCTGTTCTAGTTTTTTCTGTATCTATGAAATTACATACTTAAATTGCCAGATTTCAATAGTTAAATTTTTGTTCGTTTTTTTTAGGTCTTAATTCCGTCAAAAATGCTTTAATTTTGATTCCGACAGATTTCTGTGCTAATTTTTTCTGTATCTATGAAATTGCATACTTAAATTGCCAGATTTCAATAGTTAAATTGTTTTTCGTTTTTTTTAGGTATTATAACTCCGTCAAAAATGCTTTAATTTTGATTCCGACATCTTTTCGGTTCTAGTTTTTTCTGTATCTATGAAATTGCATACTTAAATTGTCAGATTTCAATAGTTAAATTTTTGTTCGTAATTTTTTAGGTCTTATAATTCCGTCAAAAATGCATTAATTTTGATTCCGACAGATTTCTGGGCTAGTTTTTTCTGTATCTATGAAATTGCATACTTAAATTGCCAGATTTCAATAGTTAAATTGTTTTTCGTTTTTTTTAGGTGTTATAATTCCGTCAAAAATGCTTTAACTTTGATTCCGACAGCTTTTCTGTTCTAGTTTTTTCTGTATCTATGAAATTGCATACTTAAATTGCCATATTTCAATAGTTAAATTTTTGTTCGTGATTTTTTAGGTCTTATAATTCCGTCAAAATGCTTTAATTTTGATTCTGACATCTTTTCGGTTCTAGTTTTTTCTGTATCTATGAAATTACATACTTAAATTGCCAGATTTCAATAGTTAAATTGTTTTTCGTTTTTTTAGGTGTTATAATTCCGTCAAAAATGCTTTTATTTTGATTCCGACATCTTTTCGGTTCTAGTTTTTTCTGTATCTAGGAAATTACATACTTAAATTGCCAGATTTCAATAGTTAAATTTTTGTTCGTTTTTTTAGGTCTTATAATTCCGTCAAAAATGCTTTAATTTTGATTCCGACAGATTTCTGGGCTAGTTTTTTCTGTATCTATGAAATTGCATACTTAAATTGCCAGATTTCAATAGTTAAATTGTTTTTCGTTTTTTTAGGTGTTATAATTCCGTCAAAAATGCTTTTATTTTGATTCCGACATCTTTTCGGTTCTAGTTTTTTTTGTATCTAGGAAATTACATACTTAAATTGCCAGATTTCAATAGTTAAATTTTTGTTCGTTTTTTTAGGTCTTATAATTCCGTCAAAAATGCTTTAATTTTGATTCCGACAGATTTCTGTGCTAGTTTTTTCTGTATCTATGAAATTGCATACTTAAATTGCCAGATTTCAATAGTTAAATTGTTTTTCGTTTTATTTAGGTGTTATAACTCCGTCAAAAATGCTTTAATTTTGATTCCGACAGCTTTTCTGTGCTAGTTTTTTTCTGTATCTATGAAATTGCATACTTAAATTTCCAGATTTCAATAGTTAAATTTTTGTTCGTGATTTTTTAGGTCTTATAATTCCGTTAAATATGCTTTAATTTTGATACCGACAGCTTTTCTGTGCTAGTTTTTTCTGTATCTATGAAATTGCATACTTAAATTGCCAGATTTCAATAGTTAAATTGTTTTTCGTTTTTTTTAGGTCTTATAACTCCGTCAAAAATGCTTTTATTTTGATTCCGACATCTTTTCGGTTCTAGTTTTTTCTGTATCTATGAAATTGCATACTTAAATTGTCAGATTTCAATAGTTAAATTTTTGTTCGTAATTTTTTAGGTCTTATAATTCCGTCAAAAATGCATTAATTTTGATTCCGACAGATTTCTGGGCTAGTTTTTTCTGTATCTATGAAATTGCATACTTAAATTGCCAGATTTCAATAGTTAAATTGTTTTTCGTTTTTTTAGGTGTTATAACTCCGTCAAAAATGCTTTTATTTTGATTCCGACATCTTTTCGGTTCTAGTTTTATCTGTATCTATGAAATTACATACTTAAATTGCCAGATTTCAATAGTTAAATTTTTGTTCGTGATTTTTTAGGTCTTATAATTCCGTCAAAAATGCTTTAACTTTGATTCCGACAGATTTCTGGGCTAGTTTTTTCTGTATCTATGAAATTGCATACTTAAATTGCCAGATTTAAATAGTTAAATTGTTTTTCGTTTTTTTAGGTCTTATAATTCCGTCAAAAATGCTTTAACTTTGATTCCGACAGCTTTTCTGTTCTAGTTTTTTCTGTATCTATGAAATTGCATAAGTATGCAATTTAAGTAAATTGCCATATTTCAATAGTTAAATTTTTGTTCGTGATTTTTTAGGTCTTATAATTCCGTCAAAAATGCTTTTATTCTGATTCCGACAGCTTTTCTGTGCTAGTTTTTTCTGTATCTAAAAAATTGCATACTTAAATTGCCAGATTTCAATAGTTAAATTGTTTTTCGTTTTTTTTAGGTCTTATAACTCCGTCAAAAATGCTTTTATTTTGATTCCGACATCTTTTCGGTTCTAGTTTTTTCTGTATCTATGAAATTGCATACTTAAATTGTCAGATTTCAATAGTTAAATTTTTGTTCGTAATTTTTTAGGTCTTATAATTCCGTCAAAAATGCATTAATTTTGATTCCGACAGATTTCTGGGCTAGTTTTTTCTGTATCTATGAAATTGCATACTTAAATTGCCAGATTTCAATAGTTAAATTGTTTTTCGTTTTTTTTAGGTGTTATAACTCCGTCAAAAATGCTTTTATTTTGATTCCGACATCTTTTCGGTTCTAGTTTTATCTGTATCTATGAAATTACATACTTAAATTGCCAGATTTCAATAGTTAAATTTTTGTTCGTGATTTTTTAGGTCTTATAATTCCGTCAAAAATGCTTTTATTTTGATTCCGACATCTTTTCGGTTCTAGTTTTTTCTGTATCTATGAAATTGCATACTTAAATTGCCAGATTTCAATAGTTAAATTGTTTTTCGTTTTTTTTAGGTGTTATAACTCCGTCAAAAATGCTTTTATTTTGATTCCGACATCTTTTCGGTTCTAGTTTTTTCTGTATCTATGAAATTACATACTTAAATTGCCAGATTTCAATAGTTAAATTTTTTTCGTTTTTTTAGGTCTTATAATTCCGTCAAAAATGCTTTAATTTTGATTCCGACAGATTTCTGTGCTAGTTTTTTCTGTATCTATGAAATTGCATACTTAAATTACCAGATTTCAATAGTTAAATTGTTTTTCGTTTTTTTAGGTGTTATAACTCCGTCAAAAATGCTTTAATTTTGATTCCGACAGCTTTTCTGTTCTATTTTTTTTCTGTATCTATGAAATTGCATACTTAAATTGCCCGATTTTAAAAGTTACATTTTTGTTCGTGATTTTTTAGGTCTTATAACTCAGTCAAAAATGCTTTAATTTTGATTCCGACAGCTTTTCTGTGCTAGTTTTTTCTGTATCTAAAAAATTGCATACTTAAATTGCCAGATTTCAATAGTTAAATTGTTTTTCGTTTTTTTTAGGTCTTATAACTCCGTCAAAAATGCTTTTATTTTGATTCCGACATCTTTTCGGTTCTAGTTTTTTCTGTATCTATGAAATTGCATACTTAAATTGCCAGATTTCAATAGTTAAATTGTTTTTCGTTTTTTTTAGGTGTTATAACTCCGTCAAAAATGCTTTTATTTTGATTCCGACATCTTTTCGGTTCTAGTTTTTTCTGTATCTATGAAATTACATACTTAAATTGCCAGATTTCAATAGTTAAATTGTTTTTCGTTTTTTTAGGTGTTATAACTCCGTCAAAAATGCTTTAATTTTGATTCCGACAGATTTCTGTGCTAGTTTTTTCTGTATCTATGAAATTGCATACTTAAATTACCAGATTTCAATAGTTAAATTGTTTTTCGTTTTTTTAGGTGTTATAACTCCGTCAAAAATGCTTTAATTTTGATTCCGACAGCTTTTCTGTTCTATTTTTTTTCTGTATCTATGAAATTGCATACTTAAATTGCCCGATTTTAAAAGTTACATTTTTGTTCGTGATTTTTAGGTCTTATAACTCAGTCAAAATGCTTTAATTTTGATTCCGACAGCTTTTCTGTGCTAGTTTTTTCTGTATCTAAAAAATTGCATACTTAAATTGCCAGATTTCAATAGTTAAATTGTTTTCGTTTTTTAGGTGTTATAACTCCGTCAAAAATGCTTTTATTTTGATTCCGACATCTTTTCGGTTCTAGTTTTTTCTGTATCTATGAAATTACATACTTAAATTACCAGATTTCAATAGTTAAATTGTTTTTCGTTTTTTTAGGTGTTATAACTCCGTCAAAAATGCTTTAATTTTGATTCCGACAGCTTTTCTGCTCTATTTTTTTTCTGTATCTATGAAATTGCATACTTAAATTGCCCGATTTTAAAAGTTACATTTTTGTTCGTGATTTTTTAGGTCTTATAACTCAGTCAAAAATGCTTTAATTTTGATTCCGACAGCTTTTCTGTGCTAGTTTTTTCTGTATCTAAAAAATTGCATACTTAAATTGCCAGATTTCAATAGTTAAATTGTTTTTCGTTTTTTTTAGGTCTTATAACTCCGTCAAAAATGCTTTTATTTTGATTCCGACATCTTTTCGGTTCTAGTTTTTTCTGTATCTATGAAATTGCATACTTAAATTTCCAGATTTCAATAGTTAAATTTTTGTTCGTGATTTTTTAGGTCTTATAATTCCGTCAAATATGCTTTAATTTTGATACCGACAGCTTTTCTGTGCTAGTTTTTTCTGTATCTATGAAATTGCATACTAAAATTGCCAGATTTCAATAGTTACATTTTTGTTCGTGATTTTTTAGGTCTTATAATTCCGTCAAAAATGCTTTAATTTTGATACCGACAGCTTTTCTGTGCTAGTTTTTTCTGTATCTAAAAAATTGCATACTTAAATTGCCAGATTTCAATAGTTAAATTTTTGTTCGTTTTTTTTAGGTCTTAATTCCGTCAAAAATGCTTTAATTTTGATTCCGACAGATTTCTGTGCTAATTTTTTCTGTATCTATGAAATTGCATACTTAAATTGCCAGATTTCAATAGTTAAATTGTTTTCCGTTTTTTTTAGGTATTATAACTCCGTCAAAAATGCTTTAATTTTGATTCCGACATCTTTTCGGTTCTAGTTTTTTCTGTATCTATAAAATTACATACTTAAATTGCCAGATTTCAATAGTTAAATTTTTGTTCGTTTTTTTTAGGTCTTAATTCCGTCAAAAATGCTTTAATTTTGATTCCGACAGATTTCTGTGCTTATTTTTTCTGTATCTATGAAATTGCATACTTAAATTGCCAGATTTCAATAGTTAAATTGTTTTTCGTTTTTTTTAGGTATTATAACTCCGTCAAAAATGCTTTAATTTTGATTCCGACATCTTTTCGGTTCTAGTTTTTTCTGTATCTATGAAATTGCATACTTAAATTGTCAGATTTCAATAGTTAAATTTTTGTTCGTAATTTTTTAGGTCTTATAATTCCGTCAAAAATGCATTAATTTTGATTCCGACAGATTTCTGGACTAGTTTTTTCTGTATCTATGAAATTGCATACTTAAATTGCCAGATTTCAATAGTTAAATTGTTTTTCGTTTTTTTAGGGTGTTATAATTCCGTCAAAAATGCTTTAACTTTGATTCCGACATCTTTTCTGTTCTAGTTTTTTCTGTATCTATGAAATTGCATACTTAAATTGCCATATTTCAATAGTTAAATTTTTGTTCGTGATTTTTTAGGTCTTATAATTCCGTCAAAAATGCTTTAATTTTGATTCTGACATCTTTTCGGTTCTAGTTTTTTCTGTATCTATGAAATTGCATACTTAAATTGCCAGATT
The DNA here is from genome assembly GCA_018903765.1 of Drosophila aff. chauvacae BK-2020. Lineage (NCBI taxonomy): Eukaryota > Metazoa > Arthropoda > Insecta > Diptera > Drosophilidae > Drosophila > Drosophila aff. chauvacae BK-2020. The sequence goes on along the minus strand of JAEIGO010000292.1, from coordinate 316,445 downwards.
TCAATAGTTAAATTGTTTTTCGTTTTTTTTAGGTGTTATAATTCCGTCAAAAATGCTTTTATTTTGATTCCGACATCTTTTCGGTTCTAGTTTTTTCTGTATCTAGGAAATTAAATACTTAAATTGCCAGATTTCAATAGTTAAATTTTTGTTCGTTTTTTTTAGGTCTTATAATTCCGTCAAAAATGCTTTAATTTTGATTCCGACAGATTTCTGGGCTAGTTTTTTCTGTATCTATGAAATTGCATACTTAAATTGCCAGATTTCAATAGTTAAATTGTTTTTCGTTTTTTTTAGGTGTTATAATTCCGTCAAAAATGCTTTTATTTTGATTCCGACATCTTTTCGGTTCTAGTTTTTTCTGTATCTAGGAAATTACATACTTAAATTGCCAGATTTCAATAGTTAAATTTTTGTTCGTTTTTTTTAGGTCTTATAATTCCGTCAAAAATGCTTTTATTTTGATTCCGACAGCTTTTCTGTGCTAGTTTTTTCTGTATCTATGAAATTGCATACTTAAATTGCCAGATTTCAATAGTTAAATTTTTGTTCGTTTTTTTTAGGTGTTATAACTCCGTCAAAAATGCTTTTATTTTGATTCCGACATCTTTTCGGTTCTAGTTTTTTCTGTATCTATGAAATTGCATACTTAAATTGTCAGATTTCAATAGTTAAATTTTTGTTCGTAAAATTTTAGGTCTTATAATTCCGTCAAAAATGCTTTAACTTTGATTCCGACATCTTTTCGGTTCTCGTTTTTTTCTGTATCTATGAAATTACATACTTAAATTGTCAGATTTCAATAGTTAAATTTTTGTTCGTAATTTTTTAGGTCTTATAATTCCGTCAAAAATGCATTAATTTTGATTCCGACAGATTTCTGGGTTAGTTTTTTCTGTATCTATGAAATTGCATACTTAAATTGCCAGATTTAAATAGTTAAATTGTTTTTCGTTTTTTTTAGGTGTTATAATTCCGTCAAAAATGCTTTAATTTTGATTCCGACATTTTTCGGTTCTAGTTTTTTCTGTATCTATAAAATTACATACTTAAATTGCCAGATTTCAATAGTTAAATTTTTGTTCGTTTTTTTTAGGTCTTAATTCCGTCAAAAATGCTTTAATTTTGATTCCGACAGATTTCTGTGCTTATTTTTTCTGTATCTATGAAATTGCATACTTAAATTGCCAGATTTCAATAGTTAAATTGTTTTTCGTTTTTTTTAGGTATTATAACTCCGTCAAAAATGCTTTAATTTTGATTCCGACATCTTTTCGGTTCTAGTTTTTTCTGTATCTATGAAATTGCATACTTAAATTGTCAGATTTCAATAGTTAAATTTTTGTTCGTAATTTTTTAGGTCTTATAATTCCGTCAAAAATGCATTAATTTTGATTCCGACAGATTTCTGGACTAGTTTTTTCTGTATCTATGAAATTGCATACTTAAATTGCCAGATTTCAATAGTTAAATTGTTTTTCGTTTTTTTTAGGTGTTATAATTCCGTCAAAAATGCTTTAACTTTGATTCCGACATCTTTTCTGTTCTAGTTTTTTCTGTATCTATGAAATTGCATACTTAAATTGCCATATTTCAATAGTTAAATTTTTGTTCGTGATTTTTTAGGTCTTATAATTCCGTCAAAAATGCTTTAATTTTGATTCTGACATCTTTTTCGGTTCTAGTTTTTTCTGTATCTATGAAATTGCATACTTAAATTGCCAGATTTCAATAGTTAAATTGTTTTTCGTTTTTTAGGTGTTATAATTCCGTCAAAAATGCTTTTATTTTGATTCCGACATCTTTTCGGTTCTAGTTTTTTCTGTATCTAGGAAATTAAATACTTAAATTGCCAGATTTCAATAGTTAAATTTTTGTTCGTTTTTTTTAGGTCTTATAATTCCGTCAAAAATGCTTTAATTTTGATTCCGACAGATTTCTGGGCTAGTTTTTTCTGTATCTATGAAATTGCATACTTAAATTGCCAGATTTCAATAGTTAAATTGTTTTTCGTTTTTTTTTAGGTGTTATAATTCCGTCAAAATGCTTTTATTTTGATTCCGACATCTTTTCGGTTCTAGTTTTTTCTGTATCTAGGAAATTACATACTTAAATTGCCAGATTTCAATAGTTAAATTTTTGTTCGTTTTTTTTAGGTCTTATAATTCCGTCAAAAATGCTTTTATTTTGATTCCGACAGCTTTTCTGTGCTAGTTTTTTCTGTATCTATGAAATTGCATACTTAAATTGCCAGATTTCAATAGTTAAATTTTTGTTCGTTTTTTTTAGGTGTTATAACTCCGTCAAAAATGCTTTTATTTTGATTCCGACATCTTTTCGGTTCTAGTTTTTTCTGTATCTATGAAATTGCATACTTAAATTGTCAGATTTCAATAGTTAAATTTTTGTTCGTAAAATTTTAGGTCTTATAATTCCGTCAAAAATGCTTTAACTTTGATTCCGACATCTTTTCGGTTCTCGTTTTTTTCTGTATCTATGAAATTACATACTTAAATTGTCAGATTTCAATAGTTAAATTTTGTTCGTAATTTTTTAGGTCTTATAATTCCGTCAAAAATGCATTAATTTTGATTCCGACAGATTTCTGGGTTAGTTTTTTCTGTATCTATGAAATTGCATACTTAAATTGCCAGATTTAAATAGTTAAATTGTTTTCGTTTTTTTTAGGTCTTATAATTCCGTCAAAAATGCTTTAACTTTGATTCCGACAGCTTTTCTGTTCTAGTTTTTTCTGTATCTATGAAATTGCATACTTAAATTGCCAGATTTCAATAGTTAAATTGTTTTTCGTTTTTTTTTAGGTGTTATAACTCCGTCAAAAATGCTTTAATTTTGATTCCGACAGCTTTTCTGTGCTAGTTCTTTTCTGTGTCTATGAAATTGCATACTTAAATTTCCAGATTTCAATAGTTAAATTTTTGTTCGTGATTTTTTAGGTCTTATAATTCCGTCAAATATGCTTTAATTTTGATACCGACAGCTTTTCTGTGCTAGTTTTTTCTGTATCTATGAAATTGCATACTAAAATTGCCAGATTTCAATAGTTACATTTTTGTTCGTGATTTTTAGGTCTTATAATTCCGTCAAAAATGCTTTAACTTTGATTCCGACATCTTTTCGGTTCTCGTTTTTCTGTATCTATGAAATTACATACTTAAATTGTCAGATTTCAATAGTTAAATTTTTGTTCGTAATTTTTTAGGTCTTATAATTCCGTCAAAATGCATTAATTTTGATTCCGACAGATTTCTGGGCTAGTTTTTCTGTATCTATGAAATTGCATACTTAAATTGCCAGATTTCAATAGTTAAATTGTTTTTCGTTTTTTTAGGTCTTATAATTCCGTCAAAAATGCTTTAACTTTGATTCCGACAGCTTTTCTGTTCTAGTTTTTTTCTGTATCTATGAAATTGCATACTTAAATTGCCCGATTTTAAAAGTTACATTTTTGTTCGTGATTTTTTAGGTCTTATAACTCAGTCAAAAATGCTTTAATTTTGATTCCGACAGCTTTTCTGTGCTAGTTTTTTCTGTATCTAAAAAATTGCATACTTAAATTGCCAGATTTCAATAGTTAAATTTTTGTTCATTTTTTTTAGGTCTTAATTCCGTCAAAAATGCTTTAATTTTGATTCCGACAGATTTCTGTGCTAATTTTTTCTGTATCTATGAAATTGCATACTTAAATTGCCAGATTTCAATAGTTAAATTGTTTTTCGTTTTTTTAGGTATTATAACTCCGTCAAAATGCTTTAATTTTGATTCCGACATCTTTTCGGTTCTAGTTTTTCTGTATCTATGAAATTACATACTTAAATTGCCAGATTTCAATAGTTAAATTTTTGTTCGTTTTTTTAGGTCTTAATTCCGTCAAAAATGCTTTAATTTTGATTCCGACAGATTTCTGTGCTAATTTTTTCTGTATCTATGAAATTGCATACTTAAATTGCCAGATTTCAATAGTTAAATTGTTTTTCGTTTTTTTTTAGGTATTATAACTCCGTCAAAAATGCTTTAATTTTGATTCCGACATCTTTTCGGTTCTAGTTTTTTCTGTATCTATGAAATTGCATACTTAAATTGTCAGATTTCAATAGTTAAATTTTGTTCGTAATTTTTAGGTCTTATAATTCCGTCAAAAATGCATTAATTTTGATTCCGACAGATTTCTGGGCTAGTTTTTTTCTGTATCTATGAAATTGCATACTTAAATTGCCAGATTTCAATAGTTAAATTGTTTTTCGTTTTTTTTAGGTGTTATAATTCCGTCAAAAATGCTTTAATTTTGATTCTGACATCTTTTCGGTTCTAGTTTTTTCTGTATCTATGAAATTACATACTTAAATTGCCAGATTTCAATAGTTAAATTGTTTTTCGTTTTTTTAGGTGTTATAATTCCGTCAAAAATGCTTTTATTTTGATTCCGACATCTTTTCGGTTCTAGTTTTTTCTGTATCTAGGAAATTACATACTTAAATTGCCAGATTTCAATAGTTAAATTTTTGTTCGTTTTTTTTAGGTCTTATAATTCCGTCAAAAATGCTTTAATTTTGATTCCGACAGATTTCTGGGCTAGTTTTTTCTGTATCTATGAAATTGCATACTTAAATTGCCAGATTTCAATAGTTAAATTGTTTTTCGTTTTTTTTAGGTGTTATAATTCCGTCAAAAATGCTTTTATTTTGATTCCGACATCTTTTCGGTTCTAGTTTTTTCTGTATCTAGGAAATTACATACTTAAATTGCCAGATTTAAATAGTTAAATTTTTGTTCGTTTTTTTTAGGTGTTATAACTCCGTCAAAAATGCTTTTATTTTGATTCCGACATCTTTTCGGTTCTAGTTTTTTCTGTATCTATGAAATTGCATACTTAAATTGCCAGATTTCAATAGTTAAATTGTTTTTCGTTTTATTTAGGTGTTATAACTCCGTCAAAAATGCTTTAATTTTGATTCCGACAGCTTTTCTGTGCTAGTTTTTTTCTGTATCTATGAAATTGCATACTTAAATTTCCAGATTTCAATAGTTAAATTTTTGTTCGTGATTTTTTAGGTCTTATAATTCCGTTAAATATGCTTTAATTTTGATACCGACAGCTTTTCTGTGCTAGTTTTTTCTGTATCTATGAAATTGCATACTTAAATTGCCAGATTTCAATAGTTAAATTGTTTTTCGTTTTTTAGGTCTTATAACTCCGTCAAAAATGCTTTTATTTTGATTCCGACATCTTTTCGGTTCTAGTTTTTTCTGTATCTATGAAATTGCATACTTAAATTGTCAGATTTCAATAGTTAAATTTTTGTTCGTAATTTTTAGGTCTTATAATTCCGTCAAAAATGCATTAATTTTGATTCCGACAGATTTCTGGGCTAGTTTTTTCTGTATCTATGAAATTGCATACTTAAATTGCCAGATTTCAATAGTTAAATTGTTTTTCGTTTTTTTTAGGTGTTATAACTCCGTCAAAATGCTTTTATTTTGATTCCGACATCTTTTCGGTTCTAGTTTTATCTGTATCTATGAAATTACATACTTAAATTGCCAGATTTCAATAGTTAAATTTTGTTCGTGATTTTTTAGGTCTTATAATTCCGTCAAAAATGCTTTAACTTTGATTCCGACAGATTTCTGGGCTAGTTTTTTCTGTATCTATGAAATTGCATACTTAAATTGCCAGATTTAAATAGTTAAATTGTTTTTCGTTTTTTTAGGTCTTATAATTCCGTCAAAAATGCTTTAACTTTGATTCCGACAGCTTTTCTGTTCTAGTTTTTTCTGTATCTATGAAATTGCATAAGTATGCAATTTAAGTAAATTGCCATATTTCAATAGTTAAATTTTTGTTCGTGATTTTTTAGGTCTTATAATTCCGTCAAAAATGCTTTTATTCTGATTCCGACAGCTTTTCTGTGCTAGTTTTTTCTGTATCTAAAAAATTGCATACTTAAATTGCCAGATTTCAATAGTTAAATTGTTTTTCGTTTTTTTAGGTCTTATAACTCCGTCAAAAATGCTTTTATTTTGATTCCGACATCTTTTCGGTTCTAGTTTTTTCTGTATCTATGAAATTGCATACTTAAATTGTCAGATTTCAATAGTTAAATTTTTGTTCGTAATTTTTTAGGTCTTATAATTCCGTCAAAAATGCATTAATTTGATTCCGACAGATTTCTGGGCTAGTTTTTTCTGTATCTATGAAATTGCATACTTAAATTGCCAGATTTCAATAGTTAAATTGTTTTTCGTTTTTTTAGGTCTTATAACTCCGTCAAAAATGCTTTTATTTTGATTCCGACATCTTTTCGGTTCTAGTTTTATCTGTATCTATGAAATTACATACTTAAATTGCCAGATTTCAATAGTTAAATTTTTGTTCGTGATTTTTTAGGTCTTATAATTCCGTCAAAAATGCTTTTATTTTGATTCCGACATCTTTTCGGTTCTAGTTTTTTCTGTATCTATGAAATTGCATACTTAAATTGCCAGATTTCAATAGTTAAATTGTTTTTCGTTTTTTTTTAGGTGTTATAACTCCGTCAAAAATGCTTTTATTTTGATTCCGACATCTTTTCGGTTCTAGTTTTTTCTGTATCTATGAAATTACATACTTAAATTGCCAGATTTCAATAGTTAAATTTTTTTCGTTTTTTTTAGGTCTTATAATTCCGTCAAAAATGCTTTAATTTTGATTCCGACAGATTTCTGTGCTAGTTTTTTCTGTATCTATGAAATTGCATACTTAAATTACCAGATTTCAATAGTTAAATTGTTTTTCGTTTTTTTAGGTGTTATAACTCCGTCAAAAATGCTTTAATTTTGATTCCGACAGCTTTTCTGTTCTATTTTTTTTCTGTATCTATGAAATTGCATACTTAAATTGCCCGATTTTAAAAGTTACATTTTTGTTCGTGATTTTTTAGGTCTTATAACTCAGTCAAAAATGCTTTAATTTAGATTCCGACAGCTTTTCTGTGCTAGTTTTTTTCTGTATCTAAAAATTGCATACTTAAATTGCCAGATTTCAATAGTTAAATTGTTTTTCGTTTTTTTAGGTGTTATAACTCCGTCAAAAATGCTTTTATTTTGATTCCGACATCTTTTCGGTTCTAGTTTTTCTGTATCTATGAAATTACATACTTAAATTGCCAGATTTCAATAGTTAAATTTTTTCGTTTTTTTAGGTCTTATAATTCCGTCAAAAATGCTTTAATTTTGATTCCGACAGATTTCTGTGCTAGTTTTTTCTGTATCTATGAAATTGCATACTTAAATTACCAGATTTCAATAGTTAAATTGTTTTTCGTTTTTTTAGGTGTTATAACTCCGTCAAAAATGCTTTAATTTTGATTCCGACAGCTTTTCTGTTCTAGTTTTTTCTGTATCTATGAAATTGCATACTTAAATTTCCAGATTTCAATAGTTAAATTTTTGTTCGTGATTTTTTAGGTCTTATAATTCCGTCAAATATGCTTTAATTTTGATACCGACAGCTTTTCTGTGCTAGTTTTTTCTGTATCTATGAAATTGCATACTAAAATTGCCAGATTTCAATAGTTACATTTTTGTTCGTGATTTTTTAGGTCTTATAATTCCGTCAAAAATGCTTTAATTTTGATACCGACAGCTTTTCTGTGCTAGTTTTTTCTGTATCTAAAAAATTGCATACTTAAATTGCCAGATTTCAATAGTTAAATTTTTGTTCGTTTTTTTTAGGTCTTAATTCCGTCAAAAATGCTTTAATTTTGATTCCGACAGATTTCTGTGCTAATTTTTTCTGTATCTATGAAATTGCATACTTAAATTGCCAGATTTCAATAGTTAAATTGTTTTCCCGTTTTTTTTGGTATTATAACTCCGTCAAAAAATGCTTTAATTTTGATTCCGACATCTTTTCGGTTCTAGTTTTTCTGTATCTATGAAATTACATACTTAAATTGCCAGATTTCAATAGTTAAATTTTTGTTCGTTTTTTTTTAGGTCTTAATTCCGTCAAAATGCTTTAATTTTGATTCCGACAGATTTCTGTGCTAATTTTTTTCTGTATCTATGAAATTGCATACTTAAATTGCCAGATTTCAATAGTTAAATTGTTTTTCGTTTTTTTTAGGTATTATAACTCCGTCAAAAATGCTTTAATTTTGATTCCGACATCTTTTCGGTTCTAGTTTTTTCTGTATCTATGAAATTGCATACTTAAATTGTCAGATTTCAATAGTTAAATTTTTGTTCGTAATTTTTTAGGTCTTATAATTCCGTCAAAAATGCATTAATTTTGATTCCGACAGATTTCTGGACTAGTTTTTTCTGTATCTATGAAATTGCATACTTAAATTGCCAGATTTCAATAGTTATATTGTTTTTCGTTTTTTTAGGTGTTATAATTCCGTCAAAAATGCTTTTATTTTGATTCCGACATCTTTTCGGTTCTAGTTTTTTCTGTATCTAGGAAATTACATACTTAAATTGCCAGATTTCAATAGTTAAATTTTTGTTCGTTTTTTTTAGGTCTTATAATTCCGTCAAAAATGCTTTAATTTTGATTCCGACAGATTTCTGGGCTAGTTTTTTCTGTATCTATGAAATTGCATACTTAAATTGCCAGATTTCAATAGTTAAATTTTTGTTCGTGATTTTTTAGGTCTTATAATTCCGTCAAAAATGCTTTAATTTTGATTCTGACATCTTTTCGGTTCTAGTTTTTTCTGTATCTATGAAATTACATACTTAAATTGCCAGATTTCAATAGTTAAATTGTTTTTCGTTTTTTTTAGGTGTTATAATTCCGTCAAAAATGCTTTTATTTTGATTCCGACATCTTTTCGGTTCTAGTTTTTTCTGTATCTAGGAAATTACATACTTAAATTGCCAGATTTCAATAGTTAAATTTTTGTTCGTTTTTTTAGGTCTTATAATTCCGTCAAAAATGCTTTAATTTTGATTCCGACAGATTTCTGGGCTAGTTTTTTCTGTATCTATGAAATTGCATACTTAAATTGCCAGATTTCAATAGTTAAATTTTTGTTCGTTTTTTTTAGGTCTTATAATTCCGTCAAAAATGCTTTTATTTTGATTCCGACAGCTTTTCTGTGCTAGTTTTTTCTGTATCTATGAAATTGCATACTTAAATTGCCAGATTTCAATAGTTAAATTTTTGTTCGTTTTTTTTAGGTGTTATAACTCCGTCAAAAATGCTTTTATTTTGATTCCGACATCTTTTCGGTTCTAGTTTTTTCTGTATCTATGAAATTACATACTTAAATTGCCAGATTTCAATAGTTAAATTTTTGTTCGTTTTTTTTAGGTCTTATAATTCCGTCAAAAATGCTTTAATTTTGATTCCGACAGATTTCTGTGCTAGTTTTTTCTGTATCTATGAAATTGCATACTTAAATTACCAGATTTCAATAGTTAAATTGTTTTTCGTTTTTTCTAGGTGTTATAACTCCGTCAAAAATGCTTTAATTTTGATTCCGACAGCTTTTCTGTGCTATTTTTTTCTGTATCTATGAAATTGCATACTTAAATTTCCAGATTTCAATAGTTAAATTTTTGTTCGTGATTTTTTAGGTCTTATAACTCCGTCAAAAATGCTTTAATTTTGATTCCGACATCTTTTCGGTTCTAGTTTTTTCTGTATCTAGGAAATTACATACTTAAATTGCCAGATTTCAATAGTTAAATTTTGTTCGTTTTTTTTAGGTCTTATAATTCCGTCAAAAATGCTTTAATTTTGATTCCGACAGATTTCTGGGCTAGTTTTTCTGTATCTATGAAATTGCATACTTAAATTGCCAGATTTCAATAGTTAAATTTTTGTTCGTTTTTTTTAGGTCTTATAATTCCGTCAAAAATGCTTTTATTTTGATTCCGACAGCTTTTCTGTGCTAGTTTTTTCTGTATCTATGAAATTGCATACTTAAATTGCCAGATTTCAATAGTTAAATTTTTGTTCGTTTTTTTTAGGTGTTATAACTCCGTCAAAAATGCTTTTATTTTGATTCCGACATCTTTTCGGTTCTAGTTTTTCTGTATCTATGAAATTGCATACTTAAATTGCCAGATTTCAATAGTTAAATTTTTGTTCGTTTTTTTTAGGTCTTATAATTCCGTCAAAAATGCTTTTATTTTGATTCCGACAGCTTTTCTGTGCTAGTTTTTTCTGTATCTATGAAATTGCATACTTAAATTGCCAGATTTCAATAGTTAAATTTTTGTTCGTTTTTTTAGGTGTTATAACTCCGTCAAAAATGCTTTTATTTTGATTCCGACATCTTTTCGGTTCTAGTTTTTTCTGTATCTATGAAATTACATACTTAAATTGCCAGATTTCAATAGTTAAATTTTTGTTCGTTTTTTTTTAGGTCTTATAATTCCGTCAAAAATGCTTTAATTTTGATTCCGACAGATTTCTGTGCTAGTTTTTTCTGTATCTATGAAATTGCATACTTAAATTACCAGATTTCAATAGTTAAATTGTTTTTCGTTTTTTCTAGGTGTTATAACTCCGTCAAAAATGCTTTAATTTTGATTCCGACAGCTTTTCTGTGCTATTTTTTTTCTGTATCTATGAAATTGCATACTTAAATTTCCAGATTTCAATAGTTAAATTTTTGTTCGTGATTTTTTAGGTCTTATAATTCCGTCAAATATGCTTTAATTTTGATACCGACAGCTTTTCGGTGCTAGTTTTTTCTGTATCTATGAAATTGCATACTAAAATTGCCAGATTTCAATAGTTACATTTTTGTTCGTGATTTTTTAGGTCTTATAATTCCGTCAAAAATGCTTTTATTTTGATTCCGACATCTTTTCGGTTCTAGTTTTTTCTGTATCTATGAAATTGCATACTTAAATTGCCAGATTTCAATAGTTAAATTGTTTTTCGTTTTTTTTAGGTGTTATAACTCCGTCAAAAATGCTTTTATTTTGATTCCGACATCTTTTCGGTTCTAGTTTTTTCTGTATCTATGAAATTACATACTTAAATTGCCAGATTTCAATAGTTAAATTTTTTCGTTTTTTTAGGTCTTATAATTCCGTCAAAAATGCTTTAATTTTGATTCCGACAGATTTCTGTGCTAGTTTTTTCTGTATCTATGAAATTGCATACTTAAATTACCAGATTTCAATAGTTAAATTGTTTTTCGTTTTTTTAGGTGTTATAACTCCGTCAAAAATGCTTTAATTTTGATTCCGACAGCTTTTCTGTTCTAGTTTTTTTCTGTATCTATGAAATTGCATACTTAAATTGCCCGATTTTAAAAGTTACATTTTGTTCGTGATTTTTAGGTCTTATAACTCAGTCAAAATGCTTTAATTTTGATTCCGACAGCTTTTCTGTGCTAGTTTTTTCTGTATCTAAAAAATTGCATACTTAAATTGCCAGATTTCAATAGTTAAATTGTTTTTCGTTTTTTTTAGGTGTTATAACTCCGTCAAAAATGCTTTTATTTTGATTCCGACATCTTTTCGGTTCTAGTTTTTTCTGTATCTATGAAATTACATACTTAAATTGCCAGATTTCAATAGTTAAATTTTTTTCGTTTTTTTTAGGTCTTATAATTCCGTCAAAAATGCTTTAATTTTGATTCCGACAGATTTCTGTGCTAGTTTTTTCTGTATCTATGAAATTGCATACTTAAATTACCAGATTTCAATAGTTAAATTGTTTTTCGTTTTTTTAGGTGTTATAACTCCGTCAAAAATGCTTTAATTTTGATTCCGACAGCTTTTCTGTTCTAGCTTTTTTCTGTATCTATGAAATTGCATACTTAAATTTCCAGATTTCAATAGTTAAATTTTTGTTCGTGATTTTTTAGGTCTTATAATTCCGTCAAATATGCTTTAATTTTGATAACGACAGCTTTTCTGTGCTAGTTTTTTCTGTATCTATGAAATTGCATACTAAAATTGCCAGATTTCAATAGTTACATTTTTGTTCGTGATTTTTTAGGTCTTATAATTCCGTCAAAAATGCTTTAATTTTGATACCGACAGCTTTTCTGTGCTAGTTTTTTCTGTATCTAAAAAATTGCATACTTAAATTGCCAGATTTCAATAGTTAAATTTTTTGTTCGTTTTTTTAGGTCTTAATTCCGTCAAAAATGCTTTAATTTTGATTCCGACAGATTTCTGTGCTAATTTTCTGTATCTATGAAATTGCATACTTAAATTGCCAGATTTCAATAATTAAATTGTTTTTCGTTTTTTTTAGGTATTATAACTCCGTCAAAATGCTTTAATTTTGATTCCGACATCTTTTCGGTTCTAGTTTTTTCTGTATCTATGAAATTACATACTTAAATTGCCAGATTTCAATAGTTAAATTTTTGTTCGTTTTTTTAGGTCTTAATTCCGTCAAAAATGCTTTAATTTTGATTCCGACAGATTTCTGTGCTAATTTTTTCTGTATCTATGAAATTGCATACTTAAATTGCCAGATTTCAATAGTTAAATTGTTTTCGTTTTTTTAGGTATTATAACTCCGTCAAAATGCTTTAATTTTGATTCCGACATCTTTTCGGTTCTAGTTTTTCTGTATCTATGAAATTGCATACTTAAATTGTCAGATTTCAATAGTTAAATTTTTGTTCGTAATTTTTTAGGTCTTATAATTCCGTCAAAAATGCATTAATTTTGATTCCGACAGATTTCTGGGCTAGTTTTTTCTGTATCTATGAAATTGCATACTTAAATTGCCAGATTTCAATAGTTAAATAGTTTTTCGTTTTTTTTAGGTGTTATAATTCCGTCAAAAATGCTTTTAACTTTGATTCCGACAGCTTTTCTGTTCTAGTTTTTTCTGTATCTATGAAATTGCATACTTAAATTGCCATATTTCAATAGTTAAATTTTTTGTTCGTGATTTTTTAGGTCTTATAATTCCGTCAAAAATGCTTAAATTTTGATTCTGACATCTTTTCGGTTCTAGTTTTTTTCTGTATCTATGAAATTACATACTTAAATTGCCAGATTTCAATAGTTAAATTGTTTTTCGTTTTTTTTAGGTGTTATAATTCCGTCAAAAATGCTTTTATTTTGATTCCGACATCTTTTCGGTTCTAGTTTTTTCTGTATCTAGGAAATTACATACTTAAATTGCCAGATTTCAATAGTTAAATTTTTGTTCGTTTTTTTTAGGTCTTATAATTCCGTCAAAAATGCTTTAATTTTGATTCCGACAGATTTCTGGGCTAGTTTTTCTGTATCTATGAAATTGCATACTTAAATTGCCAGATTTCAATAGTTAAATTGTTTTTCGTTTTTTTTAGGTGTTATAATTCCGTCAAAAATGCTTTTATTTTGATTCCGACATCTTTTCGGTTCTAGTTTTTTTTTCTGTATCTAGGAAATTACATACTTAAATTGCCAGATTTCAATAGTTAAATTTTTGTTCGTTTTTTTTAGGTCTTATAATTCCGTCAAAAATGCTTTAATTTTGATTCCGACAGATTTCTGTGCTAGTTTTTTCTGTATCTATGAAATTGCATACTTAAATTGCCCGATTTTAAAAGTTACATTTTTGTTCGTGATTTTTTAGGTCTTATAACTCAGTCAAAAATGCTTTAATTTTGATTCCGACAGCTTTTCTGTGCTAGTTTTTTCTGTATCTATGAAATTGCATACTTAAATTGCCAGATTTCAATAGTTAAATTTTTGTTCGTTTTTTTTAGGTATTATAACTCCGTCAAAAATGCTTTTATTTTGATTCCGACATCTTTTCGGTTCTAGTTTTTTCTGTATCTATGAAATTACATACTTAAATTGCCAGATTTCAATAGTTAAATTTTTGTTCGTTTTTTTAGGTCTTATAATTCCGTCAAAAATGCTTTAATTTTGATTCCGACAGATTTCTGTGCTAGTTTTTTCTGTATCTATGAAATTGCATACTTAAATTACCAGATTTCAATAGTTAAATTGTTTTTCGTTTTTTCTAGGTGTTATAACTCCGTCAAAAATGCTTTAATTTTGATTCCGACAGCTTTTCTGTGCTATTTTTTTTCTGTATCTATGAAATTGCATACTTAAATTTCCAGATTTCAATAGTTAAATTTTTGTTCGTGATTTTTTAGGTCTTATAATTCCGTCAAATATGCTTTAATTTTGATACCGACAGCTTTTCGGTGCTAGTTTTTTCTGTATCTATGAAATTGCATACTAAAATTGCCAGATTTCAATAGTTACATTTTTGTTCGTGATTTTTTAGGTCTTATAATTCCGTCAAAAATGCTTTAATTTTGATACCGACAGCTTTTCTGTGCTAGTTTTTTCTGTATCTAAAAATTGCATACTTAAATTGCCAGATTTCAATAGTTAAATTGTTTTTCGTTTTTTTTAGGTGTTATAACTCCGTCAAAAATGCTTTAATTTTGATTCCGACATCTTTTCGGTTCTAGTTTTTTCTGTATCTATGAAATTACATACTTAAATTGCCAGATTTCAATAGTTAAATTTTTGTTCGTTTTTTTTTTAGGTCTTAATTCCGTCAAAAATGCTTTAATTTTGATTCCGACAGATTTCTGTGCTAGTTTTTTCTGTATCTATGAAATTGCATACTTAAATTGCCAGATTTCAATAGTTAAATTGTTTTTCGTTTTTTTTAGGTCTTATAATTCCGTCAAAAATGCTTTAACTTTGATTCCGACAGCTTTTCTGTTCTAGTTTTTTCTGTATCTATGAAATTGCATACTTAAATTGTCAGATTTCAATAGTTAAATTTTTGTTCGTAATTTTTTAGGTCTTATAATTCCGTCAAAAATGCATTAATTTTGATTCCGACAGATTTCTGGGCTAGTTTTTTCTGTATCTATGAAATTGCATACTTAAATTGCCAGATTTCAATAGTTAAATTGTTTTTCGTTTTTTTTAGGTGTTATAACTCCGTCAAATATGCTTTTATTTTGATTCCGACATCTTTTCGGTTCTAGTTTTTTCTGTATCTATGAAATTACATACTTAAATTGCCAGATTTCAATAGTTAAATTTTTGTTCGTGATTTTTTAGGTCTTATAATTCCGTCAAATATGCTTTCATTTTGATACCGACAGCTTTTCTGTGCTAGTTTTTTTCTGTTTCTATGAAATTGCATACTTAAATTGCCAGATTTTAATAGTTAAATTGTTTTTCGTTTTTTTAGGTCTTATAATTCCGTCAAAAATGCTTTAACTTTGATCCGACATCTTTTCGGTTCTCGTTTTTTCTGTATCTATGAAATTACATACTTAAATTGTCAGATTTCAATAGTTAAATTTTTGTTCGTAATTTTTTAGGTCTTATAATTCCGTCAAAAATGCATTAATTTTGATTCCGACAGATTTCTGTTCTAGTTTTTACTGTATCTATGAAATTGCATACTTAAATTGCCAGATTTAAATAGTTAAATTGTTTTTCGTTTTTTTAGGTCTTATAATTCCGTCAAAAATGCTTTAACTTTGATTCCGACAGCTTTTCTGTTCTAGTTTTTTCTGTATCTTTGAAATTGCATACTTAAATTGCCAGATTTCAATAGTTAAATTTTTGTTCGTGATTTCTTAGGTCTTATAATTCCGTCAAAAATGCTTTTATTCTGATTCCGACAGCTTTTCAGTGCTAGTTTTTTCTGTATCTAAAAAATTGCATACTTAAATTGCCAGATTTCAATAGTTAAATTGTTTTTCGTTTTTTTTTAGGTCTTATAACTCAGTCAAAAATGCTTTAATTTTGATTCCGACAGCTTTTCTGTGCTAGTTTTTTCTGTATCTAAAAAATTGCATACTTAAATTGCCAGATTTCAATAGTTAAATTGTTTTTCGTTTTTTTTAGGTGTTATAACTCCGTCAAAAATGCTTTTATTTTGATTCCGACATCTTTTCGGTTCTAGTTTTTTCTGTATCTATGAAATTACATACTTAAATTGCCAGATTTCAATAGTTAAATTTTTGTTCGTTTTTTTTAGGTCTTATAATTCCGTCAAAAATGCTTTAATTTTGATTCCGACAGATTTCTGTGCTAGTTTTTCTGTATCTATGAAATTGCATACTTAAATTACCAGATTTCAATAGTTAAATTGTTTTTCGTTTTTTAGGTGTTATAACTCCGTCAAAAATGTTTTAATTTTGATTCCGACAGCTTTTCTGTGCTAGTTTTTTTCTGTATCTATGAAATTGCATACTTAAATTTCCAGATTTCAATAGTTACATTTTTGTTCGTGATTTTTTAGGTCTTATAATTCCGTCAAATATGCTTTAATTTTGATACCGACAGCTTTTCTGTGCTAGTTTTTTTCTGTATCTATGAAATTGCATACTAAAATTGCCAGATTTCAATAGTTACATTTTTGTTCGTGATTTTTTTAGGTCTTATAATTCCGTCAAAAATGCTTTAATTTTGATACCGACAGCTTTTCTGTGCTAGTTTTTCTGTATCTAAAAAATTGCATACTTAAATTGCCAGATTTCAATAGTTAAACTGTTTTTCGTTTTTTTTAGGTGTTATAACTCCGTCAAAAATGCTTTAATTTTGATTCCGAACATCTTTTCCGGTTCTAGTTTTTTCTGTATCTATGAAATTACATACTTAAATTGCCAGATTTCAATAGTTAAATTTTTGTTCGTGTTTCTTAGGTCTTAATTCCGTCAAAAATGCTTTAATTTTGATTCCGACAGATTTCTGTGCTAGTTTTTTCTGTATCTATGAAATTGCATACTTAAATTGCCAGATTTCAATAGTTAAATTGTTTTTCGTTTTTTTTAGGTCTTATAATTCCGTCAAAAATGCTTTAACTTTGATTCCGACAGCTTTTCTGTTCTAGTTTTTCTGTATCTATGAAATTGCATACTTAAATTGTCAGATTTCAATAGTTAAATTTTTGGTTCGTAATTTTTTAGGTCTTATAATTCCGTCAAAAATGCATTAATTTTGATTCCGACAGATTTCTGGGCTAGTTTTTTCTGTATCTATGAAATTGCATACTTAAATTGCCAGATTTCAATAGTTAAATTGTTTTTCGTTTTTTTTAGGTGTTATAACTCCGTCAAATATGCTTTTATTTTGATTCCGACATCTTTTCGGTTCTAGTTTTTCTGTATCTATGAAATTACATACTTAAATTGCCAGATTTCAATAGTTAAATTTTTGTTCGTGATTTTTTAGGTCTTATAATTCCGTCAAATATGCTTTAATTTTGATACCGACAGCTTTTCTGTGCTAGTTTTTTCTGTTTCTATGAAATTGCATACTTAAATTGCCAGATTTTAATAGTTAAATTGTTTTTCGTTTTTTTAGGTCTTATAATTCCGTCAAAAATGCTTTAACTTTGATCCGACATCTTTTCGGTTCTCGTTTTTTCTGTATCTATGAAATTACATACTTAAATTGTCAGATTTCAATAGTTAAATTTTTGTTCGTAATTTTTTAGGTCTTATAATTCCGTCAAAAATGCATTAATTTTGATTCCGACAGATTTCTGTTCTAGTTTTTACTGTATCTATGAAATTGCATACTTAAATTGCCAGATTTAAATAGTTAAATTGTTTTTCGTTTTTTTAGGTCTTATAATTCCGTCAAAAATGCTTTAACTTTGATTCCGACAGCTTTTCTGTTCTAGTTTTTTCTGTATCTTTGAAATTGCATACTTAAATTGCCAGATTTCAATAGTTAAATTTTTGTTCGTGATTTTTTAGGTCTTATAATTCCGTCAAAAATGCTTTTATTCTGATTCCGACAGCTTTTCAGTGCTAGTTTTTTCTGTATCTAAAAAATTGCATACTTAAATTGCCAGATTTCAATAGTTAAATTGTTTTTCGTTTTTTTTAGGTCTTATAATTCCGTCAAAAATGCTTTAATTTTGATTCCGACAGCTTTTCTGTGCTAGTTTTTTCTGTATCTAAAAAATTGCATACTTAAATTGCCAGATTTCAATAGTTAAATTGTTTTTCGTTTTTTTAGGTGTTATAACTCCGTCAAAATGCTTTTATTTTGATTCCGACATCTTTTCGGCTCTCGTTTTTTCTGTATCTATGAAATTACATACTTAAATTGTCAGATTTCAATAGTTAAATTTTTGTTCGTAATTTTTTAGGTCTTATAATTCCGTCAAAAATGCATTAATTTTGATTCCGACAGATTTCTGGGCTAGTTTTTTCTGTATCTATGAAATTGCATACTTAAATTGCCAGATTTCAATAGTTAAATTGTTTTTCGTTTTTTTAGGTCTTATAATTCCGTCAAAAATGCTTTAACTTTGATTCCGACAGCTTTTCTGTTCTAGTTTTTTCTGTATCTATGAAATTGCATACTTAAATTGCCCGATTTTTAAAAGTTACATTTTTGTTCGTGATTTTTTAGGTCTTATAACTCAGTCAAAAATGCTTTAATTTTGATTCCGACAGCTTTTCTGTGCTAGTTTTTCTGTATCTAAAAAATTGCATACTTAAATTGCCAGATTTCAATAGTTAAATTGTTTTCGTTTTTTAGGTGTTATAACTCCGTCAAAAATGCTTTTATTTTGATTCCGACATCTTTTCGGCTCTAGTTTTTTCTGTATCTATGAAATTACATACTTAAATTGCCAGATTTCAATAGTTAAATTTTTGTTCGTTTTTTTAGGTCTTATAATTCCGTCAAAAATGCTTTAATTTTGATTCCGACAGATTTCTGTGCTAGTTTTTTCTGTATCTATGAAATTGCATACTTAAATTACCAGATTTCAATAGTTAAATTGTTTTTCGTTTTTTTAGGTGTTATAACTCCGTCAAAAATGCTTTAATTTTGATTCCGACAGCTTTTCTGTGCTAGTTTTTTTCTGTATCTATGAAATTGCATACTTAAATTTCCAGATTTCAATAGTTAAATTTTGTTCGTGATTTTTTAGGTCTTATAATTCCGTCAAATATGCTTTAATTTTGATACCGACAGCTTTTCTGTGCTAGTTTTTTCTGTATCTATGAAATTGCATACTAAAATTGCCAGATTTCAATAGTTACATTTTTTTTCGTGATTTTTTAGGTCTTATAATTCCGTCAAAAATGCTTTAATTTTGATACCGACAGCTTTTCTGTGCTAGTTTTTTCTGTATCTAAAAAATTGCATACTTAAATTGCCAGATTTCAATAGTTAAACTGTTTTTCGTTTTTTTTAGGTGTTATAACTCCGTCAAAAATGCTTTAATTTTGATTCCGACATCTTTTCGGTTCTAGTTTTTTCTGTATCTATGAAATTACATACTTAAATTGCCAGATTTCAATAGTTAAATTTTGTTCGTTTTTTTAGGTCTTAATTCCGTCAAAAATGCTTTAATTTTGATTCCGACAGATTTCTGTGCTAGTTTTTTCTGTATCTATGAAATTGCATACTTAAATTGCCAGATTTCAATAGTTAAATTGTTTTTCGTTTTTTTAGGTCTTATAATTCCGTCAAAAATGCTTTAATTTTGATTCCGACAGATTTCTGTGCTAGTTTTTCTGTATCTATGAAATTGCATACTTAAATTACCAGATTTCAATAGTTAAATTGTTTTCTTTTTTTAGGTCTTATAATTCCGTCAAAAATGCTTTAATTTTGATTCCGACAGCTTTTCTGTGCTAGTTTTTTCTGTATCTATGAAATTGCATACTTAAATTTCCAGATTTCAATAGTTAAATTTTTGTTCGTGATTTTTTAGGTCTTATAATTCCGTCAAATATGCTTTAATTTTGATACCGACAGCTTTTCTGTGCTAGTTTTTTCTGTATCTATGAAATTGCATACTAAAATTGCCAGATTTCAATAGTTAAATTTTTGTTCGTGATTTTTTAGGTCTTATAATTCCGTCAAAAATGCTTTAATTTTGATACCGACAGCTTTTCTGTGCTAGTTTTTTCTGTATCTATGAAATTGCATACTAAAATTGCCAGATTTCAATAGTTACATTTTTGTTCGTGATTTTTTAGGTCTTATAATTCCGTCAAAAATGCTTTAATTTTGATTCCGACAGATTTCTGTGCTAGTTTTTCTGTATCTATGAAATTGCATACTTAAATTACCAGATTTCAATAGTTAAATTGTTTTTCGTTTTTTTAGGTGTTATAACTCCGTCAAAAATGCTTTAATTTTGATTCCGACAGCTTTTCTGTGCTAGTTTTTTCTGTATCTATGAAATTGCATACTTAAATTTCCAGATTTCAATAGTTAAATTTTTGTTCGTGATTTTTAGGTCTTATTATTCCGTCAAATATGCTTTAATTTTGATACCGACAGCTTTTCTGTGCTAGTTTTTTCTGTATCTATGAAATTGCATACTAAAATTGCCAGATTTCAATAGTTACATTTTTGTTCGTGATTTTTAGGTCTTATAATTCCGTCAAAAATGCTTTAACTTTGATTCCGACATCTTTTCGGTTCTCGTTTTTTCTGTATCTATGAAATTACATACTTAAATTGTCAGATTTCAATAGTTAAATTTTGTTCGTAATTTTTAGGGGTTATAATTCCGTCAAAAATGCATTAATTTTAATTCCGACAGATTTCTGGGCTAGTTTTTTCTGTATCTATGAAATTGCATACTTAAATTGCCAGATTTCAATAGTTAAATTGTTTTTCGTTTTTTAGGTCTTATAATTCCGTCAAAATGCTTTAACTTTGATTCCGACATCTTTTCTGTTCTAGTTTTTTCTGTATCTATGAAATTGCATACTTAAATTGCCCGATTTTAAAAGTTACATTTTTGTTCGTGATTTTTAGGTCTTATAACTCAGTCAAAAATGCTTTAATTTTGATTCCGACAGCTTTTCTGTGCTAGTTTTTCTGTATCTAAAAAATTGCATACTTAAATTGCCAGATTTCAATAGTTAAATTGTTTTTCGTTTTTTTAGGTGTTATAACTCCGTCAAAAATGCTTTTATTTTGATTCCAACATCTTTTCGGTTCTAGTTTTTTCTGTATCTATGAAATTGCATACTTAAATTACCAGATTTCAATAGTTAAATTGTTTTTCGTTTTTTTTTAGGTGTTATAACTCCGTCAAAAATGCTTTAATTTTGATTCCGACAGCTTTTCTGTGCTAGTTTTTTTCTGTATCTATGAAATTGCATACTTAAATTTCCAGATTTCAATAGTTAAATTTTTGTTCGTGATTTTTTAGGTCTTATAATTCCGTCAAATATGCTTTAATTTTGATACCGACAGCTTTTCTGTGCTAGTTTTTTCTGTATCTATGAAATTGCATACTAAAATTGCCAGATTTCAATAGTTACATTTTTGTTCGTGATTTTTTAGGTCTTATAATTCCGTCAAAAATGCTTTAACTTTGATTCCGACATCTTTTCGGTTCTCGTTTTTTCTGTATCTATGAAATTACATACTTAAATTGTCAGATTTCAATAGTTAAATTTTTGTTCGTAATTTTTTAGGGGTTATAATTCCGTCAAAAATGCATTAATTTTAATTCCGACAGATTTCTGGGCTAGTTTTTTCTGTATCTATGAAATTGCATACTTAAATTGCCAGATTTCAATAGTTAAATTGTTTTTCGTTTTTTTAGGTCTTATAATTCCGTCAAAAATGCTTTAACTTTGATTCCGACATCTTTTCTGTTCTAGTTTTTTCTGTATCTATGAAATTGCATACTTAAATTGCCCGATTTTAAAAGTTACATTTTTGTTCGTGATTTTTTAGGTCTTATAACTCAGTCAAAAATGCTTTTATTTTGATTCCAACATCTTTTCGGTTCTAGTTTTTTCTGTATCTATGAAAATTGCATACTTAAATTACCAGATTTCAATAGTTAAATTGTTTTTCGTTTTTTTAGGTGTTATAACTCCGTCAAAAATGCTTTAATTTTGATTCCGACAGCTTTTCTGTGCTAGTTTTTTTCTGTATCTATGAAATTGCATACTTAAATTTCCAGATTTCAATAGTTAAATTTTTTTCGTGATTTTTTAGGTCTTATAATTCCGTCAAATATGCTTTAATTTTGATACCGACAGCTTTTCTGTGCTAGTTTTTTCTGTATCTATGAAATTGCATACTAAAATTGCCAGATTTCAATAGTTACATTTTTGTTCGTGATTTTTTAGGTCTTATAATTCCGTCAAAAATGCTTTAATTTTGATACCGACAGCTTTTCTGTGCTAGTTTTTTCTGTATCTAAAAAATTGCATACTTAAATTGCCAGATTTCAATAGTTAAATTGTTTTTCGTTTTTTTTAGGTGTTATAACTCCGTCAAAAATGCTTTAATTTTGATTCCGACATCTTTTCGGTTCTAGTTTTTTTTCTGTTTTATGAAATTACATACTTAAATTGCCAGCTTTCAATAGTTAAATTGTGTTTCGTTTTTTTAGGTCTTATAACTCCGTCAAATATGCTTTAATTTTGATACCGACAGCTTTTCTGTGCTAGTTTTTTCTGTATCTATGAAATTGCATACTAAAATTGCCAGATTTCAATAGTTACATTTTGTTCGTGATTTTTTAGGTCTTATAATTCCGTCAAAAATGCTTTAATTTTGATACCGACAGCTTTTCTGTGCTAGTTTTTCTGTATCTATGAAATTGCATACTAAAATTGCCAGATTTCAATAGTTACATTTTTGTTCGTGATTTTTTAGGTCTTATAATTCCGTCAAAAATGCTTTAATTTTGATTCCGACAGATTTCTGTGCTAGTTTTTTCTGTATCTATGAAATTGCATACTTAAATTGCCAGATTTCAATAGTTAAATTGTGTTTCGTTTTTTTTAGGTCTTATAATTCCGTCAAAAATGCTTTAATTTTGATTCCGACAGATTTCTGTGCTAGTTTTTTCTGTATCTATGAAATTGCATACTTAAATTACCAGATTTCAATAGTTAAATTGTTTTTCGTTTTTTTTAGGTCTTATAACTCCGTCAAATATGCTTTAATTTTGATACCGACAGCTTTTCTGTGCTAGTTTTTTCTGTATCTATGAAATTGCATACTAAAATTGCCAGATTTCAATAGTTAAATTTTTGTTCGTGATTTTTTAGGTCTTATAATTCCGTCAAAAATGCTTTAATTTTGATACCGACAGCTTTTCTGTGCTAGTTTTTTCTGTATCTATGAAATTGCATACTAAAATTGCCAGATTTCAATAGTTACATTTTTGTTCGTGATTTTTTAGGTCTTATAATTCCGTCAAAAATGCTTTAATTTTGATTCCGACAGATTTCTGTGCTAGTTTTTTCTGTATCTATGAAATTGCATACTTAAATTACCAGATTTCAATAGTTAAATTGTTTTTCGTTTTTTTTAGGTGTTATAACTCCGTCAAAAATGCTTTAATTTTGATTCCGACAGCTTTTCTGTGCTAGTTTTTTCTGTATCTATGAAATTGCATACTTAAATTTCCAGATTTCAATAGTTAAATTTTTGTTCGTGATTTTTTAGGTCTTATAATTCCGTCAAAAATGCTTTAATTTTGATACCGACAGCTTTTCTGTGCTAGTTTTTTCTGTATCTATGAAATTGCATACTAAAATTGCCAGATTTCTATAGTTACATTTTGTTCGTGATTTTTTAGGTCTTATAATTCCGTCAAAAATGCTTTAACTTTTGATTCCGACATCTTTTCGGTTCTCGTTTTTTCTGTATCTATGAAATTACATACTTAAATTGTCAGATTTCAATAGTTAAATTTTTGTTCGTAATTTTTTAGGGGTTATAATTCCGTCAAAAATGCATTAATTTTAATTCCGACAGATTTCTGGGCTAGTTTTTTCTGTATCTATGAAATTGCATACTTAAATTGCCAGATTTCAATAGTTAAATTGTTTTTCGTTTTTTTAGGTCTTATAATTCCGTCAAAAATGCTTTAACTTTGATTCCGACATCTTTTCTGTTCTAGTTTTTTCTGTATCTATGAAATTGCATACTTAAATTGCCCGATTTTAAAAGTTACATTTTTGTTCGTGATTTTTTAGGTCTTATAACTCAGTCAAAAATGCTTTAATTTTGATTCCGACAGCTTTTCTGTGCTAGTTTTTTCTGTATCTAAAAAATTGCATACTTAAATTGCCAGATTTCAATAGTTAAATTGTTTTTCGTTTTTTTTAGGTGTTATAACTCCGTCAAAAATGCTTTTATTTTGATTCCAACATCTTTTCGGTTCTAGTTTTTTCTGTATCTATGAAATTGCATACTTAAATTACCAGATTTCAATAGTTAAATTGTTTTTCGTTTTTTTTAGGTGTTATAACTCCGTCAAAAATGCTTTAATTTTGATTCCGACAGCTTTTCTGTGCTAGTTTTTTTCTGTATCTATGAAATTGCATACTTAAATTTCCAGATTTCAATAGTTAAATTTTTGTTCGTGATTTTTTAGGTCTTATAATTCCGTCAAATATGCTTTAATTTTGATACCGACAGCTTTTCTGTGCTAGTTTTTTCTGTATCTATGAAATTGCATACTAAAATTGCCAGATTTCAATAGTTACATTTTTGTTCGTGATTTTTTAGGTCTTATAATTCCGTCAAAAATGCTTTAATTTTGATACCGACAGCTTTTCTGTGCTAGTTTTTTCTGTATCTAAAAAATTGCATACTTAAATTGCCAGATTTCAATAGTTAAATTGTTTTTCGTTTTTTTTAGGTGTTATAACTCCGTCAAAAATGCTTTAATTTTGATTCCGACATCTTTTCGGTTCTAGTTTTTTCTGTTTTATGAAATTACATACTTAAATTGCCAGCTTTCAATAGTTAAATTTTTGTTCGTTTTTTTTAGGTCTTAATTCCGTCAAAAATGCTTTAATTTTGATTCCGACAGATTTCTGTGCTAGTTTTTTCTGTATCTATGAAATTGCATACTTAAATTGCCAGATTTCAATAGTTAAATTGTTTTTCGTTTTTTTTAGGTCTTATAATTCCGTCAAAAATGCTTTAATTTTGATTCCGACAGATTTCTGTGCTAGTTTTTTCTGTATCTATGAAATTGCATACTTAAATTGCCAGATTTCAATAGTTAAATTGTTTTTCGTTTTTTTTAGGTGTTATAACTCCGTCAAAAATGCTTTAATTTTGATTCCGACAGCTTTTCTGTGCTAGTTTTTTTCTGTATCTATGAAATTGCATACTAAAATTGCCAGATTTCAATAGTTACATTTTTGTTCGTGATTTTTTAGGTCTTATAATTCCGTCAAAAATGCTTTAACTTTGATTCCGACATCTTTTCGGTTCTCGTTTTTTCTGTATCTATGAAATTACATACTTAAATTGTCGGATTTCAATAGTTAAATTTTTGTTCGTAATTTTTTAGGTCTTATAATTCCGTCAAATATGCTTTAATTTTGATTCCGACATCTTTTCGGTTCTCGTTTTTTCTGTATCTATGAAATTACATACTTAAATTGTCAGATTTCAATAGTTACATTTTTGTTCGTAATTTTTTAAGGTCTTATAATTCCGTCAAAAATGCATTAATTTTGATTCCGACAGATTTTTGGGCTAGTTTTTTCTGTATCTATGAAATTGCATACTTAAATTGCCAGATTTAAATAGTTAAATTGTTTTTCGTTTTTTTAGGTCTTATAATTCCGTCAAAAATGCTTTAACTTTGATTCCGACATCTTTTCGGTTCTCGTTTTTTCTGTATCTATGAAATTACATACTTAAATTGTCAGATTTCAATAGTTAAATTTTTTGTTCGTTTTTTTAGGTCTTAATTCCGTCAAAAATGCTTTAATTTTGATTCCGACAGATTTCTGTGCTAGTTTTTTCTGTATCTATGAAATTGCATACTTAAATTGCCAGATTTCAATAGTTAAATTGTTTTTCGTTTTTTTAGGTCTTATAGTTTTTCTGTATCTATGAAATTGCATACTTAAATTGCCAGATTTCAATAGTTAAATTGTTTTTCGTTTTTTTTAGGTGTTATAACTCCGTCAAAAATGCTTTAATTTTGATTCCGACAGCTTTTCTGTGCTAGTTTTTTCTGTATCTATGAAATTGCATACTTAAATTTCCAGATTTCAATAGTTACATTTTTGTTCGTGATTTTTTAGGTCTTATAATTCCGTCAAAAATGCTTTAATTTTGATACCGACAGCTTTTCTGTGCTAGTTTTTTCTGTATCTAAAAATTGCATACTTAAATTGCCAGATTTCAATAGTTAAATTGTTTTTCGTTTTTTTTAGGTGTTATAACTCCGTCAAAAATGCTTTAATTTTGATTCCGACAGCTTTTCGGTTCTAGTTTTTTCTGTATCTATGAAATTACATACTTAAATGGCCAGCTTTCAATAGTTAAATTTTTGTTCGTTTTTTTATACCATGTACCGTAGGTACAAAGGTATATTAATTTCGATGCAAATGTATGTAACAGGCAGAAGGAAGCATTTCCGACCCCATAAAGTATATATATTCTTGATCAGCATCAACAGCCAAATCGATATAGCCATGTCTGTCTGTCCGTCTGTCCGTCTGTCCGTCTGTCCGTCTGTCCGTCTGTCCGTCTGTATGAACGCCTAGATCTCAGCAACTATAAGAGCTAGAGCCACCAAATTCGGTATGTAGGTCGGAATGTTTTGCACGCAGATCAAGTTTGTTTCAGATTTAAAAATTTCCCTCCCACTCCCCCGCAAATCAATAAAAACGTTTTGCAGCCACAAATATTACCACAGATCTTTCTTTTTGTGCATAGGCATGCATATGTAGAACATGTATCAATACCGAAAATCTGGTAAAGATCGGGTGAAAAACACAAAAGTTATTTACTTATCAGTGTGTTATCTATTTGGCAGCTAGCAACAGGTGCATCCCAAAAAACAACAACAAAACTGATGAGCGCAAGAAACTAACTGCCGTGCGCAAAAAGAGAGGGGTTATCTCTATCTCTGTCTTGCACACGCAAGTGCATGAGATGGTGGTGGTTTTGCAAAGAGCGAGTTTGTTTACATTTCTTTAATAGGCAAAAGTCGCGATCAGCTGACTTTTACCGATTTTATTTATAATCGGGAGCTAATTCGAGCGGCGATATATTTTGGTACATGGTATATAACAGTCGTTCACGAACGACTGTAGCTTTCTTACTTGTTTAGGTCTTAATTCCGTCAAAAATGCTTTAATTTTGATTCCGACAGATTTCTGTGCTAGTTTTTTCTGTATCTATGAAATTGCATACTTAAATTGCCAGATTTCAATAGTTAAATTGTTTTTCGTTTTTTTTAGGTCTTATAATTCCGTCAAAAATGCTTTAATTTTGATTCCGACAGATTTCTGTGCTAGTTTTTTCTGTATCTATGAAATTGCATACTAAAATTGCCAGATTTCAATAGTTACATTTTTGTTCGTGATTTTTTAGGTCTTATAATTCCGTCAAAAATGCTTTAACTTTGATTCCGACATCTTTTCGGTTCTCGTTTTTTCTGTATCTATGAAATTACATACTTAAATTGTCAGATTTCAATAGTTAAATTTTTGTTCGTAATTTTTTAGGTCTTATAATTCCGTCAAATATGCTTTAATTTTGATTCCGACATCTTTTCGGTTCTCGTTTTTTCTGTATCTATGAAATTACATACTTAAATTGTCAGATTTCAATAGTTAAATTTATGTTCGTAATTTTTTAAGGTCTTATAATTCCGTCAAAAATGCTTTAATTTTGATTCCGACAGATTTCTGGGCTAGTTTTTTCTGTATCTATGAAATTGCATACTTAAATTGCCAGATTTAAATAGTTAAATTATTTTTCGTTTTTTTAGGTCTTATAATTCCGTCAAAAATGCTTTAACTTTGATTCCGACATCTTTTCGGTTCTCGTTTTTCTGTATCTATGAAATTACATACTTAAATTGTCAGATTTCAATAGTTAAATTTTTGTTCGTAATTTTTTAGGTCTTATAATTCCGTCAAAAATGCATTAATTTTGATTCCGACAGATTTCTGGGCTAGTTTTTTCTGTATCTATGAAATTGCATACTTAAATTGCCAGATTTAAATAGTTAAATTGTTTTTCGTTTTTTTAGGTCTTATAATTCCGTCAAAAATGCTTTAACTTTGATTCCGACAGCTTTTCTGTTCTAGTTTTTTCTGTATCTATGAAATTGCATACTTAAATTGCCATATTTCAATAGTTAAATTTTTGTTCGTGATTTTTAGGTCTTATAATTCCGTCAAAAATGCTTTTATTCTGATTCCGACAGCTTTTCTGTGCTAGTTTTTTCTGTATCTAAAAAATTGCATACTTAAATTGCCAGATTTCAATAGTTAAATTGTTTTTCGTTTTTTTTAGGTGTTATAACTCCGTCAAAAATGCTTTTATTTTGATTCCGACATCTTTTCGGTTCTAGTTTTTTCTGTATCTATGAAATTACATACTTAAATTGCCAGATTTCAATAGTTAAATTTTTGTTCGTTTTTTTTAGGTCTTATAATTCCGTCAAAAATACTTTAATTTTGATTCCGACAGATTTCTGTGCTAGTTTTTTTCTGTATCTATGAAATTGCATACTTAAATTGCCAGATTTCAATAGTTAAATTGTTTTTCGTTTTTTTTAGGTGTTATAACTCCGTTAAAAATGCTTTAATTTTGATTCCGACAGCTTTTCTGTGCTAGTTTTTTTCTGTATCTATGAAATTGCATACTTAAATTTCCAGATTTCAATAGTTAAATTTTTTGTTCGTGATTTTTTAGGTCTTATAATTCCGTCAAATATGCTTTAATTTTGATACCGACAGCTTTTCTGTGCTAGTTTTTTCTGTATCTATGAAATTGCATACTAAAATTGCCAGATTTCAATAGTTACATTTTTGTTCGTGATTTTTTAGGTCTTATAATTCCGTCAAAAATGCTTTAACTTTGATTCCGACATCTTTTCGGTTCTCGTTTTTTCTGTATCTATGAAATTACATACTTAAATTGTCAGATTTCAATAGTTAAATTTTTGTTCGTAATTTTTTAGGTCTTATAATTCCGTCAAAAATGCATTAATTTTGATTCCGACAGATTTCTGGGCTAGTTTTTTCTGTATCTATGAAATTGCATACTTAAATTGCCAGATATCAATAGTTAAATTGTTTTTCGTTTTTTTAGGTCTTATAATTCCGTCAAAAATGCTTTAACTTTGATTCCGACAGCTTTTCTGTTCTAGTTTTTTCTGTATCTATGAAATTGCATACTTAAATTGCCCGATTTTAAAAGTTACATTTTTGTTTGTGATTTTTTAGGTCTTATAACTCAGTCAAAAATGCTTTAATTTTGATTCCGACAGCTTTTCTGTGCTAGTTTTTTCTGTATCTAAAAAATTGCATACTTAAATTGCCAGATTTCAATAGTTAAATTGTTTTTCGTTTTTTTTAGGTGTTATAACTCCGTCAAAAATGCTTTTATTTTGATTCCGACATCTTTTCGGTTCTAGTTTTTTCTGTATCTATGAAATTACATACTTAAATTGCCAGATTTCAATAGTTAAATTTTTGTTCGTTTTTTTTAGGTCTTATAATTCCGTCAAAAATGCTTTAATTTTGATTCCGACAGATTTCTGTGCTAGTTTTTTCTGTATCTATGAAATTGCATACTTAAATTGCCAGATTTCAATAGTTAAATTGTTTTTCGTTTTTTTTAGGTGTTATAACTCCGTCAAAAATGCTTTAATTTTGATTCCGACAGCTTTTCTGTGCTAGTTTTTTTCTGTATCTATGAAATTGCATACTAAAATTGCCAGATTTCAATAGTTACATTTTTGTTCGTGATTTTTATACCCTGGCAGGGTATTATAATTTTAGTCAGAAGTTTGCAACGCAGTGAAGGAGACATTTCCGACCCTATAAAGTATATATATTCTTGATCAGCATCAACAGCCGAGTCGATCTAGCCATGTCCGTCTGTCCGTCTGTCCGTCTGTCCGTCTGTCCGTTTCTACGCAAACTAGTCCCTCAGTTTTTAAGCTATCTGAATGAAACTTTGCAGATAGTCTTCTATATGCTCTCACTACTATATATGTCGGAACGGGCCGGATCGGACGACTATATCATATAGCTGCCATAGGAACGATCGGAAATTTTTGAGAAAAAAAATTTTTACTATGCCAATTTTCAATATATTTTCATATAATTTAATACATGGCCATTTTGTATTATTCCGGAATTTCGGTTTTAATTTTATTCAAATCGGACTACTATATCATATAGCTGCCATAGGAATATATATATCAATTCATTTAATTTGTTCGCAACATATGTATTTCGTTAGCAACATTTTTCGCTAGCAACATTTTTTTCTAGCAACATTCTGAGAAAGCGGAAAGTCAGAAAATGTTTCTTCTTCTTCTTCTACTTACTGCCAGGGTATTTAAACTTCGGCATGCCGAAGTTAGCTTCCTTTCTTGTTTAGGTCTTATAATTCCGTCAAAAATGCTTTAACTTTGATTCCGACATCTTTTCGGTTCTCGTTTTTTCTGTATCTATGAAATTACATACTTAAATTGTCAGATTTCAATAGTTAAATTTTTGTTCGTAATTTTGTAGGTCTTATAATTCCGTCAAATATGCTTTAATTTTGATTCCGACATCTTTTCGGTTCTCGTTTTTTCTGTATCTATGAAATTACATACTTAAATTGTCAGATTTCAATAGTTAAATTTTTGTTCGTAATTTTGTAGGTCTTATAATTCCGTCAAAAATGCATTAATTTTGATTCCGACAGATTTCTGGGCTAGTTTTTTCTGTATCTATGAAATTGCATACTTAAATTGCCAGATTTCAATAGTTAAATTGTTTTTCGTTTTTTTAGGTCTTATAATTCCGTCAAAAATGCTTTAACTTTGATTCCGACATCTTTTCGGTTCTCGTTTTTCTGTATCTATGAAATTACATACTTAAATTGTCAGATTTCAATAGTTAAATTTTTGTTCGTAATTTTTTAGGTCTTATAATTCCGTCAAAAATGCATTAATTTTGATTCCGACAGATTTCTGGGCTAGTTTTTTCTGTATCTATGAAATTGCATACTTAAATTGCCAGATTTAAATAGTTAAATTGTTTTTCGTTTTTTAGGTCTTATAATTCCGTCAAAAATGCTTTAACTTTGATTCCGACAGCTTTTCTGTTCTAGTTTTTTCTGTATCTATGAAATTGCATATTTAAATTGCCATATTTCAATAGTTAAATTTTGTTCGTGATTTTTTAGGTCTTATAATTCCGTCAAAATGCTTTTATTCTGATTCCGACAGCTTTTCTGTGCTAGTTTTTTTCTGTATCTAAAAAATTGCATACTTAAATTGCCAGATTTCAATAGTTAAATTGTTTTTCGTTTTTTTTAGGTGTTATAACTCCGTCAAAAATGCTTTTATTTTGATTCCGACATCTTTTCGGTTCTAGTTTTTTCTGTATCTATGAAATTACATACTTAAATTGCCAGATTTCAATAGTTAAATTTTTGTTCGTTTTTTTAGGTCTTATAATTCCGTCAAAAATGCTTTAATTTTGATTCCGACAGATTTCTGTGCTAGTTTTTTCTGTATCTATGAAATTGCATACTTAAATTGCCAGATTTCAATAGTTAAATTGTTTTTCGTTTTTTTTAGGTGTTATAACTCCGTCAAAAATGCTTTTATTTTGATTCCGACATCTTTTCGGTTCTAGTTTTTTCTGTATCTATGAAATTACATACTTAAATTGCCAGATTTCAATAGTTAAATTTTTGTTCGTTTTTTTAGGTCTTATAATTCCGTCAAAAATGCTTTAATTTTGATTCCGACAGATTTCTGTGCTAGTTTTTTCTGTATCTATGAAATTGCATACTTAAATTGCCAGATTTCAATAGTTAAATTGTTTTTCGTTTTTTTAGGTGTTATAACTCCGTCAAAAATGCTTTAATTTTGATTCCGACAGCTTTTCTGTGCTAGTTTTTTTCTGTATCTATGAAATTGCATACTTAAATTTCCAGATTTCAATAGTTAAATTTTTGTTCGTGATTTTTTAGGTCTTATAACTCAGTCAAAAATGCTTTAATTTTGATTCCGACAGATTTCTGTGCTAGTTTTTTCTGTATCTATGAAATTGCATACTAAAATTGCCAGATTTCAATAGTTACATTTTTGTTCGTGATTTTTTAGGTCTTATAATTCCGTCAAAAATGCTTTAACTTTGATTCCGACATCTTTTCGGTTCTCGTTTTTTCTGTATCTATGAAATTACATACTTAAATTGTCAGATTTCAATAGTTAAATTTTTGTTCGTAATTTTTTAGGTCTTATAATTCCGTCAAAAATGCATTAATTTTGATTCCGACAGATTTCTGTGCTAGTTTTTTCTGTATCTATGAAATTGCATACTTAAATTACCAGATTTCAATAGTTAAATTGTTTTTCGTTTTTTTTAGGTGTTATAACTCCGTCAAAAATGCTTTAATTTTGATTCCGACAGCTTTTCTGTGCTAGTTTTTTCTGTATCTATGAAATTGCATACTTAAATTTCCAGATTTCAATAGTTAAATTTTTTTTCGTGATTTTTAGGTCTTATAATTCCGTCAAATATGCTTTAATTTTGATACCGACAGCTTTTCTGTGCTAGTTTTTTTCTGTATCTATGAAATTGCATACTAAAATTGCCAGATTTCAATAGTTACATTTTTGTTTGTGATTTTTTAGGTCTTATAACTCAGTCAAAAATGCTTTAATTTTGATTCCGACAGCTTTTCTGTGCTAGTTTTTTCTGTATCTAAAAAATTGCATACTTAAATTGCCAGATTTCAATAGTTAAATTGTTTTTCGTTTTTTTTAGGTGTTATAACTCCGTCAAAAATGCTTTTATTTTGATTCCGACATCTTTTCGGTTCTAGTTTTTCTGTATCTTTGAAATTACATACTTAAATTGCCAGATTTCAATAGTTAAATTTTTGTTCGTTTTTTTTAGGTCTTATAATTCCGTCAAAAATGCTTTAATTTTGATTCCGACAGATTTCTGTGCTAGTTTTTTCTGTATCTATGAAATTGCATACTTAAATTGCCAGATTTCAATAGTTAAATTGTTTTTCGTTTTTTTTAGGTGTTATAACTCCGTCAAAAATGCTTTTATTTTGATTCCGACATCTTTTCGGTTCTAGTTTTTTCTGTATCTATGAAATTACATACTTAAATTGCCAGATTTCAATAGTTAAATTTTTGTTCGTTTTTTTTAGGTCTTATAATTCCGTCAAAAATACTTTAATTTTGATTCCGACAGATTTCTGTGCTAGTTTTTTCTGTATCTATGAAATTGCATTCTTAAATTGCCAGATTTCAATAGTTAAATTGTTTTTCGTTTTTTTTAGGTGTTATAACTCCGTCAAAAATGCTTTAATTTTGATTCCGACAGCTTTTCTGTGCTAGTTTTTTTCTGTATCTATGAAATTGCATACTTAAATTTCCAGATTTCAATAGTTAAATTTTTGTTCGTGATTTTTTAGGTCTTATAACTCAGTCAAAAATGCTTTAATTTTGATTCCGACAGATTTCTGTGCTAGTTTTTTCTGTATCTATGAAATTGCATACTAAAATTGCCAGATTTCAATAGTTACATTTTTGTTCGTGATTTTTAGGTCTTATAATTCCGTCAAAAATGCTTTAACTTTGATTCCGACATCTTTTCGGTTCTCGTTTTTTCTGTATCTATGAAATTACATACTTAAATTGTCAGATTTCAATAGTTAAATTTTTGTTCGTAATTTTTTAGGTCTTATAATTCCGTCAAAAATGCATTAATTTTGATTCCGACAGATTTCTGTGCTAGTTTTTTCTGTATCTATGAAATTGCATACTTAAATTACCAGATTTCAATAGTTAAATTGTTTTTCGTTTTTTTTAGGTGTTATAACTCCGTCAAAAATGCTTTAATTTTGATTCCGACAGCTTTTCTGTGCTAGTTTTTTCTGTATCTATGAAATTGCATACTTAAATTTCCAGATTTCAATAGTTAAATTTTTTGTTCGTGATTTTTTAGGTCTTATAATTCCGTCAAATATGCTTTAATTTTGATACCGACAGCTTTTCTGTGCTAGTTTTTCTGTATCTATGAAATTGCATACTAAAATTGCCAGATTTCAATAGTTACATTTTTGTTTGTGATTTTTTAGGTCTTATAACTCAGTCAAAAATGCTTTAATTTTGATTCCGACAGCTTTTCTGTGCTAGTTTTTCTGTATCTAAAAAATTGCATACTTAAATTGCCAGATTTAAATAGTTAAATTGTTTTTCGTTTTTTTAGGTCTTATAATTCCGTCAAAAATGCTTTAACTTTGATTCCGACAGCTTTTCTGTTCTAGTTTTTTCTGTATCTATGAAATTGCATATTTAAATTGCCATATTTCAATAGTTAAATTTTTGTTCGTGATTTTTTAGGTCTTATAATTCCGTCAAAAATGCTTTTATTCTGATTCCGACAGCTTTTCTGTGCTAGTTTTTTCTGTATCTAAAAAATTGCATACTTGAATTGCCAGATTTCAATAGTTAAATTGTTTTTCGTTTTTTTTAGGTGTTATAACTCCGTCAAAAATGCTTTTATTTTGATTCCGACATCTTTTCGGTTCTAGTTTTTTCTGTATCTATGAAATTACATACTTAAATTGCCAGATTTCAATAGTTAAATTTTTGTTCGTTTTTTTTAGGTCTTATAATTCCGTCAAAAATACTTTAATTTTGATTCCGACAGATTTCTGTGCTAGTTTTTTCTGTATCTATGAAATTGCATTCTTAAATTGCCAGATTTCAATAGTTAAATTGTTTTTCGTTTTTTTTAGGTGTTATAACTCCGTCAAAAATGCTTTAATTTTGATTCCGACAGCTTTTCTGTGCTAGTTTTTTTCTGTATCTATGAAATTGCATACTTAAATTTCCAGATTTCAATAGTTAAATTTTTGTTCGTGATTTTTTAGGTCTTATAACTCAGTCAAAAATGCTTTAATTTTGATTCCGACAGATTTCTGTGCTAGTTTTTTCTGTATCTATGAAATTGCATACTAAAATTGCCAGATTTCAATAGTTACATTTTTGTTCGTGATTTTTTAGGTCTTATAATTCCGTCAAAAATGCTTTAACTTTGATTCCGACATCTTTTCGGTTCTCGTTTTTTCTGTATCTATGAAATTACATACTTAAATTGTCAGATTTCAATAGTTAAATTTTTGTTCGTAATTTTTTAGGTCTTATAATTCCGTCAAAAATGCATTAATTTTGATTCCGACAGATTTCTGTGCTAGTTTTTTCTGTATCTATGAAATTGCATACTTAAATTACCAGATTTCAATAGTTAAATTGTTTTTCGTTTTTTTTAGGTGTTATAACTCCGTCAAAAATGCTTTAATTTTGATTCCGACAGCTTTTCTGTGCTAGTTTTTTTCTGTATCTATGAAATTGCATACTTAAATTTCCAGATTTCAATAGTTAAATTTTTGTTCGTGATTTTTTAGGTCTTATAATTCCGTCAAATATGCTTTAATTTTGATACCGACAGCTTTTCTGTGCTAGTTTTTTCTGTATCTATGAAATTGCATACTAAAATTGCCAGATTTCAATAGTTACATTTTTGTTTGTGATTTTTTAGGTCTTATAACTCAGTCAAAAATGCTTTAATTTTGATTCCGACAGCTTTTCTGTGCTAGTTTTTTCTGTATCTAAAAAATTGCATACTTAAATTGCCAGATTTCAATAGTTAAATTGTTTTTCGTTTTTTTTTAGGTGTTATAACTCCGTCAAAAATGCTTTTATTTTGATTCCGACATCTTTTCGGTTCTAGTTTTTTCTGTATCTTTGAAATTACATACTTAAATTGCCAGATTTCAATAGTTAAATTTTTGTTCGTTTTTTTAGGTCTTATAATTCCGTCAAAAATGCTTTAATTTTGATTCCGACAGATTTCTGTGCTAGTTTTTTCTGTATCTATGAAATTGCATACTTAAATTGCCAGATTTCAATAGTTAAATTGTTTTTCGTTTTTTTTAGGTGTTATAACTCCGTCAAAAATGCTTTAATTTTGATTCCGACAGCTTTTCTGTGCTAGTTTTTTCTGTATCTATGAAATTGCATACTAAAATTGCCAGATTTCAATAGTTACATTTTTGTTCGTGATTTTTTAGGTCTTATAATTCCGTCAAAAATGCTTTAACTTTGATTCCGACATCTTTTCGGTTCTCGTTTTTTCTGTATCTATGAAATTACATACTTAAATTGTCAGATTTCAATAGTTAAATTTTTGTTCGTAATTTTTTAGGTCTTATAATTCCGTCAAATATGCTTTAATTTTGATTCCGACATCTTTTCGGTTCTCGTTTTTTTCTGTATCTATGAAATTACATACTTAAATTGTCAGATTTCAATAGTTAAATTTTTGTTCGTAATTTTTAGGTCTTATAATTCCGTCAAAAATGCATTAATTTTGATTCCGACAGATTTCTGGGCTAGTTTTTTCTGTATCTATGAAATTGCATACTTAAATTGCCAGATTTCAATAGTTAAATTGTTTTTCGTTTTTTAGGTCTTATAATTCCGTCAAAAATGCTTTAACTTTGATTCCGACATCTTTTCGGTTCTCGTTTTTCTGTATCTATGAAATTACATACTTAAATTGTCAGATTTCAATAGTTAAATTTTTGTTCGTAATTTTTAGGTCTTATAATTCCGTCAAAAATGCATTAATTTTGATTCCGACAGATTTCTGGGCTAGTTTTTTCTGTATCTATGAAATTGCATACTTAAATTGCCAGATTTAAATAGTTAAATTGTTTTTCGTTTTTTTTAGGTGTTATAACTCCGTCAAAAATGCTTTTATTTTGATTCCGACATCTTTTCGGTTCTAGTTTTTTCTGTATCTATGAAATTACATACTTAAATTGCCAGATTTCAATAGTTAAATTTTTTGTTCGTTTTTTTTAGGTCTTATAATTCCGTCAAAAATACTTTAATTTTGATTCCGACAGATTTCTGTGCTAGTTTTTTCTGTATCTATGAAATTGCATACTTAAATTGCCAGATTTCAATAGTTAAATTGTTTTTCGTTTTTTTTAGGTGTTATAACTCCGTCAAAAATGCTTTAATTTTGATTCCGACAGCTTTTCTGTGCTAGTTTTTTTCTGTATCTATGAAATTGCATACTTAAATTTCCAGATTTCAATAGTTAAATTTTTGTTCGTGATTTTTTAGGTCTTATAATTCCGTCAAATATGCTTTAATTTTGATACCGACAGCTTTTCTGTGCTAGTTTTTTCTGTATCTATGAAATTGCATACTAAAATTGCCAGATTTCAATAGTTACATTTTTGTTCGTTTTTTTTAGGTCTTATAATTCCGTCAAAAATACTTTAATTTTGATTCCGACAGATTTCTGTGCTAGTTTTTTCTGTATCTATGAAATTGCATACTTAAATTGCCAGATTTCAATAGTTAAATTGTTTTTCGTTTTTTTTAGGTGTTATAACTCCGTCAAAAATGCTTTAATTTTGATTCCGACAGCTTTTCTGTGCTAGTTTTTTTCTGTATCTATGAAATTGCATACTAAAATTGCCAGATTTCAATAGTTACATTTTTGTTCGTGATTTTTTAGGTCTTATAATTCCGTCAAAAATGCTTTAACTTTGATTCCGACATCTTTTCGGTTCTCGTTTTTTCTGTATCTATGAAATTACATACTTAAATTGTCAGATTTCAATAGTTAAATTTTTGTTCGTAATTTTTTAGGTCTTATAATTCCGTCAAATATGCTTTAATTTTGATTCCGACATCTTTTCGGTTCTCGTTTTTTCTGTATCTATGAAATTACATACTTAAATTGTCAGATTTCAATAGTTAAATTTTTGTTCGTAATTTTTTAGGTCTTATAATTCCGTCAAAAATGCATTAATTTTGATTCCGACAGATTTCTGGGCTAGTTTTTTCTGTATCTATGAAATTGCATACTTAAATTGCCAGATTTCAATAGTTAAATTGTTTTTCGTTTTTTTAGGTCTTATAATTCCGTCAAAAATGCTTTAACTTTGATTCCGACATCTTTTCGGTTCTCGTTTTTCTGTATCTATGAAATTACATACTTAAATTGTCAGATTTCAATAGTTAAATTTTGTTCGTAATTTTTTTAGGTCTTATAATTCCGTCAAAATGCATTAATTTTGATTCCGACAGATTTCTGGGCTAGTTTTTTTCTGTATCTATGAAATTGCATACTTAAATTGCCAGATTTAAATAGTTAAATTGTTTTTCGTTTTTTTAGGTCTTATAATTCCGTCAAAAATGCTTTAACTTTGATTCCGACAGCTTTTCTGTTCTAGTTTTTCTGTATCTATGAAATTGCATACTTAAATTGCCATATTTCAATAGTTAAATTTTTGTTCGTGATTTTTTAGGTCTTATAATTCCGTCAAAAATGCTTTTATTCTGATTCCGACAGCTTTTCTGTGCTAGTTTTTTCTGTATCTAAAAATTGCATACTTGAATTGCCAGATTTCAATAGTTAAATTGTTTTTCGTTTTTTTTAGGTGTTATAACTCCGTCAAAAATGCTTTTATTTTGATTCCGACATCTTTTCGGTTCTAGTTTTTTTCTGTATCTATGAAATTACATACTTAAATTGCCAGATTTCAATAGTTAAATTTTTGTTCGTTTTTTTAGGTCTTATAATTCCGTCAAAAATACTTTAATTTTGATTCCGACAGATTTCTGTGCTAGTTTTTTCTGTATCTATGAAATTGCATACTTAAATTGCCAGATTTCAATAGTTAAATTGTTTTTCGTTTTTTTAGGTGTTATAACTCCGTCAAAAATGCTTTAATTTTGATTCCGACAGCTTTTCTGTGCAAGTTTTTTTCTGTATCTATGAAATTGCATACTTAAATTTCCAGATTTCAATAGTTAAATTTTGTTCGTGATTTTTTAGGTCTTATAATTCCGTCAAATATGCTTTAATTTTGATACCGACAGCTTTTCTGTGCTAGTTTTTCTGTATCTATGAAATTGCATACAAAAATTGCCAGATTTCAATAGTTACATTTTGTTCGTGATTTTTTAGGTCTTATAATTCCGTCAAAAATGCTTTAACTTTGATTCCGACATCTTTTCGGTTCTCGTTTTTTCTGTATCTATGAAATTACATACTTAAATTGTCAGATTTCAATAGTTAAATTTTTGTTCGTAATTTTTTAGGTCTTATAATTCCGTCAAAAATGCATTAATTTTGATTCCGACAGATTTCTGGGCTAGTTTTTTTCTGTATCTATGAAATTGCATACTTAAATTGCCAGATTTCAATAGTTAAATTGTTTTTCGTTTTTTTTAGGTCTTATAATTCCGTCAAAAATGCTTTAACTTTGATTCCGACAGCTTTTCTGTTCTAATTTTTTCTGTATCTATGAAATTGCATACTAAGTTAAATTGCCCGATTGGGGTTACAATTTTTTGTTCGTGATTTTTTAGGTCTTATAACTCAGTCAAACATGCATTAATTTTCTTTTTTTTGTTTTTTTTTTCTGTATCTTGTAAGGATGCTAATCACGGGCCAGGATAAATACTCAGCCAGGCCAGGATCCTCCACAGAAAATATTTATTTGTGAGAAGGCAGAATAAAAGAAGGCCTGCTGGCCAGGATTTTGGAAAAAAAGGGACCGGGAATCTGTAGGGGCAGGAGAAAGGCTGTGGTGCTTGTCTCGTATCTAGGCGAGATCCTCGTCCTAAGGAGGCGGCTGCGTAATCGCGGGAACGTCCCTATGGTATGGATCAGGGGTGCAGGATTCCCGGTATGGGAGGCGGCTGCGTAATCGCGGGCCGCCCCCAATGCGGGACTTAGGAGGAAGCAGTTCCACCCGGGAGATGGCTGCGTAATCGCGGGGCCGCTTCCCGGGCGAGATCAAGGAGGAGGATTTTCCTGCCAGGGAGACGGCTGCGTAATCGCGGGGCCGCTTCCCAGGCGAGATCAAGAAGGAGGATCACCTGCCAGGGAGATGGCTGCGTAATCGCGGGGCCACTTCAAGGCGAGGGTCAGGGAGAAGGTTCCCGGTATGGGAGACGGCTGCGTAATCGCGGGGCCGTTCCCAATGCGGGATTTAGGAGGAGGATTCCTACCAGGGAGACGGCTGCGTAATCGCGGGGCCGCTTCCCAGGCGAGAATCAGGAAGAGGGATCACCTGCCAGGGAGATGGCTGCGTAATCGCGGGGCCACTCCCAGGCGAGGGTCAGGAGGAGGGTTCCTGGTATGGGAGACGGCTGCGTGATCGCGGGGCCGCTCCCAATGCGGGATTTAGGAGGAAGTACTCCTACCAGGGAGACGGCTGCGTAATCGCGGGGCCGTTTCCCGGGCAAGAGCCAGGATGTAGGGTCACCTGCCAGGGAGATGGCTGCGTAATCGCGGGGCCACTCCAAGGCGAGGGTCAGGAGGAGGGTTCCCGGTATGGGAGACGGCTGCGTAATCGCGGGGCCGCTCCCAATGCGAGATCTAGGAGGAAGGTTGGTGGGGGGAAAGGAAATGCACAAGTCCGGGTGTCTTGGTTCACTTGTCTTTTATTTCGGTTCGAGTTGTATCCTATTGTTCCTATTCACGCAGGCTCCTCCCGTCCGTCAGGAGGTATTGGCCCGAGGCCCGGCTCACCCGGCTCCTTCATGGCGATGGCCCGCTAATCCAGCGCGGTGACCACCGCCAGGCTCGCAGTCCTCCTTGTCTCCAGGTGGCCGTCGCCGTTCTTCTCCTGTTGCGACACTCCCGGTCGGTCTCGTTTCCGTCCGGCTTCTCCTCGATCGGCGGCCAGCGTTGCCTCCAAGAAACCTCCTCTGCCGCCGATCTGCTGCCCGAGCGTTATCGCCTTCGGCCGCTAGTAAGCCGTCGTGGCTTACGTGGCGGCGTCGAGCTTCGGCTCTGCCGAGGTGTATCGGCTCTGCCGCCGTGTGCTGGCTCTGCCCGGCTGGGCGGACAGCGTTCCGTCCGGCAACCGATCTGTTGGCCGAGCGTTATCGCCTTCGGCCGCTAGTAAGCCGTCGTGGCTTACGTGGCGGCGTCGGGCTTCGGCTCGCCTTGCTGTCGATGGCTTTCGGCTCTGCCGAGGTGGGCTCTGCCGCCAAGGGCTCTGCCGCAAGGGGCTCTGCCGCCATGGGCTCTGCCGCCAAGGGCTCTGCCAGGTTGTGGCTCTGCCGCTACGGGCTCTGCCAGGTTGTGGCTCTGCCGCTATGGGCTCTGCCGAGTGTTATGGCTCTGCCGCTATGGGCTCTGCCAAGTGTCTTGGCTCTGCCGCTACGGGCTCTGCCGAGTGTTATGGCTCTGCCGCTATGGGCTCTGCCAAGTGTTATGGCTCTGCCGCTATGGGCTCTGCCAAGTGTCTTGGCTCTGCCGCTAGTATGGGCTCTGCCGTGACACGTTGGCTCTGCCGCTATGGGCTCTGCCGCAATGTACGGGGTTTAACCCCCATGTACACAAAGATGCCCCTCCCCCTGGGTGGTTTTTCCCCCTAAGACCTATAAATTAAACTATGTTCCCAATCTATCTTATCTGTCTACAAATCCTAACCTACCTACATGTCTACAAATATTAACCTATCTATATATCTACAAATCCTAACCTACCTACATGTCTACAAATATTAACCTATCTACATATCTACAAATCCTAACCTACCTACATGTCTACAAATATTAACCTATCTATATATCTACAAATCCTAACCTACCTACATGTCTACAAATATTAACCTATCTATATATCTACAAATCCTAACCTACCTACATGTCTACAAATATTAACCTATCTATATATCTACAAATCCTAACCTACCTACATGTCTACAAATATTAACCTATCTATATATCTACAAAAAATCTAACCTATTTAAATAAAGGTTGATGAGGGAACCGCTCCGGTCCCTCACACTCCATCCCTTCTTTGGGGTGGCAGGGTGATCCGGACGTGTTGTCCGTTCCGGTTGCTCCCCCTCCTCTTCGAGGTAACGCAGGCTTCGCCCTGCGTTTCGGCGTGCCCTTTCTTGCACCCGGTTGACGAGGGCGGCGGGGAGCCAGTCGTCCGGCGTAGTCCATCCGGCGGGTGCTCGGACCAGGGGCGGTGGGGCTTCGTCGTCCTCCTCGCCGTCGTCGCTGCCGTCGTCGCTGCTGCCGTCGCTGCCGTCGTCGACCATCTCGACGTCGTCGTCGCTGCTGCCGTCGCTGCCGTCGTCGACCATCTCGACGTCGTCGTCGCTGCTGCCGTCGCGGTCGCCCTCGACGATTTCTACGTCGTCATCACTCTCCTCGTCGAGGATATAAACTTCCTCGGCGACGCCCTCGTCCTCGTCGGAGGAGGTGCTCGGCGACGGAGCCTCCTCTGCGGGCCAGGGTGCCGGCCGACGCAGTGGGTTTCGCAGGCACGGGACTCGTCCGGACGGAGCGAGTAGTGGAGGCGCGACTCCTCCCCGGAACCGCCACCGCCAAGCGTCCGTGGCGGGCATGGGCCGAACTCTGGCCACGGGGCGGTCTACCACGGTGCGTCCGAGGATGACGCGCTTTGGTGGGGCTGGAGCGTTCGTGGCGTCTGGAGCGTCTGGCGAGGGAGGCGCCGTGGTGGCGGTGTCCAACGGTTGGTGAAGCGGGGAGCCTGAGTGGTGGGGTGCCGCCTGCCCGCTAATTTGGGCTCTTCTTATGGCTCGCTGTCTGGCA
Source organism: Drosophila aff. chauvacae BK-2020 (assembly GCA_018903765.1). Taxonomy (NCBI): domain Eukaryota; kingdom Metazoa; phylum Arthropoda; class Insecta; order Diptera; family Drosophilidae; genus Drosophila; species Drosophila aff. chauvacae BK-2020. The sequence goes on along the minus strand of JAEIGO010000292.1, from coordinate 273,868 downwards.
GCCGCTGACGTTGTTGGTCCGTCGGGCGAGACCAGAAGCGCCGTGGAGTGGCGCCTGGCTTCGGTGGAGCAGGCGTGGTTGGTGGGCGTCGCACGGCCGGATGGTGTCAGATCCTGCGCCTGGGCCGCCGCCGGCTCCTCCTCCAAGGAGGGCATGCTCCGTCCGTTTTGGTTCGGGGAGCCGGTTGTGCGGACGCTGGAGGGGTCCGTGTCCGTGGCGGCCTCGTCCTCCGACACATCTTCGTACACCGCCCCCAGTGGGTGCTTGTCGGGCTGGGAGGCGGTGGCCCCTGATTTGGGGCGCGGAGGTGTGAGGTCCGCATGGAATTCGCCGAAGCGGGCTTCCATGGGCACGTCTTCTTCCAGGCATATGTCCAAGACATCGTCCAGTGTCAGGCCCTCGCACCAGGAGGGGCTGAGCGGGGGGAGCCGGCTGTGAAGAGGGGTGGCGGCGAGGGCAGCCTTACCACAGGTGGCGTCTCTGGCGTGGTCCGGCGTGCGATGGGGACCAGCGGGGGTGGGGAAGATGGCGTCCGGTTGAGGCGTGGATCCCTCTCCATTGTGTGATTACGTTTTTCTTCCGTTATATTTTTCAAAATTTTGTGCTCACGTCCGCCAGTTGCTCCTATAGCGCAGTTTGTGTTATCGTGTTATCGATCGTTCGATTGCCGCGAAACGCGGTCATCGACCCCTTTTTCTGCTGATCTGGCCACTCAGTGTGCGAGCTTTGAAAGCTGCACATGCGGAGAAAGCTTGTGAAAGCTTGCCAATTTTTTTTATGTGCAATTTGTGATCAGCTGGTGGCCTGGGGATGTTTTCCTTATTTTCGCGGATCCGGGAAACACCAGGCGGGTGTGTATTGTTTCCCAGCGGGGGTTTTACTCCTGCCGCTGGTCCGAGAAGCACCCGGCGAGTGTGATTTTCCCCCAGCGGGGGTGGGGACGTTGGCTGAGCGCACCCAGCATCAAGTGGCCCCCTTGACACTCTGGTCTCCTCGACCAGGACGTGAGCGTGGCGACCATGATGACCCTTGCCCGCAATGGTATTGTCGGTGGGCGGGATCTGCTCCTGGTCTTCGTTGGTTATGGTCTCGCCGGCTCCGTGGGTTTCCACGTGTTCTGTGTCCGCGCTGGTCTCCTGGTCCTCGGCGTGGGCGTCATCGCTGTCCTGATGATAGGGTTTTAGGTCCTGGAGGCCAGTCGTACGGCGTCGGCGGCTTCTGGTGTCCTGTAACCTGACTACGTTCGGCGAGAGGAATTTTACGACCCGATAGGGCCCATCGTATCTTGCCGCCAATTTAGCGGCGAATCCTTCGGCCGCGTTGGAGAGTGCGTGCCGGCGCACGAGAACTGAAGAACCTAGTGCTGGTCTCCATTCCCGCCGCCGGAGATTGTAGTGACGGCCTTGCTCAGCGGAGGCCCGTTCGGCGTTGTCGCGGGCGATTTGAAAAATGTTGCGGAGCCGCTGGCTCTTTTCTTCCGGCGGAATCAAGGCTGTTCCCCGTCCTGGGGTTACCTCATCGTAGAGTGCATTGGGCAAGCGTGGCTCCCTCCCTTGGACGAGGAAGGAGGGGCTGAATCCGGTCGTGTCTGATACGCTACTATTGACGGCTAGCGATATCTCCGGGAGTAGCTGGTCCCAAGTATTCTGTGGCGTGTCTCCAATATATTGGGCTATCATGGTTTTTACGGTCCGGTTTGCCCTTTCCGTGGGGTTTTGTTGCGGCGTGTATGGCGCCGTGTGTTGCACCTCCATTCCCAGGGATTTGCAAAACGCCTGAAATCCTCGGCTCGTAAATTGTGTCCCATTGTCGCACACCAGGGTTTTTGGGACTCCGAACCGGCTGAGAATCCGCTCCCGAAAGGCTCGTTCTAAATGTGGCACTGTGGCCCGGCGCATGGGGATAAGCTCGACCCACTTGCTGAAGGAATCCAGGAATACCAGGAGGACGGTATTCCCTTGTTTCGAGCGTGGGAGTGGTCCCACGAAGTCAGCGCAGAGTATCTGAAAGGGCTCGTCCACTTGGCGAGTGAACATCTTCCCGGCTGGTTTCTCCTGGCTTGCTTTGAATCTTTGGCAACTGGGGCATCGCCGGACGTAGATCGCTACCTCCCGGAATAGTCCGGGCCAGTAGTATTTCTGGGCCACCCTCGTGCATGTTTTGCGTACTCCCAGATGCCCAGCAGTAGGATGATCATGGCATTCCTGTAGTACTCGTCCTCGAAAGTTGGTGCCCACGCACAGTTTCCACGGGGTGTAATCTTCCTCCTCCGGGCGCAGTCCTATGCGCCTGTACAGTTGCCCGTTTTCCTCCCTGTAATCCGGATATTTCGTCGGTTCCTGATGGATTTTCCCAACATCTTGGTTATCCATTTGCAGGAATTTTCCCGCACCTGTGCCTGCTGAAGGGTGGCGAGCGGTTGGCGCGATAGCGCGTCGGCGACCAAATTTTGCGCCCCGCGCCGATAGTTGATGTCGTATTGGAATTGTTGTAATTCCAGTGCCCACCGAGCTATCCGGCCCGTTGGGTTATCTATGGAGTTTAGCCACTTGAGCGAGTGGTGGTCCGTGAGAACTTCAAATCTATAACCCTCCAGGTAGCAGCGCATTTTGCGCACTGCCCAAACTATTGCGAGACATTCTTTTTCCGTGACTGAATAATTCCGTTCGGCTGTATTTAGCCGGCGGCTGGCGTATGCGATAACTCGTTCCTGTTGTTCTATGGTTTGGGTGAGCACAGCCCCAATACCATAATCGCTGGCGTCCGTTTGTAGTACAAATTTCTCCCCAAAATCGGGACATGCGAGGATTGGTGCTTTGGTCAGGAGGTTTTTCAAGGTTTGAAAAGCTTGCTCCTGTGTTGTTGTCCAGTCCCATTTCCGACCCTTTTTGAGGAGCGCGGTCATTGGCTCGACCACGTCGGCGAAGTTTGGCACGAAACGTCGATACCAAGACGCTATGCCGAGGCAGCGACGAAGTTCCTTAAGATTCGTTGGCGGTATTAGTTCCCGTATGGCGGCGACCTTTTCCGGGTCCGTATGAATCCCTGCTTCGCTGATTACATGTCCCAAATAGCGTATGCTTCGTTGGAAGAACTGACACTTGTCCCTGTTGAGACGAAGGTTGGCTTCCCTCAGTCGCCGGAACACCTCTCGTAGGTTCCGTACGTGTTCCTGCAGCGTAGCCCCGATCACGATGATGTCATCGAGATAGGCAAAGGCATGCGGTTCCATGTCTGGGCCAATGACGGTGTCCAGGGCTCTCTGGAAGGTTGCCGGGGCCGAATGCAAGCCGAAGGGCATCACCTTCCAGTGGAACAATCCCCGGCCGGGGACGGTGAACGCTGTGCATTCACGGCTGGTGACGGCCACTGGTATCTGCCAATATCCGTTCTTTAGATCCAGTGTCGAGATGTAACGGGCATGCCGTAGCCGTTCTAGTATGTGGTGAATCCTAGGTAATGGGTACGCGTCGGGGACGGAGTTTTCGTTTAATTGCCTATAGTCGACGCACATCCTGATGTCACCGTTCTTTTTGGAGGCGATGACGATTGGCGCACTATGCGGGCTTTTTGACGGTTCGATCCTTCCATCGCGAAGTAGCTCGTCAATCTGCTGATCGATGATGGCTCTCATGGCGGGATTTCTTGGGTGGTATCTTTGCTTGAGGGGTTTATTACTCCTCATGGTGATAGTATGCTCGGCGATGTGTGATACGCCGGCCAAAGTGTCAAAACGGGACAGTTCCCGTTCGAGGAAAGGCCCGACCCATGGCTCTGGGTAACTCTCGGAGTGGTCGTTGGGTGGTGGTTCTTCCGCCGAGTCGTACTCGGCGTTGGCCGTTCCGCAAGAGGGGCTGCGTGTCTTTGTTGGTGATTCTTGGTCCTGGAATCGGACTCGTTTCGCTTCTCGGCGAAAAGGATTGCACTGAACAGCCGCTGCGTCCGAGGCGGGCAATGCTTTGATCCAGCTTGAAGTGCTGGGCTCACCCTCGTAAGTGACCCGGGCTGATATGCCCGTTGATGTGGCCGTGTCCGGACCGTCGTGTGGTGTTTGAATCCGTGGCGCGGCTGGTGGTGATGTGATCAGTGGCGGTCTGAGTGCCAGGCCGGGGTTGTGCCCAGGAGACGCCGGAGAGGTGGCTTTTCGTTTATGTTTATTTTCAAGGGGTGGCCGGAGGGTGAGTTCAATTCCCCCGCACTGGAGTGTCGCTGCTCCGTAGCATAAGAAGTCCATCCCCAGGAGAAGTTCGTCCAACACCTCCGTCATTATGAGGACGGAGAGATTGACTCGTGCTTCGCCCAGCTGAACTGTTACCCGGAGTGCTTGTGTTACTTCCCGGTCGGATCCGTCTGCCAGTGTGACCTGGGACCTGACGGCTCGTAGATTCTTTCCGTCTTTTAATTGTTTCGCCAGGCGCTCGCTCATGAAGCTGTTCGAGGCCCCCGTATCCAGGGTAGCGGGGAGGAATCGTCCCTCGACCGTCACCCAGGCGCAGATACGGTGGTGGTCCTGCTGGATAGCAGTTCTTAGTTCCTCTGGGGGTTTGGAGGGGTCCTCGGGCAGTTCCCGGATGCTCGAGGCCCTTGATCGTTTCCCTGAGCCGGGGTCCGACAGCAGTCGATAGTCCGTACGCCCTGCCGGCCACAGTCCCAGCAGAACAGAGTCCGCGGGTTGCGACATTCTGCAGCGAAATGACCGGTCTGGCCACAATTTCGGCAAGCGTTGCCTGGGTCTGTGGCTGGTCGGGCGGGAGGCTCCTGTCCCTGACTCCCGCTCGGATAACGGCGGGTGTTATCGGTCCCGGTGCTCCGGGGTCTTGGGGGCTGTGTTACCACGGGTGGCGTATGCCCTCGGTTCCGTGTAGTCTGATTACCCGCGACGGTTTCCATTTCGGCTCGGCCGGTAGGATAACCCCTTATGGCTCGGCCCCCGCGGCTACGAGCGACCTCGTAGTTCACCACGAGCTGGGTGAGCTCGGATAAGTTTAGGAAGTCCTGTCGTCGAGTAAACATTTGGTATTCTGGCAGCATGTTTTCGTATATGCGCTCCAGTTCCTGTGCCGGTGAAAATCCGGCACGTCGCATTTTTAGTCGTAGATCGATTAGGTATTCCTTGAAGGGCTCTTGGGCCTTTTGGTAGTGCGCCCGGATCTCGTCGTCCAGGCGTTGGTAGTATCGGGGCGGTAGAAAGAATTCTAAGAATTCTTGGCGGACTTCAGGCCAGGATTTTCCTTGTAGACCGCTGGTACGGAACCAGTTCTCGGCTCGGCCGGTCAAGAGAAGGGCAAAAGCCAGGGACAGATTCTTCCGGTCAAGCCGGTGGGTAACTGCCCGTTCCTCGACGTGTTCCACAAAGCTAAGTGGGTCGGTTGAGCCATCAAAAGAAAGACCCCATTTGGTCACCTTGTCGAGCTGAAGGTGAACCGGGCTTGCGTCGGGCTGGGGTGTGTTAGCGCGTGGTGTTCCCTCGGATCTCCCTCGCCCCCCGGGCGAGGTGCTGCGCGGTACCATCAAAGTGTGGCTAGTGCTCGGCAAGACGGAACTTGTGCCTGTTGCGGCTTCATTGTCGGGCGGTATTGGTGACGCCGGCTTGCTCTCTCCTGACGGGGAGTTACCGTATTTGGCCTCCATCTCAGCGAGGCGTGTCTGGATGGCGTCGGAGAGCCCAGGTTGGCGAGCTAACGAGTAGAGTCGGGCTCGTTGCTCCTCGACCGTACCGCTAATGGCTAGGCCAAACTCGAGGAGGATGGCTTCCAGTTCGTGCTTCTTGCGATACGATATCCATGTGACCCCCATGTCACTGTCAACGTGGTTTCACTTCCTTTATAAGCTCCGACGCGGTTGAAGACTGGTATTCAGACAATAGCCTGTGTATGTTCTTTTTCTGGAAGGGTTGGGAACCGTGTCCTTCCTAGGTGGATTGTTGGTTTTCCTTGTAGGTATCCTGTTGGTCCCAGTAGCCCCTGGGATTAGCAGTGCACAAAACTCTTTAACTATTATCCACTACCCGGATGGGAATAGGCGATGGAAGCTCTGCTGATTATCCTTGAGGATATTTTGTGGGTTACCCTTGAGGGTATTCTGCTGGCTATCCTTGAAGATATTCTTGATGGTTATCCTTGAGGATATTCTTAATGGTTATCCTTGAGGATATTCTTGATGGTTATCCTTGATGATACTCTTGATGACCTTCCTAGGGGATATTTTAGCTGGGTATTCTTCAGGATGTGGTTTGTTAACTCTCCTTGAGGATGTGGTTCGGTTGGGAACTGGTGATCGACTGCCTCCATATCAGTCGGTGTCGTACTTATATACCGGCTCGGCCGGCCTCGGGCCCTCCTCCCAAGTGGGGAACCATTGCGTGCGAAAGGGACGATGAGCTTCTGTTTGCTAAGGGCGACGACGCCGGCTGCGGCGCCGCCGTAGACGTCGCTGTCTGCCCCGAAGGCCCTGCCCTAACCTCTGTCATGTTAATCACGTCGTATGTTTTGCCCTTCGTGTTCTCTTGTAGTCTCATTACCCATGTTTCGTGTCGTGGCCGACAAGTCCCTGCGGTTCGTGCCTATGCCTAGCCGAACCTTTTGGGCTTCGTCAATTCCTGAACTCTGTTTACCCATGTTTCGTGTCGTGGCCGACAAGTCCTTGTGGTTCGTGCCTATGCCTAGCCGAACCTTTTGGGCTTCGTCAATTCCCGAACTCTGTTTACCCATGTTTCGTGTCGTGGCCGACAAATCCACGTGGTCCTTGCTGTTGCTAAGCAAAACTTCCCGTCCAAAATGTGCTTCCCAGAGATCTTTGTCCCTAACCTACAATTTTCCGTCCATACTTTTCTTGCTTGTGGGGCTTTAATCCACGATGGATGTTAAATATCCTTTTATCCTGCCTAGTCCCTGTTCGGGCGCCATTCTGTAAGGATGCTAATCACGGGCCAGGATAAATACTCAGCCAGGCCAGGATCCTCCACAGAAAATATTTATTTGTGAGACAGGCAGAATAAAAGAAGGCCTACTGGCCAGGATTTTGGAAAATAAGGAACGGGGAATCTGTAGGGGCAGGAGAAAGGCTGTGGTGCTTGTCTCGTATCTAGGCGAGATCCTCGTCCTAAGGAGGCGGCTGCGTAATCGCGGGAACGTCCCTATGGTATGGATCAGGGGTGCAGGATTCCCGGTATGGGAGGCGGCTGCGTAATCGCGGGGCCGCCCCCAATGCGGGACTTAGGAGGAAGCAGTTCCACCCGGGAGATGGCTGCGTAATCGCGGGGCCGCTTCCCGGGCGAGATCAAGGAGGAGGATTTTCCTGCCAGGGAGACGGCTGCGTAATCGCGGGGCCGCTTCCCAGGCGAGATCAAGAAGGAGGATCACCTGCCAGGGAGATGGCTGCGTAATCGCGGGGCCACTTCAAGGCGAGGGTCAGGAGAAGGTTCCCGGTATGGGAGACGGCTGCGTAATCGCGGGGCCGTTCCCAATGCGGGATTTAGGAGGAGGATTCCTACCAGGGAGACGGCTGCGTAATCGCGGGGCCGCTTCCCAGGCGAGAATCAGGAAGAGGGATCACCTGCCAGGGAGATGGCTGCGTAATCGCGGGGCCACTCCCAGGCGAGGGTCAGGAGGAGGGTTCCTGGTATGGGAGACGGCTGCGTGATCGCGGGGCCGCTCCCAATGCGGGATTTAGGAGGAAGTACTCCTACCAGGGAGACGGCTGCGTAATCGCGGGGCCGTTTCCCGGGCAAGAGCCAGGATGTAGGGTCACCTGCCAGGGAGATGGCTGCGTAATCGCGGGGCCACTCCAAGGCGAGGGTCAGGAGGAGGGTTCCCGGTATGGGAGACGGCTGCGTAATCGCGGGGCCGCTCCCAATGCGGGATCTAGGAGGAGGTACTCCTACCAGGGAGACGGCTGCGTAATCGCGGGGCCGTTTCCCGGGCAAGAGCCAGGATGCAAGGATGACCTGCCAGGGGGATGGCTGCGTAATCGCGGGGCCACTCCAAGGCGAGGGTCAGGAGGAGGGTTCCCGGTATGGGAGACGGCTGCGTAATCGCGGGGCCGCTCCCAATGCGAGATCTAGGAGGAAGGTTGGTGGGGGGAAAGGAAATGCACAAGTCCGGGTGTCTTGGTTCACTTGTCTTTTATTTCGGTTCGAGTTGTATCCTATTGTTCCTATTCACGCAGGCTCCTCCCGTCCGTCAGGAGGTATTGGCCCGAGGCCCGGCTCACCCGGCTCCTTCATGGCGATGGCCCGCTAATCCAGCGCGGTGACCACCGCCAGGCTCGCAGTCCTCCTTGTCTCCAGGTGGCCGTCGCCGTTCTTCTCCTGTTGCGACACTCCCGGTCGGTCTCGTTTCCGTCCGGCTTCTCCTCGATCGGCGGCCAGCGTTGCCTCCAAGAAACCTCCTCTGCCGCCGATCTGCTGCCCGAGCGTTATCGCCTTCGGCCGCTAGTAAGCCGTCGTGGCTTACGTGGCGGCGTCGAGCTTCGGCTCTGCCGAGGTGTATCGGCTCTGCCGCCGTGTGCTGGCTCTGCCCGGCTGGGCGGACAGCGTTCCGTCCGGCAACCGATCTGTTGGCCGAGCGTTATCGCCTTCGGCCGCTAGTAAGCCGTCGTGGCTTACGTGGCGGCGTCGGGCTTCGGCTCGCCTTGCTGTCGATGGCTTTCGGCTCTGCCGAGGTGGGCTCTGCCGCCAAGGGCTCTGCCGCAAGGGGCTCTGCCGCCAAGGGCTCTGCCAGGTTGTGGCTCTGCCGCTACGGGCTCTGCCAGGTTGTGGCTCTGCCGCTATGGGCTCTGCCGAGTGTTATGGCTCTGCCGCTATGGGCTCTGCCAAGTGTCTTGGCTCTGCCGCTACGGGCTCTGCCGAGTGTTATGGCTCTGCCGCTATGGGCTCTGCCAAGTGTTATGGCTCTGCCGCTATGGGCTCTGCCAAGTGTCTTGGCTCTGCCGCTAGTATGGGCTCTGCCGTGACACGTTGGCTCTGCCGCTATGGGCTCTGCCGCAATGTACGGGGGTTTAACCCCCATGTACACAAAGATGCCCCTCCCCCTGGGTGGTTTTTCCCCCTAAGACCTATAAATTAAACTATGTTCCCAATCTATCTTATCTGTCTACAAATCCTAACCTACCTACATGTCTACAAATATTAACCTATCTATATATCTACAAATCCTAACCTACCTACATGTCTACAAATATTAACCTATCTACATATCTACAAATCCTAACCTACCTACATGTCTACAAATATTAACCTATCTATATATCTACAAATCCTAACCTACCTACATGTCTACAAATATTAACCTATCTATATATCTACAAATCCTAACCTACCTACATGTCTACAAATATTAACCTATCTATATATCTACAAATCCTAACCTACCTACATGTCTACAAATATTAACCTATCTATATATCTACAAAAAATCTAACCTATTTAAATAAAGGTTGATGAGGGAACCGCTCCGGTCCCTCACAATCTAAAAAATTGCATACTTAAATTGCCAGATTTCAATAGTTAAATTGTTTTTCGTTTTTTTTAGGTGTTATAACTCCGTCAAAAATGCTTTTATTTTGATTCCGACATCTTTTCGGTTCTAGTTTTTTCTGTATCTATGAAATTACATACTTAAATTGCCAGATTTCAATAGTTAAATTTTTGTTCGTTTTTTTTAGGTCTTATAATTCCGTCAAAAATGCTTTAATTTTGATTCCGACAGATTTCTGTGCTAGTTTTTTCTGTATCTATGAAATTGCATACTTAAATTGCCAGATTTTAATAGTTATATTGTTTTTCGTTTTTTTAGGTCTTATAATTCCGTCAAAAATGCTTTAATTTTGATTCCGACAGCTTTTCTGTGCTAGTTTTTTTCTGTATCTATGAAATTGCATACTTAAATTTCCAGATTTCAATAGTTAAATTTTTGTTCGTGATTTTTTAGGTCTTATAATTCCGTCAAATATGCTTTAATTTTGATACCGACAGCTTTTCTGTGCTAGTTTTTTCTGTATCTATGAAATTGCATACTAAAATTGCCAGATTTCAATAGTTACATTTTTGTTTGTGATTTTTTAGGTCTTATAATTCCGTCAAAAATGCTTTAATTTTGATACCGACAGCTTTTCTGTGCTAGTTTTTTCTGTATCTAAAAAATTGCATACTTAAATTGCCAGATTTCAATAGTTAAATTGTTTTTCGTTTTTTTTAGGTGTTATAACTCCGTCAAAAATGCTTTAATTTTGATTCCGACATCTTTTCGGTTCTAGTTTTTTCTGTATCTATGAAATTACATACTTAAATTGCCAGATTTCAATAGTCAAATTTTTGTTCGTTTTTTTTAGGTCTTATAATTCCGTCAAAAATGCTTTAATTTTGATTCCGACAGATTTCTGTGCTAGTTTTTTCTGTATCTATGAAATTGCATACTTAAATTGCCAGATTTCAATAGTTAAATTGTTTTTCGTTTTTTTTAGGTGTTATAACTCCGTCAAAAATGCTTTAATTTTGATTCCGACAGCTTTTCTGTGCTAGTTTTTTTCTGTATCTATGAAATTGCATACTAAAATTGCCAGATTTCAATAGTTACATTTTTGTTCGTGATTTTTTAGGTCTTATAATTCCGTCAAAAATGCTTTAACTTTGATTCCGACATCTTTTCGGTTATCGTTTTTTCTGTATCTATGAAATTACATACTTAAATTGTCAGATTTCAATAGTTAAATTTTTGTTCGTAATTTTTTAGGTCTTATAATTCCGTCAAAAATGCTTTAATTTTGATTCCGACATCTTTTCGGTTCTCGTTTTTTCTGTATCTATGAAATTACATACTTAAATTGTCAGATTTCAATAGTTAAATTTTTGTTCGTAATTTTTTAGGTCTTATAATTCCGTCAAAAATGCATTAATTTTGATTCCGACAGATTTCTGGGCTAGTTTTTTCTGTATCTATGAAATTGCATACTTAAATTGCCAGATTTAAATAGTTAAATTGTTTTTCGTTTTTTTAGGTCTTATAATTCCGTCAAAAATGCTTTAACTTTGATTCCGACAGCTTTTCTGTTCTAGTTTTTTCTGTATCTATGAAATTGCATACTAAAATTGCCATATTTCAATAGTTAAATTTTTGTTCGTGATTTTTTAGGTCTTATAATTCCGTCAAAAATGCTTTTATTCTGATTCCGACAGCTTTTCTGTGCTAGTTTTTTCTGTATCTAAAAAATTGCATACTTGAATTGCCAGATTTCAATAGTTAAATTGTTTTTCGTTTTTTTTAGGTGTTATAACTCCGTCAAAAATGCTTTTATTTTGATTCCGACATCTTTTCGGTTCTAGTTTTTTCTGTATCTATGAAATTACATACTTAAATTGCCAGATTTCAATAGTTAAATTTTTGTTCGTTTTTTTTAGGTCTTATAATTCCGTCAAAAATACTTTAATTTTGATTCCGACAGATTTCTGTGCTAGTTTTTTCTGTATCTATGAAATTGCATACTTAAATTGCCAGATTTCAATAGTTAAATTGTTTTTCGTTTTTTTTAGGTGTTATAACTCCGTCAAAAATGCTTTAATTTTGATTCCGACAGCTTTTCTGTGCTAGTTTTTTCTGTATCTATGAAATTGCATACTTAAATTTCCAGATTTCAATAGTTAAATTTTTGTTCGTGATTTTTTAGGTCTTATAATTCCGTCAAATATGCTTTAATTTTGATACCGACAGCTTTTCTGTGCTAGTTTTTTCTGTATCTATGAAATTGCATACTAAAATTGCCAGATTTCAATAGTTACATTTTTGTTCGTGATTTTTAGGTCTTATAATTCCGTCAAAAATGCTTTAACTTTGATTCCGACATCTTTTCGGTTCTCGTTTTTTCTGTATCTATGAAATTACATACTTAAATTGTCAGATTTCAATAGTTAAATTTTTGTTCGTAATTTTTTAGGTCTTATAATTCCGTCAAAAATGCATTAATTTTGATTCCGACAGATTTCTGGGCTAGTTTTTTCTGTATCTATGAAATTGCATACTTAAATTGCCAGATTTCAATAGTTAAATTGTTTTTCGTTTTTTTAGGTCTTATAATTCCGTCAAAAATGCTTTAACTTTGATTCCGACAGCTTTTCTGTTCTAGTTTTTTCTGTATCTATGAAATTGCATACTTAAATTGCCCGATTTTAAAAGTTACATTTTTGTTCGTGATTTTTTAGGTCTTATAACTCAGTCAAAAATGCTTTAATTTTGATTCCGACAGCTTTTCTGTGCTAGTTTTTTCTGTATCTAAAAAATTGCATACTTAAATTGCCAGATTTCAATAGTTAAATTGTTTTTCGTTTTTTTTAGGTGTTATAACTCCGTCAAAAATGCTTTTATTTTGATTCCGACATCTTTTCGGTTCTAGTTTTTCTGTATCTATGAAATTACATACTTAAATTGCCAGATTTCAATAGTTAAATTTTTGTTCGTTTTTTTAGGTCTTATAATTCCGTCAAAAATGCTTTAATTTTGATTCCGACAGATTTCTGTGCTAGTTTTTTCTGTATCTATGAAATTGCATACTTAAATTACCAGATTTCAATAGTTAAATTGTTTTTCGTTTTTTTTAGGTGTTATAACTCCGTCAAAATGCTTTAATTTTGATTCCGACAGCTTTTCTGTGCTAGTTTTTTTCTGTATCTATGAAATTGCATACTTAAATTTCCAGATTTCAATAGTTAAATTTTTGTTCGTGATTTTTTAGGTCTTATAATTCCGTCAAATATGCTTTAATTTTGATACCGACAGCTTTTCTGTGCTAGTTTTTTCTGTATCTATGAAATTGCATACTAAAATTGCCAGATTTCAATAGTTACATTTTTGTTTGTGATTTTTTAGGTCTTATAATTCCGTCAAAAATGCTTTAATTTTGATACCGACAGCTTTTCTGTGCTAGTTTTTCTGTATCTAAAAAATTGCATACTTAAATTGCCAGATTTCAATAGTTAAATTGTTTTTCGTTTTTTTAGGTGTTATAACTCCGTCAAAAATGCTTTAATTTTGATTCCGACATCTTTTCGGTTCTAGTTTTTTCTGTATCTATGAAATTACATACTTAAATTGCCAGATTTCAATAGTTAAATTTTTGTTCGTTTTTTTTAGGTCTTAATTCCGTCAAAAATGCTTTAATTTTGATTCCGACAGATTTCTGTGCTAGTTTTTTCTGTATCTATGAAATTGCATACTTAAATTGCCAGATTTCAATAGTTAAATTGTTTTTCGTTTTTTTAGGTCTTACAATTCCGTCAAAATGCTTTAATTTTGATTCCGACAGATTTCTGTGGTAGTTTTTTCTGTATCTATGAAATTGCATACTTAAATTTCCAGATTTCAATAGTTAAATTGTTTTTCGTTTTTTTAGGTGTTATAACTCCGTCAAAAATGCTTTAATTTTGATTCCGACAGCTTTTCTGTGCTAGTTTTTTTCTGTATCTATGAAATTGCATACTAAAATTGCCAGATTTCAATAGTTACATTTTTGTTCGTGATTTTTTAGGTCTTATAATTCCGTCAAAAATGCTTTAACTTTGATTCCGACATCTTTTCAGTTCTCGTTTTTTCTGTATCTATGAAATTACATACTTAAATTGTCAGATTTCAATAGTTACATTTTTGTTCGTAATTTTTTAGGTCTTATAATTCCGTCAAAAATGCATTAATTTTGATTCCGACAGATTTCTGGGCTAGTTTTTTCTGTATCTATGAAATTGCATACTAAAATTGCCAGATTTCAATAGTTACATTTTTGTTCGTGATTTTTTAGGTCTTATAATTCCGTCAAAAATGCTTTAACTTTGATTCCGACATCTTTTCGGTTCTCGTTTTTTCTGTATCTATGAAATTACATACTTAAATTGTCAGATTTCAATAGTTAAATTTTTGTTCGTAATTTTTTAGGTCTTATAATTCCGTCAAAAATGCATTAATTATGATTCCGACAGATTTCTGGGCTAGTTTTTTCTGTATCTATGAAATTGCATACTTAAATTGCCAGATTTCAATAGTTAAATTGTTTTTCGTTTTTTTAGGTCTTATAATTCCGTCAAAAATGCTTTAACTTTGATTCCGACATCTTTTCGGTTCTCGTTTTTTCTGTATCTATGAAATTACATACTTAAATTGTCAGATTTCAATAGTTAAATTTTTGTTCGTAATTTTTTAGGTCTTATAATTCCGTCAAAAATGCATTAATTTTGATTCCGACAGATTTCTGGGCTAGTTTTTTCTGTATCTATGAAATTGCATACTTAAATTTCCAGATTTCAATAGTTAAATTGTTTTTCGTTTTTTTAGGTCTTATAATTCCGTCAAAAATGCTTTAACTTTGATTCCGACATCTTTTCGGTTCTCGTTTTTTCTGTATCTATGAAATTACATACTTAAATTGTCAGATTTCAATAGTTAAATTTTTGTTCGTAATTTTTTAGGTCTTATAATTCCGTCAAAAATGCATTAATTTTGATTCCGACAGATTTCTGGGCTAGTTTTTTCTGTATCTATGAAATTGCATACTTAAATTGCCAGATTTCAATAGTTAAATTGTTTTTCGTTTTTTTAGGTCTTATAATTCCGTCAAAAATGCTTTAACTTTGATTCCGACATCTTTTTGGTTCTCGTTTTTTGTGTATCTATGAAATTACATACTTAAATTGCCAGATTTCAATAGTTAAATTTTTGTTCGTAATTTTTTAGGTCTTATAATTCCGTCAAAAATGCATTAATTTTGATTCCGACAGATTTCTGGGCTAGTTTTTTCTGTATCTATGAAATTGCATACTTAAATTGCCAGATTTCAATAGTTAAATTGTTTTTCGTTTTTTTAGGTCTTATAATTCCGTCAAAAATGCTTTAACTTTGATTCCGACAGCTTTTCTGTTCTAGTTTTTTTCTGTATCTATGAAATTGCATACTTAAATTGCCCGATTTTAAAAGTTACATTTTTGTTCGTGATTTTTTAGGTCTTATAACTCAGTCAAAAATGCTTTAATTTTGATTCCGACAGCTTTTCTGTGCTAGTTTTTTCTGTATCTAAAAAATTGCATACTTAAATTGCCAGATTTCAATAGTTAAATTGTTTTTCGTTTTTTTTAGGTGTTATAACTCCGTCAAAAATGCTTTTATTTAGATTCCGACATCTTTTCGGTTTTCGTTTTTTCTGTATCTATGAAATTACATACTTAAATTGTCAGATTTCAATAGTTAAATTTTTGTTCGTAATTTTTTAGGTCTTATAATTCCGTCAAAAATGCATTAATTTTGATTCCGACAGATTTCTGGGCTAGTTTTTTCTGTATCTATGAAATTGCATACTTAAATTGCCAGATTTCAATAGTTAAATTTTTGTTCGTTTTTTTAGGTCTTATAATTCCGTCAAAAATGCTTTAATTTTGATTCCGACAGATTTCTGTGCTAGTATTTTCTGTATCTATGAAATTGCATACTTAAATTACCAGATTTCAATAGTTAAATTGTTTTTCGTTTTTTTTAGGTGTTATAACTCCGTCAAAAATGCTTTAATTTTGATTCCGACAGCTTTTCTGTGCTAGTTTTTTTCTGTATCTATGAAATTGCATACTTAAATTTCCAGATTTCAATAGTTAAATTTTTGTTCGTGATTTTTTAGGTCTTATAATTCCGTCAAATATGCTTTAATTTTGATACCGACAGCTTTTCTGTGCTAGTTTTTTCTGTATCTATGAAATTGCATACTAAAATTGCCAGATTTCAATAGTTACATTTTTGTTTGTGATTTTTTAGGTCTTATAATTCCGTCAAAAATGCTTTAATTTTGATACCGACAGCTTTTCTGTGCTAGTTTTTTCTGTATCTAAAAAATTGCATACTTAAATTGCCAGATTTCAATAGTTAAATTGTCAAAAATGCTCTAATTTTGATTCCGACATCTTTTCGGTTCTAGTTTTTTCTGTATCTATGAAATTACATACTTAAATTGCCAGATTTCAATAGTTAAATTTTTGTTCGTTTTTTTTAGGGTTAATTCCGTCAAAAATGCTCTAATTTTGATTCCGACAGATTTCTGTGCTAGTTTTTTCTGTATCTATGAAATTGCATACTTAAATTGCCAGATTTCAATAGTTAAATTGTTTTTCGTTTTTTTTAGGTGTTATAACTCCGTCAAAAATGCTTTAATTTTGATTCCGACAGCTTTTCTGTGCTAGTTTTTTTCTGTATCTATGAAATTGCATACTAAAATTGCCAGATTTCAATAGTTACATTTTTGTTCGTGATTTTTTAGGTCTTATAATTCCGTCAAAAATGCTTTAACTTTGATTCCGACATCTTTTCAGTTCTCGTTTTTTCTGTATCTATGAAATTACATACTTAAATTGTCAGATTTCAATAGTTACATTTTTGTTCGTAATTTTTTAGGTCTTATAATTCCGTCAAAAATGCATTAATTTTGATTCCGACAGATTTCTGGGCTAGTTTTTTCTGTATCTATGAAATTGCATACTAAAATTGCCAGATTTCAATAGTTACATTTTTGTTCGTGATTTTTAGGTCTTATAATTCCGTCAAAAATGCTTTAACTTTGATTCCGACATCTTTTCAGTTCTCGTTTTTTCTGTATCTATGAAATTACATACTTAAATTGTCAGATTTCAATAGTTACATTTTTGTTCGTAATTTTTTAGGTCTTATAATTCCGTCAAAAATGCATTAATTTTGATTCCGACAGATTTCTGGGCTAGTTTTTTCTGTATCTATGAAATTGCATACTTAAATTGCCAGATTTCAATAGTTAAATTGTTTTTCGTTTTTTTAGGTCTTATAATTCCGTCAAAAATGCTTTAACTTTGATTCCGACATCTTTTCGGTTCTCGTTTTTTCTGTATCTATGAAATTACATACTTAAATTGTCAGATTTCAATAGTTAAATTTTTGTTCGTAATTTTTTAGGTCTTATAATTCCGTCAAAAATGCATTAATTTTGATTCCGACAGATTTCTGGGCTAGTTTTTTCTGTATCTATGAAATTGCATACTTAAATTGCCAGATTTCAATAATTAAATTGTTTTTCGTTTTTTAGGTCTTATAATTCCGTCAAAAATGCTTTAACTTTGATTCCGACATCTTTTCGGTTCTCGTTTTTTCTGTATCTATGAAATTACATACTTAAATTGTCAGATTTCAATAGTTAAATTTTTGTTCGTAATTTTTTTAGGTCTTATAATTCCGTCAAAAATGCATTAATTTTGATTCCGACAGATTTCTGGGCTAGTTTTTTCTGTATCTATGAAATTGCATACTTAAATTACCAGATTTCAATAGTTAAATTGTTTTTCGTTTTTTTTAGGTGTTATAACTCCGTCAAAAATGCTTTAATTTTGATTCCGACAGCTTTTCTGTGCTAGTTTTTTCTGTATCTATGAAAATGCATACTTAAATTTCCAGATTTCAATAGTTAAATTTTTGTTCGTGATTTTTAGGTCTTATAATTCCGTCAAAAATGCTTTAATTTTGATTCCGACAGCTTTTCTGTGCTAGTTTTTTTCTTTATCTATGAAATTGCATACTAAAATTGCCAGATTTCAATAGTTACATTTTTGTTCGTGATTTTTAGGTCTTATAATTCCGTCAAAAATGCTTTAACTTTGATTCCGACATCTTTTTCAGTTCTCGTTTTTTCTGTATCTATGAAATTACATACTTAAATTGTCAGATTTCAATAGTTACATTTTTGTTCGTAATTTTTTAGGTCTTATAATTCCGTCAAAAATGCATTAATTTTGATTCCGACAGATTTCTGGGCTAGTTTTTTCTGTATCTATGAAATTGCATACTAAAATTGCCAGATTTCAATAGTTACATTTTTGTTCGTGATTTTTTAGGTCTTATAATTCCGTCAAAAATGCTTTAACTTTGATTCCGACATCTTTTCGGTTCTCGTTTTTTCTGTATCTATGAAATTACATACTTAAATTGTCAGATTTCAATAGTTAAATTTTTGTTCGTAATTTTTTAGGTCTTATAATTCCGTCAAAAATGCATTAATTTTGATTCCGACAGATTTCTGGGCTAGTTTTTTCTGTATCTATGAAATTGCATACTAAAATTGCCAGATTTCAATAGTTACATTTTTGTTCGTGATTTTTTAGGTCTTATAATTCCGTCAAAAATGCTTTAACTTTGATTCCGACATCTTTTCGGTTCTCGTTTTTTCTGTATCTATGAAATTACATACTTAAATTGTCAGATTTCAATAGTTAAATTTTTGTTCGTAATTTTTTAGGTCTTATAATTCCGTCAAAAATGCATTAATTTTGATTCCGACAGATTTCTGGGCTAGTTTTTTCTGTATCTATGAAATTGCATACTTAAATTGCCAGATTTCAATAGTTAAATTGTTTTTCGTTTTTTAGGTCTTATAATTCCGTCAAAAATGCTTTAACTTTGATTCCGACATCTTTTCGGTTCTCGTTTTTTCTGTATCTATGAAATTACATACTTAAATTGTCAGATTTCAATAGTTAAATTTTTGTTCGTAATTTTTTAGGTCTTATAATTCCGTCAAAAATGCATTAATTTTGATTCCGACAGATTTCTGGGCTAGTTTTTTCTGTATCTATGAAATTGCATACTTAAATTGCCAGATTTCAATAGTTAAATTGTTTTTCGTTTTTTAGGTCTTATAATTCCGTCAAAAATGCTTTAACTTTGATTCCGACATCTTTTCGGTTCTCGTTTTTTCTGTATCTATGAAATTACATACTTAAATTGTCAGATTTCAATAGTTAAATTTTTGTTCGTAATTTTTTAGGTCTTATAATTCCGTCAAAAATGCATTAATTTTGATTCCGACAGATTTCTGGGCTAGTTTTTTCTGTATCTATGAAATTGCATACTTAAATTACCAGATTTCAATAGTTAAATTGTTTTTCGTTTTTTTTAGGTGTTATAACTCCGTCAAAAATGCTTTAATTTTGATTCCGACAGCTTTTCTGTGCTAGTTTTTTTCTGTATCTATGAAATTGCATACTTAAATTTCCAGATTTCAATAGTTAAATTTTTGTTCGTGATTTTTTAGGTCTTATAATTCCGTCAAAAATGCTTTAATTTTGATTCCGACAGCTTTTCTGTGCTAGTTTTTTTCTGTATCTATGAAATTGCATACTAAAATTGCCAGATTTCAATAGTTACATTTTTGTTCGTGATTTTTTAGGTCTTATAATTCCGTCAAAAATGCTTTAACTTTGATTCCGACATCTTTTCAGTTCTCGTTTTTTCTGTATCTATGAAATTACATACTTAAATTGTCAGATTTCAATAGTTACATTTTTGTTCGTAATTTTTTAGGTCTTATAATTCCGTCAAAAATGCATTAATTTTGATTCCGACAGATTTCTGGGCTAGTTTTTTCTGTATCTATGAAATTGCATACTAAAATTGCCAGATTTCAATAGTTACATTTTTGTTCGTGATTTTTTAGGTCTTATAATTCCGTCAAAAATGCTTTAACTTTGATTCCGACATCTTTTCGGTTCTCGTTTTTCTGTATCTATGAAATTACATACTTAAATTGTCAGATTTCAATAGTTAAATTTTTGTTCGTAATTTTTTAGGTCTTATAATTCCGTCAAAAATGCATTAATTTTGATTCCGACAGATTTCTGGGCTAGTTTTTTCTGTATCTATGAAATTGCATACTAAAATTGCCAGATTTCAATAGTTACATTTTTGTTCGTGATTTTTTAGGTCTTATAATTCCGTCAAAAATGCTTTAACTTTGATTCCGACATCTTTTCGGTTCTCGTTTTTTCTGTATCTATGAAATTACATACTTAAATTGTCAGATTTCAATAGTTAAATTTTTGTTCGTAATTTTTTAGGTCTTATAATTCCGTCAAAAATGCATTAATTTTGATTCCGACAGATTTCTGGGCTAGTTTTTTCTGTATCTATGAAATTGCATACTTAAATTGCCAGATTTCAATAGTTAAATTGTTTTTCGTTTTTTTAGGTCTTATAATTCCGTCAAAAATGCTTTAACTTTGATTCCGACATCTTTTCGGTTCTCGTTTTTTCTGTATCTATGAAATTACATACTTAAATTGTCAGATTTCAATAGTTAAATTTTTGTTCGTAATTTTTTAGGTCTTATAATTCCGTCAAAAATGCATTAATTTTGATTCCGACAGATTTCTGGGCTAGTTTTTTCTGTATCTATGAAATTGCATACTTAAATTGCCAGATTTCAATAGTTAAATTGTTTTTCGTTTTTTAGGTCTTATAATTCCGTCAAAAATGCTTTAACTTTGATTCCGACATCTTTTCGGTTCTCGTTTTTTCTGTATCTATGAAATTACATACTTAAATTGTCAGATTTCAATAGTTAAATTTTTGTTCGTAATTTTTTAGTTCTTATAATTCCGTCAAAAATGCATTAATTTTGATTCCGACAGATTTCTGGGCTAGTTTTTTCTGTATCTATGAAATTGCATACTTAAATTACCAGATTTCAATAGTTAAATTGTTTTTCGTTTTTTTTAGGTGTTATAACTCCGTCAAAAATGCTTTAATTTTGATTCCGACAGCTTTTCTGTGCTAGTTTTTTTCTGTATCTATGAAATTGCATACTTAAATTTCCAGATTTCAATAGTTAAATTTTGATACCGACAGCTTTTCTGTGCTAGTTTTTTCTGTATCTATGAAATTGCATACTAAAATTGCCAGATTTCAATAGTTACATTTTTGTTCGTGATTTTTTAGGTCTTATAATTCCGTCAAAAATGCTTTAATTTTGATACCGACAGCTTTTCTGTGCTAGTTTTTTCTGTATCTAAAAAATTGCATACTTAAATTGCCAGATTTCAATAGTTAAATTGTTTTTCGTTTTTTTTAGGTGTTATAACTCCGTCAAAAATGCTTTAATTTTGATTCCGACATCTTTTCGGTTCTAGTTTTTTCTGTATCTATGAAATTACATACTTAAATTGCCAGATTTCAATAGTTAAATTTTTGTTCGTTTTTTTAGGTCTTAATTCCGTCAAAAATGCTTTAATTTTGATTCCGACAGATTTCTGTGCTAGTTTTTTCTGTATCTATGAAATTGCATACTTAAATTGCCAGATTTCAATAGTTAAATTGTTTTTCGTTTTTTTTAGGTCTTATAATTCCGTCAAAAATGCTTTAATTTTGATTCCGACAGATTTCTGTGCTAGTTTTTTCTGTATCTATGAAATTGCATACTTAAATTGCCAGATTTCAATAGTTAAATTGTTTTTCGTTTTTTTTAGGTGTTATAACTCCGTCAAAAATGCTTTAATTTTGATTCCGACAGCTTTTCTGTGCTAGTTTTTTTCTGTATCTATGAAATTGCATACTAAACTTGCCAGATTTCAATAGTTACATTTTTGTTCGTGATTTTTTAGGTCTTATAATTCCGTCAAAAATGCTTTAACTTTGATTCCGACATCTTTTCGGTTCTCGTTTTTTCTGTATCTATGAAATTACATACTTAAATTGTCAGATTTCAATAGTTAAATTTTTGTTCGTAATTTTTTAGGTCTTATAATTCCGTCAAAAATGCATTAATTTTGATTCCGACAGATTTCTGGGCTAGTTTTTTCTGTATCTATGAAATTGCATACTTAAATTGCCAGATTTCAATAGTTAAATTGTTTTTCGTTTTTTTAGGTCTTATAATTCCGTCAAAAATGCTTTAACTTTGATTCCGACATCTTTTTGGTTCTCGTTTTTTCTGTATCTATGAAATTACATACTTAAATTGCCAGATTTCAATAGTTAAATTTTTGTTCGTAATTTTTTAGGTCTTATAATTCCGTCAAAAATGCATTAATTTTGATTCCGACAGATTTCTGGGCTAGTTTTTTCTGTATCTATGAAATTGCATACTTAAATTGCCAGATTTCAATAGTTAAATTGTTTTTCGTTTTTTTAGGTCTTATAATTCCGTCAAAAATGCTTTAACTTTGATTCCGACAGCTTTTCTGTTCTAGTTTTTTTCTGTATCTATGAAATTGCATACTTAAATTGCCCGATTTTAAAAGTTACATTTTTGTTCGTGATATTTTAGGTCTTATAACTCAGTCAAAAATGCTTTAATTTTGATTCCGACAGCTTTTCTGTGCTAGTTTTTTCTGTATCTAAAAAATTGCATACTTAAATTGCCAGATTTCAATAGTTAAATTGTTTTTCGTTTTTTTTAGGTGTTATAACTCCGTCAAAAATGCTTTTATTTAGATTCCGACATCTTTTCGGTTCTAGTTTTTTCTGTATCTATGAAATTACATACTTAAATTGCCAGATTTCAATAGTTAAATTTTTGTTCGTTTTTTTTAGGTCTTATAATTCCGTCAAAAATGCTTTAATTTTGATTCCGACAGATTTCTGTGCTAGTTTTTTCTGTATCTATGAAATTGCATACTTAAATTACCAGATTTCAATAGTTAAATTGTTTTTCGTTTTTTTTAGGTGTTATAACTCCGTCAAAAATGCTTTAATTTTGATTCCGACAGCTTTTCTGTGCTAGTTTTTTTCTGTATCTATGAAATTGCATACTTAAATTTCCAGATTTCAATAGTTAAATTGTTTTTCGTTTTTTTAGGTGTTATAACTCCGTCAAAAATGCTTTAATTTTGATTCCGACAGCTTTTCTGTGCTAGTTTTTTTCTGTATCTATGAAATTGCATACTTAAATTTCCAGATTTCAATAGTTACATTTTTGATCGTGATTTTTTAGGTCTTATAATTCCGTCAAAAATGCTTTAACTTTGATTCCGACATCTTTTCGGTTCTAGTTTTTTCTGTATCTATGAAATTACATACTTAAATTGTCAGATTTCAATAGTTAAATTTTTGTTCGTTTTTTTTAGGTCTTATAATTCCGTCAAAAATGCTTTAATTTTGATTCCGACAGCTTTTCTGTGCTAGTTTTTTCTGTATCTAAAAAATTGCATACTTAAATTGCCAGATTTTAATAGTTAAATTGTTTTTCGTTTTTTTTTAGGTGTTATAACTCCGTCAAAAATGCTTTTATTTTGATTCCGACATCTTTTCGGTTCTAGTTTTTTCTGTATCTATGAAATTACATACTTAAATTGCCAGATTTCAATGTTTAAATTTTTGTTCGTTTTTTTTAGGTCTTATAATTCCTTCAAAAATGCTTTAATTTTGATTCCGACAGAT
Organism: Drosophila aff. chauvacae BK-2020; assembly: GCA_018903765.1. Lineage (NCBI taxonomy): Eukaryota > Metazoa > Arthropoda > Insecta > Diptera > Drosophilidae > Drosophila > Drosophila aff. chauvacae BK-2020. Next base: position 250,679 of record JAEIGO010000292.1, on the reverse strand, counting down.
TTCTGTGCTAGTTTTTTCTGTATCTATGAAATTGCATACTTAAATTGCCAGATTTCAATAGTTAAATTGTTTTTCGTTTTTTTAGGTGTTATAACTCCGTCAAAAATGCATAATTTTGATTCCGACAGCTTTTCTGTGCTAGTTTTTTTCTGTATCTATGAAATTGCATACTTAAATTTCCAGATTTCAATAGTTAAATTTTTGTTCGTGATTTTTTAGGTCTTATAATTCCGTCAAATATGCTTTAATTTTGATACCGACAGCTTTTCTGTGCTAGTTTTTTCTGTATCTATGAAATTGCATACTAAAATTGCCAGATTTCAATAGTTACATTTTTGATCGTGATTTTTTAGGTCTTATAATTCCGTCAAAAATGCTTTAACTTTGATTCCGACATCTTTTCGGTTCTAGTTTTTTCTGTATCTATGAAATTACATACTTAAATTGTCAGATTTCAATAGTTAAATTTTTGTTCGTTTTTTTTAGGTCTTATAATTCCGTCAAAAATGCTTTAATTTTGATTCCGACAGCTTTTCTGTGCTAGTTTTTTCTGTATCTATGAAATTGCATACTTAAATTGCCAGATTTCAATAGTTAAATTGTTTTTCGTTTTTTTAGGTGTTATAACTCCGTCAAAAATGCTTTAATTTTGATTCCGACAGCTTTTCTGTGCTAGTTTTTTTCTGTATCTATGAAATTGCATACTTAAATTTCCAGATTTCAATAGTTAAATTTTTGTTCGTGATTTTTTAGGTCTTATAATTCCGTCAAATATGCTTTAATTTTGATTCCGACAGATTTCTGGGCTAGTTTTTTCTGTATCTATGAAATTGCATACTTAAATTGCCAGATTTCAATAGTTAAATTGTTTTTCGTTTTTTTAGGTGTTATAACTCCGTCAAAAATGCTTTAATTTTGATTCCGACAGCTTTTCTGTGCTAGTTTTTTTCTGTATCTATGAAATTGCATACTTAAATTTCCAGATTTCAATAGTTAAATTTTTGTTCGTGATTTTTTAGGTCTTATAATTCCGTCAAATATGCTTTAATTTTGATTCCGACAGCTTTTCTGTGCTAGTTTTTTTCTGTATCTATGAAATTGCATACTTAAATTTCCAGATTTCAATAGTTAAATTTTTGTTCGTGATTTTTTAGGTCTTATAATTCCGTCAAATATGCTTTAATTTTGATTCCGACAGATTTCTGGGCTAGTTTTTTCTGTATCTATGAAATTGCATACTTAAATTGCCAGATTTCAATAGTTAAATTGTTTTTCGTTTTTTTAAGGTCTTATAATTCCGTCAAAAATGCTTTAACTTTGATTCCGACAGCTTTTCTGTTCTAGTTTTTTCTGTATCTATGAAATTGCATACTTAAATTGCCCGATTTTAAAAGTTACATTTTGGTTCGTGATTTTTTAGGTCTTATAACTCAGTCAAAAATGCTTTAATTTTGATTCCGACAGCTTTTCTGTGCTAGTTTTTTCTGTATCTAAAAAATTGCATACTTAAATTGCCAGATTTCAATAGTTAAATTGTTTTTCGTTTTTTATACCATGTACCGTAGGTACAAAGGTATATTAATTTCGTGCAAATGTATGTAACAGGCAGAAGGAAGCATTTCCGACCCCATAAAGTATATATATTCTTGATCAGCATCAACAGCCAAATCGATATAGCCATGTCTGTCTGTCCGTCTGTCCGTCTGTATGAACGCCTAGATCTCAGCAACTATAAGAGCTAGAGCCACCAAATTCGGTATGTAGGTCGGAATGTTTTGCACGCAGATCAAGTTTGTTTCAGATTTAAAAATTTCCCTCCCACTCCCCCGCAAATCAATAAAAACGTTTTGCAGCCACAAATATTACCATAGATCTTTCTTTTTGTGCATAGGCATGCATATGTAGAACATGTATCAATACCGAAAATCTGGTAAAGATCGGGTGAAAAACACAAAAGTTATTTACTTATCAGTGTGTTATCTATTTGGCAGCTAGCAACAGGTGCATCCCAAAAAACAACAACAAAACTGATGAGCGCAAGAAACTAACTCCCGTGCGCAAAAAAGAGAGGGGTTATCTCTATCTCTGTCTTGCACACGCAAGTGCATGAGAAGGTGGTGGTTTTGCAAAGAGCGAGTTTGTTTACATTTCTCTAATAGGCAAAAGTCGCGATCAGCTGATCAGCTGTGCTGTTCCCTGGTTACCGATTTTATTTATAATCGGGAGCTAATAATCGAGCGGCGATATATTTTGGTACATGGTATATAACAGTCGTTCACGAACGACTGTAGCTTTCTTACTTGTTTTAGGTGTTATAACTCCGTCAAAAATGCTTTTATTTAGATTCCGACATCTTTTCGGTTCTAGTTTTTTCTGTATCTATGAAATTACATACTTAAATTGCCAGATTTCAATAGTTAAATTTTTGTTCGTTTTTTTTAGGTCTTATAATTCCGTCAAAAATGCTTTAATTTTGATTCCGACAGCTTTTCTGTGCTAGTTTTTTCTGTATCTATGTGTTCACGCCAGAAGGGCGTTTATTTTCCGGAGGCAGTGTGATCCCGTACACTCGCTCTCTCTCTCCCTCTTCCACTGCACTTTCGTGCATAGAGCTGCTAATCCGCTCTCCCCAAGCTAGATTTAAGCCTTCTTCTTTGTTAGTACTAATTTACCATTACACAAATAAAGACGCACGTCGCGTAATACCCCGAAAGTTATTATTCCGTGTTTTCTTATCGAGTGCATTTCAGATTGAAGCCACCCCCTGCGAACATTTGGTCCTTCGAGCCGGATAATTCCATTCCAGCAGCTCCGGTGGCTTTAACACCCCACAAGATAAGTGAACATTCTATTAATGCTGCCGGTCATTTCCATGATTTTGTCTAAATCCGAGTCCGATTGATCCGACACCACGGCAGCTTCCGATTCCAATTCCGATTATTATAATCAAATTGTGCAATTAATTTATGCCAGTTCCTAAATTAAAAAAGTGTGTATTTAAATAAATGCCATAAGCCACAGTGGAACTTCCAATTCGAATTGTCTCTTCGTTCACTGTGTTCCGCTTGCATTTATTTACACTCTCCTACATACATACAATACAGTCCACTCTTCTGCTCGACGATCGCTTCTAGCAATTTACATAAAATTAAATAAATATATACCTACACTTACAAATATTCCGGCACGGGAATTTTAATAATTTAAATAATTTACTCCACAACATAAAATAAATATATTTATTATAAATCCCAAACAATTAAGAAAAGGTATTTATTCCTATCCTGGATAATAATAATAAAATACAGTCCACTGCTTCTACAAATATATACTCGTATATAAAATATATCCAAGAACCCACGGCACAGCAACGCCGACTTTATTTGTGCATTTATTTATTTACTCTCCCGTGCTCTATCCTGAGCTGAGCTAAAGTCAAATAAACATATACACATTGCAATTACATACGTAATCGTCTGCAAGTCGACGCTCCGATTTTGGCAATTTTTCCGCCTCTCGTGGTCTCCGCTATTCTGCATTGGCAACGGCGAATGCACAAACATATTCACACGCACGCATTATCTCCGAAAACAGTACCGCGACAAATACAGCAGCGGTCAACTAAATAAGTCCATATACATAAAAATAATTTTTAAATTATTTTTCAAAACAATTCCAACTAACTAATTCAGTTAGAAATTTATTTGCGCTTCCATATCCGCATAAGGTTGACCGTATCTGTTTTCTGCTGAGTGAATATTATTCTATTAAAGTCCGCATTCGAAAAAAATAAAATTCATAAATTAAATTCCAAATATTTTTCGATTGGTTCCTAAATTCCAATTCAGCTTCGACACGTAAATATTTCGAAATATACACAGAATGACTTCCTGCATTTTAAATAAATTTACGATGACCTGTGACCGTCTGAGTCACTTCGAGTCCAGAGTCTGCAATCCAGCAGCACCAAGTCCATCCAAGTACACGTGCCAAATCCATCTCGACCAAGTCCGAGCGTTATGGGATAAGGTCGAGAAAGAGTACGAAGCTTGTTCAGAGCTAATTTCAGTTGGCTTAGAGGGCGCGGCGGACACCATGCCTACTGTTAAGGCAAAGTACGAGTATTCCTATTTCATCTACGAACGGTGTGCCGCCCAGCTCATGGAACAGATCGATACGATCTCTTCTACCGCAGCTCCAGTCCAATCTTCTGCGCCCCAAAATTCCTATCCGTCTGGCTGTCAGCTTCCTCCGTGCGATACGGAAGTTTTCTCGGGCGATTATATTCGCTGGCCGACTTTCCGAGACCTTTTCACAGCGGTCTATATAGACAATCCTGCGCTGACCCCTGTTGAAAAGTTGTTCTATCTAAATGCCAAGACTAGTGGTGAAGCTCATTCCGTAGTTTCCAATTCGCCACTCACCAACGATGGTTTCCGCTCAGCCTGGAAAAACCTATCTGAGCGTTTCGAAAACAAGCGAGCGCTGGTGAACAGCCAACTAAAGAAGTTATTAAACATGCAGTTCGTCGCACAAGAATCTTCGGCAGCCTTGAAAGAGCTGCAAAATACAATTCAAAATTGCCTCACATCCCTAAATTTGTCCGGCCTTCCTACGGATAATTGGGATTGTCTCCTGGTTTATTTGTGTTCCACGAAGCTTCCAAAGCTGACGCTCTCATTATGGGAGCAGTCCTTAACAAATAAAACCGAAATTCCAACGTGGCAAGAACTTGATTCATTCCTGACTGAGCGCCATAGAACTTTAGAAACTATAGATTCTATGCAACCTCCTAAGTTGCGCCTCCATCCGTCAGAAACGACACCCTCCGACGTGTCGCCACGAACACTGAAATCCTTCAGTACGAGGATCGTTCCGATACCCAAAGGATGCGATTTATGTTCCAAAGAGAACCATCCAGTACGTTTATGCCCGCGCTTTCTCCAAATGTCAGTTGACGCGCGTTCCGGCTACATCAAAAAGAAGCAGCTATGCCTAAATTGTTTCGCAAGAGGCCATCAACTGCGAGACTGCACAAGCACACACAAATGTTTCACGTGTCACGGTCGGCATCACACTTTGTTGCATTCAAGCAACTGTTCCTCCAGTGTACCGATTCCTCCTGATACTGTATCCGATCCGATCCAAAGAGTTTCCTCGTTCTCCACACGAGTGACTACTGCTCCAGATTCTTCCAATTACTGGGTTCCATACGCCGATATGAAATGCAGACGTTCCCGAGGTATTTTATCCTACCCATGCCGAGTCTGCCAAGGGAACCATCCTCTTCGGAAATGCCACCGTTTCCTTCGGCTTAGCGCTGAGAAACGGCTCCAGGCCGTCATACAAAAGAAGTACTGCGTCAATTGCCTGGCCCATCACCATTCCACTGGATCTTGCCGCAGTGACGACCGATGCCAGTCGTGTGGCCAGGATCACCACACACTTCTACATGTCCACGAGCGCTCAGCGTATCCAACGCTTTCCCGAGCAAAGGCCTCCTATATTCCTACAGCGTATCCTCGCTAGGGGGCCTCGAAGGCCATCTTATATTTTTTGCTGCGTATCCTCGCAGGGGGGAGAATGTTCACGCCAGAAGGGCGTTTATTTTCCGGAGGCAGTGTGATCCCGTACACTCGCTCTCTCTCTCCCTCTTCCACTGCACTTTCGTGCATAGAGCTGCTAATCCGCTCTCCCCAAGCTAGATTTAAGCCTTCTTCTTTGTTAGTACTAATTTACCATTACACAAATAAAGACGCACGTCGCGTAATACCCCGAAAGTTATTATTCCGTGTTTTCTTATCGAGTGCATTTCAGATTGAAGCCACCCCCTGCGAACACTATGAAATTGCATACTTAAATTGCCAGATTTCAATAGTTAAATTGTTTTTCGTTTTTTTTAGGTTTTATAACTTTGTCAAAAATGCTTTAATTTTGATTCCGACAGCTTTTCTGTTCTAGTTTTTTCTGTATCTATGAAATTGCATACTTAAATTGCCAGATTTCAATAGTTAAATTTTTGTTCGTGATTTTTTAGGTCTTATAATTCCGTCAAAAATGCTTTAACTTTGATTCCGACATCTTTTCGGTTCTCGTTTTTTCTGTATCTATGAAATTACATACTTAAATTGTCCGATTTCAATAGTTAAATTTTTGTTCGTAATTTTTTAGGTCTTATAATTCCGTCAAAAATGCATTAATTTTGATTCCGACAGATTTCTGGGCTAGTTTTTTCTGTATCTATGAAATTGCATACTTAAATTGCCAGATTTCAATAGTTAAATTGTTTTTCGTTTTTTTAGGTCTTATAATTCCGTCAAAAATGCTTTAACTTTGATTCCGACATCTTTTCGGTTCTCGTTTTTTCTGTATCTATGAAATTACATACTTAAATTGTCAGATTTCAATAGTTAAATTTTTGTTCGTAATTTTTAGGTCTTATAATTCCGTCAAAAATGCATTAATTTTGATTCCGACAGATTTCTGGGCTAGTTTTTTCTGTATCTATGAAATTGCATACTTAAATTGCCAGATTTAAATAGTTAAATTGTTTTTCGTTTTTTTAGGTCTTATAATTCCGTCAAAAATGCTTTAACTTTGATTCCGACATCTTTTCGGTTCTCGTTTTTTCTGTATCTATGAAATTACATACTTAAATTGTCAGATTTCAATAGTTAAATTTTTGTTCGTAATTTTTTAGGTCTTATAATTCCGTCAAAAATGCATTAATTTTGATTCCGACAGATTTCTGGGCTAGTTTTTTCTGTATCTATGAAATTGCATACTTAAATTGCCAGATTTAAATAGTTAAATTGTTTTTCGTTTTTTTAGGTCTTATAATTCCGTCAAAAATGCTTTAACTTTGATTCCGACAGCTTTTCTGTTCTAGTTTTTTCTGTATCTATGAAATTGCATACTTAAATTGCCATATTTCAATAGTTAAATTTTTGTTCGTGATTTTTTAGGTCTTATAATTCCGTCAAAAATGCTTTAATTTTGATTCCGACAGCTTTTCTGTGCTAGTTTTTTCTGTATCTAAAAATTGCATACTTAAATTGCCAGATTTCAATAGTTAAATTGTTTTTCGTTTTTTTTAGGTGTTATAACTCCGTCAAAAATGCTTTTATTTTGATTCCGACATCTTTTCGGTTCTAGTTTTTTCTGTATCTATGAAATTACATACTTAAATTGCCAGATTTCAATAGTTAAATTTTTGTTCGTTTTTTTAGGTCTTATAATTCCGTCAAAAATTCTTTAATTTTGATTCCGACAGATTTCTGTGCTAGTTTTTTCTGTATCTATGAAATTGCATACTTAAATTACCAGATTTCAATATTTAAATTGTTTTTCGTTTTTTTAGGTGTTATAACTCCGTCAAAAATGCTTTAATTTTGATTCCGACAGCTTTTCTGTGCTAGTTTTTTTCTGTATCTATGAAATTGCATACTTAAATTTCCAGATTTCAATAGTTAAATTTTTGTTCGTGATTTTTTAGGTCTTATAATTCCGTCAAATATGCTTTAATTTTGATACCGACAGCTTTTCTGTGCTAGTTTTTTCTGTATCTATGAAATTGCATACTAAAATTGCCAGATTTCAATAGTTACATTTTTGTTCGTGATTTTTTAGGTCTTATAATTCCGTCAAAAATGCTTTAATTTTGATACCGACAGCTTTTCTGTGCTAGTTTTTTTCTGTATCTAAAAAATTGCATACTTAAATTGCCAGATTTCAATAGTTAAATTGTTTTTCGTTTTTTTTAGGTGTTATAACTCCGTCAAAAATGCTTTAATTTTGATTCCGACATCTTTTCGGTTCTAGTTTTTTCTGTATCTATGAAATTACATACTTAAATTGCCAGATTTCAATAGTTAAATTTTTGTTCGTTTTTTTTAGGTCTTAATTCCGTCAAAAATGCTTTAATTTTGATTCCGACAGATTTCTGTGCTAGTTTTTTTCTGTATCTATGAAATTGCATACTTAAATTTCCAGATTTCAATAGTTAAATTGTTTTTCGTATTTTTTAGGTCTTATAATTCCGTCAAAAATACTTTAATTTTGATTCCGACAGATTTCTGTGCTAGTTTTTTCTGTATCTATGAAATTGCATACTTAAATTGCCAGATTTCAATAGTTAAATTGTTTTTCGTTTTTTTAGGTGTTATAACTCCGTCAAAAATGCTTTAATTTTGATTCCGACAGCTTTTCTGTGCTAGTTTTTTTCTGTATCTATGAAATTGCTTACTAAAATTGCCAGATTTCAATAGTTACATTTTTGTTCGTGATTTTTTAGGTCTTATAATTCCGTCAAAAATGCTTTAACTTTGATTCCGACATCTTTTCGGTTCTCGTTTTTTCTGTATCTATGAAATTACATACTTAAATTGTCAGATTTCAATAGTTAAATTTTTGTTCGTAATTTTTTAGGTCTTATAATTCCGTCAAATTCCGTCAAAAATGCATTAATTTTGATTCCGACAGATTTCTGGGCTAGTTTTTTCTGTATCTATGAAATTGCATACTTAAATTGCCAGATTTAAATAGTTAAATTGTTTTTCGTTTTTTTAGGTCTTATAATTCCGTCAAAAATGCTTTAACTTTGATTCCGACATCTTTTCGGTTCTCGTTTTTTCTGTATCTATGAAATTACATACTTAAATTGTCAGATTTCAATAGTTAAATTTTTGTTCGTAATTTTTTAGGTCTTATAATTCCGTCAAAAATGCATTAATTTTGATTCCGACAGATTTCTGGGCTAGTTTTTTCTGTATCTATGAAATTGCATACTTAAATTGCCAGATTTAAATAGTTAAATTGTTTTTCGTATTTTTAGGTCTTATAATTCCGTCAAAAATGCTTTAACTTTGATTCCGACAGCTTTTCTGTTCTAGTTTTTTCTGTATCTATGAAATTGCATACTTAAATTGCCATATTTCAATAGTTAATTTTTTGTTCGTGATTTTTTAGGTCTTATAATTCCGTCAAAAATGCTTTAATTTTGATTCCGACAGCTTTTCTGTGCTAGTTTTTTCTGTATCTAAAAAATTTCATACTTAAATTGCCAGATTTCAATAGTTAAATTGTTTTTCGTTTTTTTTAGGTGTTATAACTCCGTCAAAAATGCTTTTATTTTGATTCCGACATCTTTTCGGTTCTAGTTTTTTCTGTATCTATGAAATTACATACTTAAATTGCCAGATTTCAATAGTTAAATTTTTGTTCGTTTTTTTTAGGTCTTATAATTCCGTCAAAAATGCTTTAATTTTGATTCCGACAGATTTCTGTGCTAGTTTTTTCTGTATCTATGAAATTGCATACTTAAATTACCAGATTTCAATAGTTAAATTGTTTTTCGTTTTTTTTAGGTGTTATAACTCCGTCAAAAATGCTTTAATTTTGATTCCGACAGCTTTTCTGTGCTAGTTTTTTTCTGTATCTATGAAATTGCATACTTAAATTTCCAGATTTCAATAGTTAAATTTTTTTTCGTGATTTTTTAGGTCTTATAATTCCGTCAAATATGCTTTAATTTTGATACCGACAGCTTTTCTGTGCTAGTTTTTTCTGTATCTATGAAATTGCATACTAAAATTGCCAGATTTCAATAGTTACATTTTTGTTCGTGATTTTTTAGGTCTTATAATTTCGTCAAAAATGCTTTAATTTTGATACCGACAGCTTTTCTGTGCTAGTTTTTTCTGTAACTAAAAAATTGCATACTTAAATTGCCAGATTTAAATAGTTAAATTGTTTTTCGTTTTTTTAGGTCTTATAATTCCGTCAAAAATGCTTTAACTTTGATTCCGACAGCTTTTCTGTTCTAGTTTTTTCTGTATCTATGAAATTGCATACTTAAATTGCCATATTTCAATAGTTAAATTTTTGTTCGTGATTTTTTAGGTCTTATAATTCCGTCAAAAATGCTTTAATTTTGATTCCGACAGCTTTTCTGTGCTAGTTTTTTCTGTATCTAAAAAATTTCATACTTAAATTGCCAGATTTCAATAGTTAAATTGTTTTTCGTTTTTTTTAGGTGTTATAACTCCGTCAAAAATGCTTTTATTTTGATTCCGACATCTTTTCGGTTCTAGTTTTTCTGTATCTATGAAATTACATACTTAAATTGCCAGATTTCAATAGTTAAATTTTTTGTTCGTTTTTTTTAGGTCTTATAATTCCGTCAAAAATGCTTTAATTTTGATTCCGACAGATTTCTGTGCTAGTTTTTTCTGTATCTATGAAATTGCATACTTAAATTACCAGATTTCAATAGTTAAATTGTTTTTCGTTTTTTTTAGGTGTTATAACTCCGTCAAAAATGCTTTAATTTTGATTCCGACAGCTTTTCTGTGCTAGTTTTTTTCTGTATCTATGAAATTGCATACTTAAATTTCCAGATTTCAATAGTTAAATTTTTTTTTCGTGATTTTTTAGGTCTTATAATTCCGTCAAATATGCTTTAATTTTGATACCGACAGCTTTTCTGTGCTAGTTTTTTCTGTATCTATGAAATTGCATACTAAAATTGCCAGATTTCAATAGTTACATTTTTGTTCGTGATTTTTTAGGTCTTATAATTTCGTCATAAATGCTTTAATTTTGATACCGACAGCTTTTCTGTGCTAGTTTTTTCTGTAACTAAAAAATTGCATACTTAAATTGCCAGATTTCAATAGTTAAATTGTTTTTCGTTTTTTTTAGGTGTTATAACTCCGTCAAAAATGCTTTAATTTTGATTCCGACATCTTTTCGGTTCTAGTTTTTTCTGTATCTATGAAATTACATACTTAAATTGCCAGATTTCAATAGTTAAATTTTTGTTCGTTTTTTTTAGGTCTTAATTCCGTCAAAAATGCTTTAATTTTGATTCCGACAGATTTCTGTGCTAGTTTTTTCTGTATCTATGAAATTGCATACTTAAATTGCCAGATTTCAATAGTTAAATTTTTGTTCGTAATTTTTTAGGTCTTATAATTCCGTCAAAAATGCATTAATTTTGATTCCGACAGATTTCTGGGCTAGTTTTTTCTGTATCTATGAAATTGCATACTTAAATTGCCAGATTTAAATAGTTAAATTGTTTTTCGTAATTTTTTAGGTCTTATAATTCCGTCAAAAATGCTTTAACTTTGATTCCGACAGCTTTTCTGTTCTAGTTTTTTCTGTATCTATGAAATTGCATACTTAAATTGCCATATTTCAATAGTTAAATTTTTGTTCGTTTTTTTTAGGTTTTATAATTCCGTCAAAAATACTTTAATTTTGATTCCGACAGATTTCTGTGCTAGTTTTTTCTGTATCTATGAAATTGCATACTTAAATTGCCAGATTTCAATAGTTAAATTGTTTTTCGTTTTTTTTAGGTGTTATAACTCCGTCAAAAATGCTTTAATTTTGATTCCGACAGCTTTTCTGTGCTAGTTTTTTTCTGTATCTATGAAATTGCATACTTAAATTTCCAGATTTCAATAGTTAAATTTTTGTTCGTGATTTTTTAGGTCTTATAATTCCGTCAAATATGCTTTAATTTTGATACCGACAGCTTTTCTATGCTAGTTTTTTCTGTATCTATGAAATTGCATACTAAAATTGCCAGATTTCAATAGTTACATTTTTGTTCGTGATTTTTTAGGTCTTATAATTCCGTCAAAAATTCTTTAATTTTGATTCCGACATCTTTTCGGTTCTCGTTTTTTCTGTATCTATGAAATTACATACTTAAATTGTCAGATTTCAATAGTTAAATTTTGTTCGTAATTTTTAGGTCTTATAATTCCGTCAAAAATGCATTAATTTTGATTCCGAAAGATTTCTGGGCTAGTTTTTTCTGTATCTATGAAATTGCATACTTAAATTGCCAGATTTAAATAGTTAAATTGTTTTTCGTTTTTTTAGGTCTTATAATTCCGTCAAAAATGCTTTAACTTTGATTCCGACAGCTTTTCTGTTCTAGTTTTTTCTGTATCTATGAAATTGCATACTTAAATTGCCATATTTCAATAGTTAAATTTTTGTTCGTTTTTTTTAGGTTTTATAATTCCGTCAAAAATACTTTAATTTTGATTCCGACAGATTTCTGTGCTAGTTTTTTCTGTATCTATGAAATTGCATACTTAAATTGCCAGATTTCAATAGTTAAATTGTTTTTCGTTTTTTTTAGGTGTTATAACTCCGTCAAAAATGCTTTAATTTTGATTCCGACAGCTTTTCTGTGCTAGTTTTTTTCTGTATCTATGAAATTGCATACTTAAATTTCCAGATTTCAATAGTTAAATTTTTGTTCGTGATTTTTTAGGTCTTATAATTCCGTCAAATATGCTTTAATTTTGATACCGACAGCTTTTCTATGCTAGTTTTTTCTGTATCTATGAAATTGCATACTAAAATTGCCAGATTTCAATAGTTACATTTTTGTTCGTGATTTTTTAGGTCTTATAATTCCGTCAAAAATTCTTTAATTTTGATTCCGACATCTTTTCGGTTCTCGTTTTTTCTGTATCTATGAAATTACATACTTAAATTGTCAGATTTCAATAGTTAAATTTTTGTTCGTAATTTTTTAGGTCTTATAATTCCGTCAAAAATGCATTAATTTTGATTCCGAAAGATTTCTGGGTTAGTTTTTTCTGTATCTATGAAATTGCATACTTAAATTGCCAGATTTCAATAGTTAAATTGTTTTTCGTTTTTTTAGGTCTTATAATTCCGTCAAAAATGCTTTAACTTTGATTCCGACAGCTTTTCTGTTCTAGTTTTTTCTGTATCTATGAAATTGCATACTTAAATTGCCTGATTTTAAAAGTTACATTTTTGTTCGTGATTTTTTAGGTCTTATAACTCAGTCAAAAATGCTTTAATTTTGATTCCGACAGCTTTTCTGTGCTAGTTTTTTCTGTATCTAAAAAATTGCATACTTAAATTGCCAGATTTCAATAGTTAAATTGTTTTTCGTTTTTTTTAGGTGATATAACTCCGTCAAAAATGCTTTAATTTTGATTCCGACATCTTTTCGGTTCTAGTTTTTTCTGTATCTATGAAATTACATACTTAAATTGCCAGATTTCAATAGTTACATTTTTGTTCGTTTTTTTTAGGTCTTATAATTCCGTCAAAAATGCTTTAATTTTGATTCCGACAGATTTCTGTGCTAGTTTTTTCTGTATCTATGAAATTGCATACTTAAATTACCAGATTTCAATAGTTAAATTGTTTTTCGTTTTTTTTAGGTGTTATAACTCCGTCAAAAATGCTTTAATTTTGATTCCGACAGCTTTTCTGTGCTAGTTTTTTTCTGTATCTATGAAATTGCATACTAAAATTGCCAGATTTCAATAGTTACATTTTTGTTCGTGATTTTTTAGGTCTTATAATTCCGTCAAAAATGCTTTAATTTTGATACCGACAGCTTTTCTGTGCTAGTTTTTTCTGTATCTATGAAATTGCATACTTAAATTTCCAGATTTCAATAGTTAAATTGTTTTTCGTTATTTTTTAGGTCTTATAATTCCGTCAAAAATGCTTTAATTTTGATACCGACAGCTTTTCTGTGCTAGTTTTTTCTGTATCTAAAAAATTGCATACTTAAATTGCCAGATTTCAATAGTTAAATTGTTTTTCGTTTTTTTTAGGTGTTATAACTCCGTCAAAAATGCTTTAATTTTGATTCCGAAATCTTTTCGGTTCTAGTTTTTTCTGTATCTATGAAATTACATACTTAAATTGCCAGATTTCAATAGTTAAATTTTTTGTTCGTTTTTTTTTAGGTCTTAATTCCGTCAAAAATGCTTTAATTTTGATTCCGACAGATTTCTGTGCTAGTTTTTCCTGTATCTATGAAATTGCATACTTAAATTTCCAGATTTGAATAGTTACATTTTTGTTCGTGATTTTTTAGGTCTTAATTCCGTCAAAAATGCATTAATTTTGATTCCGACAGATTTCTGGGCTAGTTTTTTCTGTATCTATGAAATTGCATACTTAAATTGCCAGATTTAAATAGTTAAATTGTTTTTCGTTTTTTTAGGTGTTATAACTCCGTCAAAAATGCTTTAATTTTGATTCCGACAGCTTTTCTGTGCTAGTTTTTTTCTGTATCTATGAAATTGCATACTAAAATTGCCAGATTTCAATAGTTACATTTTTGTTCGTGATTTTTTAGGTCTTATAATTCCGTCAAAAATGCTTTAATTTTGATACCGACAGCTTTTCTGTGCTAGTTTTTTCTGTATCTAAAAAATTGCATACTTAAATTGCCAGATTTCAATAGTTAAATTGTTTTTCGTTTTTTTTAGGTGTTATAACTCCGTCAAAAATGCTTTAATTTTGATTCCGACATCTTTTCGGTTCTCGTTTTTTCTGTATCTATGAAATTACATACTTAAATTGCCAGATTTCAATAGTTAAATTTTTGTTCGTTTTTTTTAGGTCTTAATTCCGTCAAAAATGCTTCAATTTTGATTCCGACAGATTTCTGTGCTAGTTTTTTCTGTATCTATGAAATTGCATACTTAAATTTCCAGATTTGAATAGTTAAATTTTTGTTCGTGATTTTTTAGGTCTTATAATTCCGTCAAAAATGCTTTAATTTTGATACCGACAGCTTTTCTGTGCTAGTTTTTTCTGTATCTATGAAATTGCATACTTAAATTGCCAGATTTCAATAGTTAAATTGTTTTTCGTTTTTTTAGGTGTTATATCTCCGTCAAAAATGCTTTAATTTTGATTCCGACATCTTTTCGGTTCTCGTTTTTTCAGTACCTATGAAATTACATACTTAAATTGCCAGCTTTCAATAGTTAAATTTTTGTTCGTTTTTTTAGGTCTTAATTCCGTCAAAAATGCTTCAATTTTGATTCCGACAGATTTCTGTGCTAGTTTTTCTGTATCTATGAAATTGCATACTTAAATTTCCAGATTTGAATAGTTAAATTTTTGTTCGTGATTTTTAGGTCTTATAATTCCGTCAAAAATGCTTTAATTTTGATTCCGACAGATTTCTGTGCTAGTTTTTTCTGTATCTATGAAATTGCATACTTAAATTACCAGATTTCAATAGTTAAATTGTTTTTCGTTTTTTTTAGGTGTTATAACTCCGTCAAAAATGCTTTAATTTTGATTCCGACAGCTTTTCTGTGCTAGTTTTTTTCTGTATCTATGAAATTGCATACTAAAATTGCCAGATTTCAATAGTTAAATTTTTGTTCGTGATTTTTTAGGTCTTATAATTCCGTCAAAAATGCTTTAATTTTGATACCGACAGCTTTTCTGTGCTAGTTTTTTCTGTATCTATGAAATTGCATACTTAAATTTCCAGATTTCAATAGTTAAATTGTTTTTCGTTATTTTTTAGGTCTTATAATTCCGTCAAAAATGCTTTAATTTTGATACCGACAGCTTTTCTGTGCTAGTTTTTTCTGTATCTAAAAAATTGCATACTTAAATTGCCAGATTTCAATAGTTAAATTGTTTTTCGTTTTTTTTAGGTGTTATAACTCCGTCAAAAATGCTTTAATTTTGATTCCGAAATCTTTTCGGTTCTAGTTTTTTCTGTATCTATGAAATTACATACTTAAATTGCCAGATTTCAATAGTTAAATTTTTGTTCGTTTTTTTTAGGTCTTAATTCCGTCAAAAATGCTTTAATTTTGATTCCGACAGATTTCTGTGCTAGTTTTTTCTGTATCTATGAAATTGCATACTTAAATTTCCAGATTTGAATAGTTACATTTTTGTTCGTGATTTTTTAGGTCTTAATTCCGTCAAAAATGCATTAATTTTGATTCCGACAGATTTCTGGGCTAGTTTTTTCTGTATCTATGAAATTGCATACTTAAATTGCCAGATTTAAATAGTTAAATTGTTTTTCGTTTTTTTAGGTGTTATAACTCCGTCAAAAATGCTTTAATTTTGATTCCGACAGCTTTTCTGTGCTAGTTTTTTTCTGTATCTATGAAATTGCATACTAAAATTGCCAGATTTCAATAGTTACATTTTTGTTCGTGATTTTTTAGGTCTTATAATTCCGTCAAAATGCTTTAATTTTGATACCGACAGCTTTTCTGTGCTAGTTTTTCTGTATCTAAAAAATTGCATACTTAAATTGCCAGATTTCAATAGTTAAATTGTTTTTCGTTTTTTTTAGGTGTTATAACTCCGTCAAAAATGCTTTAATTTTGATTCCGACATCTTTTCGGTTCTCGTTTTTCTGTATCTATGAAATTACATACTTAAATTGCCAGATTTCAATAGTTAAATTTTTTGTTCGTTTTTTTTAGGTCTTAATTCCGTCAAAAATGCTTCAATTTTGATTCCGACAGATTTCTGTGCTAGTTTTTTTCTGTATCTATGAAATTGCATACTTAAATTTCCAGATTTGAATAGTTAAATTTTTGTTCGTGATTTTTTAGGTCTTATAATTCCGTCAAAAATGCTTTAATTTTGATACCGACAGCTTTTCTGTGCTAGTTTTTTCTGTATCTATGAAATTGCATACTTAAATTGCCAGATTTCAATAGTTAAATTGTTTTTCGTTTTTTTAGGTGTTATATCTCCGTCAAAAATGCTTTAATTTTGATTCCGACATCTTTTCGGTTCTCGTTTTTTCAGTACCTATGAAATTACATACTTAAATTGCCAGCTTTCAATAGTTAAATTTTTGTTCGTAATTTTTTAGGTCTTATAATTCCGTCAAAAATGCATTAATTTTGATTCCGACAGATTTCTGGGCTAGTTTTTTCTGTATCTATGAAATTGCATACTTAAATTTCCAGATTTGAATAGTTACATTTTTGTTCGTGATTTTTTAGGTCTTAATTCCGTCAAAAATGCATTAATTTTGATTCCGACAGATTTCTGGGCTAGTTTTTTCTGTATCTATGAAATTGCATACTTAAATTGCCAGATTTAAATAGTTAAATTGTTTTTCGTTTTTTTAGGTCTTATAATTCCGTCAAAAATGCTTTAACTTTGATTCCGACAGCTTTTCTGTTCTAGTTTTTTCTGTATCTATGAAATTGCATACTAAAATTGCCATATTTCAATAGTTAAATTTTTGTTCGTGATTTTTTAGGTCTTATAATTCCGTCAAATATGCTTTAATTTTGATTCCGACAGATTTCTGTGCTAGTTTTTTCTGTATCTATGAAATTGCATACTTAAATTACCAGATTTCAATAGTTAAATTGTTTTTTTTTTTTTAGGTCTTAATTCCGTCAAAAATGCTTCAATTTTGATACCGACAGCTTTTCTGTGCTAGTTTTTTCTGTATCTATGAAATTGCATACTTAAATTGCCAGATTTCAATAGTTAAATTGTTTTTCGTTTTTTTAGGTGTTATATCTCCGTCAAAAATGCTTTAACTTTGATTCCGACAGCTTTTCTGTTCTAGTTTTTTCTGTATCTATGAAATTGCATACTTAAATTGTCAGATTTCAATAGTTAAATTTTTGTTCGTAATTTTTTAGGTCTTATAATTCCGTCAAAAATGCATTAATTTTGATTCCGACAGATTTCTGGGCTAGTTTTTTCTGTATCTATGAAATTGCATACTTAAATTTCCAGATTTGAATAGTTACATTTTTGTTCGTGATTTTTTAGGTCTTAATTCCGTCAAAAATGCATTAATTTTGATTCCGACAGATTTCTGTTCTAGTTTTTTCTGTATCTATGAAATTGCATACTAAAATTGCCATATTTCAATAGTTAAATTTTTGTTCGTGATTTTTTAGGTCTTATAATTCCATCAAATATGCTTTAATTTTGATTCCGACAGATTTCTGTGCTAGTTTTTTCTGTATCTATGAAATTGCATACTTAAATTACCAGATTTCAATAGTTAAATTGTTTTTCGTTTTTTTTAGGTGTTATAACTCCGTCAAAAATGCTTTAATTTTGATTCCGACAGCTTTTCTGTGCTAGTTTTTTTCTGTATCTATGAAATTGCATACTAAAATTGCCAGATTTCAATAGTTACATTTTTGTTCGTGATTTTTTAGGTCTTATAATTCCGTCAAAAATGCTTTAATTTTGATACCGACAGCTTTTCTGTGCTAGTTTTTTCTGTATCTAAAAAATTGCATACTTAAATTGCCAGATTTCAATAGTTAAATTGTTTTTCGTTTTTTTTAGGTGTTATAACTCCGTCAAAAATGCTTTAATTTTGATTCCGACATCTTTTCGGTTCTCGTTTTTTCTGTATCTATGAAATTACATACTTAAATTGCCAGATTTCAATAGTTAAATTTTTGTTCGTTTTTTTTAGGTCTTAATTCCGTCAAAAATGCTTCAATTTTGATTCCGACAGATTTCTGTGCTAGTTTTTTTCTGTATCTATGAAATTGCATACTTAAATTTCCAGATTTAAATAGTTAAATTGTTTTTCGTTTTTTTAGGTCTTATAATTCCGTCAAAATGCTTTAACTTTGATTCCGACAGCTTTTCTGTTCTAGTTTTTCTGTATCTATGAAATTGCATACTAAAATTGCCATATTTCAATAGTTAAATTTTTGTTCGTGATTTTTTAGGTCTTATAATTCCGTCAAATATGCTTTAATTTTGATTCCGACAGATTTCTGTGCTAGTTTTTTCTGTATCTATGAAATTGCATACTTAAATTACCAGATTTCAATAGTTAAATTGTTTTTTTTTTTTTTAGGTCTTAATTCCGTCAAAAATGCTTCAATTTTGATACCGACAGCTTTTCTGTGCTAGTTTTTTCTGTATCTATGAAATTGCATACTTAAATTGCCAGATTTCAATAGTTAAATTGTTTTCGTTTTTTTTAGGTGTTATATCTCCGTCAAAAATGCTTTAACTTTGATTCCGACAGCTTTTCTGTTCTAGTTTTTCTGTATCTATGAAATTGCATACTTAAATTGTCAGATTTCAATAGTTAAATTTTGTTTCGTAATTTTTTAGGTCTTATAATTCCGTCAAAAATGCATTAATTTTGATTCCGACAGATTTCTGGGCTAGTTTTTCTGTATCTATGAAATTGCATACTTAAATTTCCAGATTTGAATAGTTACATTTTTGTTCGTGATTTTTAGGTCTTAATTCCGTCAAAAATGCATTAATTTTGATTCCGACAGATTTCTGTTCTAGTTTTTTCTGTATCTATGAAATTGCATACTAAAATTGCCATATTTCAATAGTTAAATTTTGTTCGTGATTTTTTAGGTCTTATAATTCCATCAAATATGCTTTAATTTTGATTCCGACAGATTTCTGTGCTAGTTTTTTCTGTATCTATGAAATTGCATACTTAAATTACCAGATTTCAATAGTTAAATTGTTTTTCGTTTTTTTAGGTGTTATAACTCCGTCAAAAATGCTTTAATTTTGATTCCGACAGCTTTTCTGTGCTAGTTTTTTCTGTATCTATGAAATTGCATACTAAAATTGCCAGATTTCAATAGTTACATTTTTGTTCGTGATTTTTTAGGTCTTATAATTCCGTCAAAAATGCTTTAATTTTGATACCGACAGCTTTTCTGTGCTAGTTTTTTCTGTATCTAAAAAATTGCATACTTAAATTGCCAGATTTCAATAGTTAAATTGTTTTTCGTTTTTTTTAGGTGTTATAACTCCGTCAAAAATGCTTTAATTTTGATTCCGACATCTTTTCGGTTCTCGTTTTTTCTGTATCTATGAAATTACATACTTAAATTGCCAGATTTCAATAGTTAAATTTTTGTTCGTTTTTTTTAGGTCTTAATTCCGTCAAAAATGCTTCAATTTTGATTCCGACAGATTTCTGTGCTAGTTTTTTCTGTATCTATGAAATTGCATACTTAAATTTCCAGATTTGAATAGTTAAATTTTTGTTCGTGATTTTTTAGGTCTTATAATTCCGTCAAAAATGCTTTAATTTTGATACCGACAGCTTTTCTGTGCTAGTTTTTTCTGTATCTATGAAATTGCATACTTAAATTGCCAGATTTCAATAGTTAAATTGTTTTTCGTTTTTTTAGGTGTTATATCTCCGTCAAAAATGCTTTAATTTTGATTCCGACATCTTTTCGGTTCTCGTTTTTTCTGTACCTATGAAATTACATACTTAAATTGCCAGCTTTCAATAGTTAAATTTTTGTTCGTAATTTTTTAGGTCTTATAATTCCGTCAAAAATGCATTAATTTTGATTCCGACAGATTTCTGGGCTAGTTTTTTCTGTATCTATGAAATTGCATACTTAAATTGCCAGATTTAAATAGTTAAATTGTTTTTCGTTTTTTTAGGTCTTATAATTCCGTCAAAAATGCTTTAATTTTGATACCGACAGCTTTTCTGTGCTAGTTTTTTCTGTATCTATGAAATTGCATACTTAAATTGCCAGATTTCAATAGTTAAATTGTTTTTCGTTTTTTTAGGTGTTATATCTCCGTCAAAAATGCTTTAACTTTGATTCCGACAGCTTTTCTGTTCTAGTTTTTTCTGTATCTATGAAATTGCATACTTAAATTGTCAGATTTCAATAGTTAAATTTTTGTTCGTAATTTTTAGGTCTTATAATTCCGTCAAAAAATGCATTAATTTTGATTCTGACAGATTTCTGGGCTAGTTTTTTCTGTATCTATGAAATTGCATACTTAAATTGCCAGATTTCAATAGTTAAATTGTTTTTCGTTTTTTTTAGGTGTTATAACTCCGTCAAAAATGCTTTTATTTTGATTCCGACATCTTTTCGGTTCTAGTTTTTTCTGTATCTATGAAATTACATACTTAAATTTCCAGATTTCAATAGTTAAATTTTTGTTCGTGATTTTTTAGGTCTTATAATTCCGTCAAATATGCTTTAATTTTGATACCGACAGCTTTTCTGTGCTAGTTTTTTCTGTATCTATGAAATTGCATACTTAAATTGCCAGATTTTAATAGTTAAATTGTTTTTCGTTTTTTTAGGTCTTATAATTCCGTCAAAAATGCTTTAACTTTGATTCCGACAACTTTTCGGTTCTCGTTTTTTCTGTATCTATGAAATTACATACTTAAATTGTCAGATTTCAATAGTTAAATTTTTGTTCGTAATTTTTTAGGTCTTTTAATTCCGTCAAAAATGCATTAATTTTGATTCCGACAGATTTCTGGGCTAGTTTTTTCTGTATCTATGAAATTGCATACTTAAATTGCCAGATTTAAATAGTTAAATTGTTTTTCGTTTTTTTAGGTCTTATAATTCCGTCAAAAATGCTTTAACTTTGATTCCGACAGCTTTTCTGTTCTAGTTTTTTCTGTATCTATGAAATTGCGTACTAAAATTGCCATATTTCAATAGTTAAATTTTGTTCGTGATTTTTTAGGTCTTATAATTCCGTCAAATATGCTTTAATTTTGATTCCGACAGATTTCTGTGCTAGTTTTTTCTGTATCTATGAAATTGCATACTTAAATTGCCAGATTTCAATAGTTAAATTGTTTTTCGTTTTTTTTAGGTGTTATAACTCCGTCAAAAATGCTTTAATTTTGATTCCGACAGCTTTTCTGTGCTAGTTTTTTCTGTATCTATGAAATTGCATACTTAAATTGCCAGATTTCAATAGTTAAATTGTTTTTCGTTTTTTTTAGGTGTTATAACTCCGTCAAAAATGCTTTAATTTTGATTCCGACAGCTTTTCTGTGCTAGTTTTTTCTGTATCTATGAAATTGCATACTTAAATTGCCAGATTTCAATAGTTAAATTTTTGTTCGTTTTTTTTAGGTCTTATAATTCCGTCAAAAATGCTTTAATTTTGATTCCGACAGATTTCTGTGCTAGTTTTTTCTGTATCTATGAAATTGCATACTTAAATTGCCAGATTGTAATAGTTAAATTGTTTTTCGTTTTTTTTAGGTGTTATAACTCCGTCAAAAATGCTTTTATTTTGATTCCGACATCTTTTCGGTTCTAGTTTTTTCTGTATCTATGAAATTACATACTTAAATTGCCAGATTTCAATAGTTAAATTTTTGTTCGTTTTTTTAGGCCTTATAATTCCGTCAAAAATGCTTTAATTTTGATTCCGACAGATTTCTGTGCTAGTTTTTTCTGTATCTATGAAATTGCATACTTAAATTGCCAGATTTCAATAGTTAAATTGTTTTTCGTTTTTTTAGGTGTTATAACTCCGTCAAAAATGCTTTTATTTTGATTCCGACATCTTTTCGGTTCTAGTTTTTTCTGTATCTATGAAATTGCATACTTAAATTTCCAGATTTCAATATTTAAATTGTTTTTCGTTTTTTTTAGGTGTTATAACTCCGTCAAAAATGCTTTTATTTTGATTCCGACATCTTTTCGGTTCTAGTTTTTTCTGTATCTATGAAATTACATACTTAAATTGCCAGATTTCAATAGTTAAATTTTTGTTCGTTTTTTTAGGCCTTATAATTCCGTCAAAAATGCTTTAATTTTGATTCCGACAGATTTCTGTGCTAGTTTTTTCTGTATCTATGAAATTGCATACTTAAATTGCCAGATTTCAATAGTTAAATTGTTTTTCGTTTTTTTTAGGTGTTATAACTCCGTCAAAAATGCTTTTATTTTGATTCCGACATCTTTTCGGTTCTAGTTTTTTCTGTATCTATGAAATTGCATACTTAAATTTCCAGATTTCAATATTTAAATTGTTTTTCGTTTTTTTAGGTGTTATAACTCCGTCAAAAATGCTTTTATTTTGATTCCGACATCTTTTCGGTTCTAGTTTTTCTGTATCTATGAAATTACATACTTAAATTGCCAGATTTCAATAGTTAAATTTTTGTTCGTTTTTTTAGGTCTTATAATTCCGTCAAAAATGCTTTAATTTTGATTCCGACAGATTTCTGTTCTAGTTTTTTCTGTATCTATGAAATTGCATACTTAAATTGCCAGATTTCAATAGTTAAATTGTTTTTCGTTTTTTTTTAGGTGTTATAACTCCGTCAAAAATGCTTTTATTTTGATTCCGACATCTTTTCGGTTCTAGTTTTTTCTGTATCTATGAAATTACATACTTAAATTGCCAGATTTCAATAGTTAAATTTTTGTTCGTGATTTTTTAGGTCTTATAATTCCGTCAAAAATGCTTTAATTTTGATTCCGACAGATTTCTGTGCTAGTTTTTTCTGTATCTATGAAATTGCATACTTAAATTGCCAGATTTCAATAGTTAAATTGTTTTTCGTTTTTTTTAGGTGTTATAACTCCGTCAAAAATGCTTTTATTTTGATTCCGACATCTTTTCGGTTCTAGTTTTTTCTGTATCTATGAAATTACATACTTAAATTTCCAGATTTCAATAGTTAAATTTTTGTTCGTGATTTTTTAGGTCTTATAATTCCGTCAAATATGCTTTAATTTTGATACCGACAGCTTTTCTGTGCTAGTTTTTTCTGTATCTATGAAATTGCATACTTAAATTGCCAGATTTTAATAGTTAAATTGTTTTTCGTTTTTTTAGGTCTTATAATTCCGTCAAAAATGCTTTAACTTTGATTCCGACAACTTTTCGGTTCTCGTTTTTCTGTATCTATGAAATTACATACTTAAATTGTCAGATTTCAATAGTTAAATTTTTGTTCGTAATTTTTTAGGTCTTTTAATTCCGTCAAAAATGCATTAATTTTGATTCCGACAGATTTCTGGGCTAGTTTTTTCTGTATCTATGAAATTGCATACTTAAATTGCCAGATTTAAATAGTTAAATTGTTTTTCGTTTTTTTAGGTCTTATAATTCCGTCAAAAATGCTTTAACTTTGATTCCGACAGCTTTTCTGTTCTAGTTTTTTCTGTATCTATGAAATTGCATACTAAAATTGCCATATTTCAATAGTTAAATTTTTGTTCGTGATTTTTTAGGTCTTATAATTCCGTCAAATATGCTTTAATTTTGATTCCGACAGATTTCTGTGCTAGTTTTTTCTGTATCTATGAAATTGCATACTTAAATTGCCAGATTTCAATAGTTAAATTGTTTTTCGTTTTTTTTAGGTGTTATAACTCCGTCAAAAATGCTTTAATTTTGATTCCGACAGCTTTTCTGTGCTAGTTTTTTCTGTATCTATGAAATTGCATACTTAAATTGCCAGATTTCAATAGTTAAATTGTTTTTCCGTTTTTTTAGGTGTTATAACTCCGTCAAAAATGCTTTAATTTTGATTCCGACAGCTTTTCTGTGCTAGTTTTTTCTGTATCTATGAAATTCCATACTTAAATTGCCAGATTTCAATAGTTAAATTTTTGTTCGTTTTTTTTAGGTCTTATAATTCCGTCAAAAATGCTTTAATTTTGATTCCGACAGATTTCTGTGCTAGTTTTTTCTGTATCTATGAAATTGCATACTTAAATTGCCAGATTGTAATAGTTAAATTGTTTTTCGTTTTTTTTAGGTGTTATAACTCCGTCAAAAATGCTTTTATTTTGATTCCGACATCTTTTCGGTTCTAGTTTTTTCTGTATCTATGAAATTACATACTTAAATTGCCAGATTTCAATAGTTAAATTTTGTTCGTTTTTTTAGGCCTTATAATTCCGTCAAAAATGCTTTAATTTTGATTCCGACAGATTTCTGTGCTAGTTTTTTTCTGTATCTATGAAATTGCATACTTAAATTGCCAGATTTCAATAGTTAAATTGTTTTTCGTTTTTTTTAGGTGTTATAACTCCGTCAAAAATGCTTTTATTTTGATTCCGACATCTTTTCGGTTCTAGTTTTTTCTGTATCTATGAAATTGCATACTTAAATTTCCAGATTTCAATATTTAAATTGTTTTTCGTTTTTTTTAGGTGTTATAACTCCGTCAAAAATGCTTTTATTTTGATTCCGACATCTTTTCGGTTCTAGTTTTTTCTGTATCTATGAAATTACATACTTAAATTGCCAGATTTCAATAGTTAAATTTTTGTTCGTTTTTTTAGGCCTTATAATTCCGTCAAAAATGCTTTAATTTTGATTCCGACAGATTTCTGTGCTAGTTTTTTCTGTATCTATGAAATTGCATACTTAAATTGCCAGATTTCAATAGTTAAATTGTTTTTCGTTTTTTTTAGGTGTTATAACTCCGTCAAAAATGCTTTTATTTTGATTCCGACATCTTTTCGGTTCTAGTTTTTTCTGTATCTATGAAATTGCATACTTAAATTTCCAGATTTCAATATTTAAATTGTTTTTCGTTTTTTTTAGGTGTTATAACTCCGTCAAAAATGCTTTTATTTTGATTCCGACATCTTTTCGGTTCTAGTTTTTTCTGTATCTATGAAATTACATACTTAAATTGCCAGATTTCAATAGTTAAATTTTTGTTCGTTTTTTTAGGTCTTATGATTCCGTCAAAAATGCTTTAATTTTGATTCCGACAGATTTCTGTTCTAGTTTTTTCTGTATCTATGAAATTGCATACTTAAATTGCCAGATTTCAATAGTTAAATTGTTTTTCGTTTTTTTTAGGTGTTATAACTCCGTCAAAAATGCTTTTATTTTGATTCCGACATCTTTTCGGTTCTAGTTTTTTCTGTATCTATGAAATTACATACTTAAATTGCCAGATTTCAATAGTTAAATTTTTGTTCGTTTTTTTAGGTCTTATAATTCCGTCAAAAATGCTTTAATTATGATTCCGACAGATTTCTGTGCTAGTTTTTTCTGTATCTATGAAATTGCATACTTAAATTGCCAGATTTCAATAGTTAAATTGTTTTTCGTTTTTTTTAGGTGTTATAACTCCGTCAAAAATGCTTTTATTTTGATTCCGACATCTTTTCGGTTCTAGTTTTTTCTGTATCTATGAAATTGCATACTTAAATTTCCAGATTTCAATATTTAAATTGTTTTTCGTTTTTTTTAGGTTTTTTTTTTTTTTTTTTTTTTTTAGTTTAATATACCTTTATTTACATCTGCCCTCTGGGAGCAATAAATTAAATTGTTTGATAAAAATTGACTCTTTGATTAACAAATTATGTTAATTAAGGTGTGTTATTGGGGCGGGTTTGATGTTGGGGAAATGGTTGATGTATGGGAGGTATGGGTCTATGGGAATCTGAACGGCAGGTCCTGTGGGTGACATCTATGTAGTCGTCTTCGTTGATCTGTGTTTTCAAATAGGCTTGTGGCTAGTGGGTTTACATGTTCCTGCATTTTGTCCAGGTGTCTTCTGCTGGATTTCCCAATTTCTTCTAGGACCGAAGGCATATTTAAATCACGCTTAATGGTGGTGTTGCGTACATAAAAAGGCGCATTAACAATTTGTCTGAGTATTTTGTTTTCTGCAACTTCCAATTTCTTAATATTTGTTTTAGCGGCAGAGCCCCACATCTCAATGCCATAAGTCCATGCTGGTTTGATAATGGCCTTGTAAATAAGAAGCTTATTTTTAATTGATAGTTTACTTCTCCTTCCTAGTAACCAGTACAATTGCCCATTTTTCTGCCGCAGAAGCTTGACTTTACTGGAGATATGTTCTTTCCATAACAGCTTAGCATCAAGTGTCAACCCCAAGTATTTTGCTGCTGGCTTCTGTGGGATGACTGCTCCATTAATAAAAACCGCCGGGGAGATGCCTGGTCTTAGTGTGAATGTAACGTGTGTAGATTTCTCAGCGTTTATGACGATGTTCCACCTGTGTAGCCACGTCTGCAAGTTGTCCAGAGTTTGTTGGAGTCTATGAGCTGCCAAAGCAATTGTATCAGCTGAGACCAGGAATGCTGTGTCATCAGCATATGTACATATAATATGGGTACCCATTGGAATCGGCATATTGGCTGTATAAATTGAATACAGAATCGGTCCTAGGACACTACCTTGTGGTACTCCAGCATTCACATCCTGAATAGGAGACTCCGCGTGATTATACCTCACATAGAAACGTCTGTTATTTAAATAGGCCTTTAAGAAGAGATAGAATGGCGTAGGCAGACATTGTTTGATTTTATAGAGGAGTCCCTGATGCCACACCCTATCGAAGGCTTGCCTAACATCCAAAAAAGTTGCAGCACAGAATTTTTTGTTTTCGAAGGAGTCCAGAATCTTGCTTACGACTCTGTGGCATTGCTGGATGGCGCCGTGACCTCTCCTGAAGCCAAACTGATGGTCTGGGATGATGTTTTTCTCCTCTATTATAAGCATCAACCTCCTTGCGAATAGCTTCTCTAGAATTTTAGACAGGATTGTTAAGAGGCTAATTGGCCTGTAGGACGTCAGGTCAGTCTCTGGTTTTCCTGGTTTTAAAATAACGATGACCTCTGCGCACTTCCACTGGGATGGAAAGTGACCAAGTCTCAGGCTTTGGTTCATTATAGATCTTATATTATCTATGCAGTTCAATGGGAGGTGATTTAAGGCTAAGGCATCTATGCGGTCGTATCCAGGAGATTTCGTCGACTTCAGATTACAGATTTCTTCTTGAATTTCTTCACTGTCTATTTCAGATATGGGAAGGTCCATGGGACATGCTATGTCTAGGAACTGCGTCGTCTCAGCCAGGTCTTCCGGATCACATAAATTAAAGGGCTGAAAGCTGCATCTTAGATGTTCTGCGAAGGCATCAGCTTTTTCCTGATCGGTCCGGCACCAAGTCCCAGTATTTGTTTTGACAGGTGCAACCCTCTTTACAGGTCTCTTGAGATATTTGGTTGCATTCCAGAGATTATGTTCAGCGCTACAAGGTTCAAGGTCCATCAGATACGCTTCCAGAGCTTTACCTTTAAGATCTAGTAGCTTTCTGTTGAGATCCTTACATGCTCTATTGAAAGCAGTCTTGTCGCTCCGACGTCTGCTAATCTGCCAAACCCTCCTCAGCCTTCTTCTCTCCCTCACCATAAAAGCCAACTCTGTCGACCAAAGGTAATTGTCTCGACGAGCTCTATAATTTGTCGTCCGAGTTGCTTCTACCGTTGGGGTTGCAAAACTTGCTGCCATATGAACATTTCGGGTAAGGCTTTCCACCGCTTCATCAATATCCATTGGAGTTAGGATTACCGGTTGGGGGTCAACGTGTTCCTCGAGCCATCTTTTATATGTGCCAATGTTTGTGTTGCGCCTAATAAGCTTTACAGTGGCAGGTCTCCTCAAGTACGAGCTATTGAAAAGTAATTTGACCATACTATGGTCCGAACAGAGGTCGTAGCAGGCAGCAGTGGAAAGATTTAATGGGTCGATTCCTTTGCTAATAGCAAAGTCTAAGAGGTCCGGAATTTTAGTTGGATCAGTAGGCCAGTAGGTGGGCTCACCAGTAGAATGTACGCTGCAACCCAATTCCATTATACATCTGAAAAGTAATCTGCCCTTAGGATTGACGATTCTGGAGCCCCACCAAGTATGTTTGGCATTGAAGTCACCACCAAGTATAAATCTAGGTCCCAAGCCCGTCAGTACTTGGTCTAGATCCGCATGAGATATTGTGAAACGAGGGGGCAAATACGCAGCGGCAATTGTGATCCTGCCAGTCGACGTCAGAAGATATATCTGCGCACACTGCATCCACTCAAGCTGTACGGGCTCAAGCTCTTCGTACTGTATACCGCGCTTTATAATAATAGAAGCTCCTCCACGTGCTCTGTCGCCAGGATGTTTTGCGTTTATGATGTCATAGCCAGGGAAGGAAAAGTGAGTTCTGGTGGTAAAATGAGTCTCAGACACGAGCATTATATCAACTTGGTTAGTTTTGATAAAATGTTCCACTTCAGGCTTGCTCTTAGTCAAGCCGTTCGCATTCCAGATTATTAATTGCGTGTTTATGGACATTGGAAGGTATTCAATTGACTTGATAACATGGCCATCATCATATTTTTTAGCTGGATGAACATGGTGTTCATCATTTCTTCCATTCTCCTCATTAGTCTCTGCTCCAAGGTAGAGTCACCACCCCTAACAATATTAGCATAGCTGAATTTCTGACTTGCACCAGAACTAGGAGAAAAGTTTGCCTGCGGACCACGACTGAATGGTGTTGCTACCGCTGCCTTTGGCTTAGCTCCGAAGCGCTTTTTGGCTTCCAGATATACTCGGCAACCCCGATAAGAGGCGGTGTGTTCTTCACCGCAATTTCCACACATGGGTGGGTCCTCCTTGGCCTTCCTGCATACAAGAGTGTCATGCTCTTGCCCACACTTCACGCAAGAAAACTGCAATCGGCAATATTTTTTTGTGTGGCCAAAAGCCTGGCAGCGAAAGCACTGCACAACATCGTCAAACTTTCTGGGCTCCTCCACTTTGACTACAGCATGGCACAGTCTGGTAATTTTAAATACATCCTTGTTATTAATAGCTGGCTCTAAGTTGACAAAAAAGATCGACATCGGGGACTTGTTTGACCTTGAAAGACCATTTTTGATGTCTCGTACCTTGTGTCCGAGCTTCTCAACAGCCTCCACAATCTCGGTTGTGGAAGTAGAAAAATGCAAACCTTTAAGGACAACTCGGAACGCTCTCTCCTCCTTTAATTGATAAGTACTAAAGGCCACTTTGCAATTATCTAAATGGGCAACAATTTTCCTGTAAGTGAGGCTATCCTTTGGCAAAAGTCTTATGTTTCCTCCGCCCGAAGACTTGTATGAAAAACTGCCTGCTTCTACAATTTTGCGAACATCATTTAGCATCTCTGCTATATTCCTTACCCCCGGAATAAAGATTGGGGGAGGTTTGGGAGCAGCCATTGGCTCTGCGTTTTCATTGATATTGGCATGACTGTCCTCAACAGACAGTGTTGCAAATTGATTTGAAGTGCTGGGCTCTACATCCATTTTTGAAGCTTGCTTGTCACGAACCTGTATCCTGGCAGTCTTTTTCGGGAATATGAACGGACGGGCCTCATCTTCTTCAAGCTCCAAGACACTGCTGCTGGAGTTGGGGCTTAGAGAATTATCAAATTTGACACATGAATTTTTTGGCCGCAATTTCCGGAACCGGAGCGTTAAGACTCCGTTTAACTGGCAAGCATTTGGGCTGCAGAGATTGCCAATTAGCCTTCCTTAAAGTAGCCCCATCAACATTATCAATCTCCATGTTGATGGTATTGCTATTGGCAACAGAGACTGTTTGCGAAGCATTCAATGAATCAAATAATGTTGATAAATCCGAACGATTAACAGAGGGCTGAGATCTTATCTCAGCTGGAATAGCACCACCTATTTTTCTCATCTCCGAATTCTCCATCCTTAATTACCCCCCTACTACGCTTACGCGCAGGGGGGAATAAAATGCCCTAAGGGCAGAGCACACGATAATTGAATCCGCTGAACCTAGAGAAGGGATCAAGAACGAAATTTTGTCGAACGACGAATTCTTTGAAAAATTTTCCAGATAGAAATTTATATTTTGCCAAACAAAATTTACTGGAGCTCCAAAAACAAACACAACCGGTCCCTATGACAGTAAAATCCGGAATCGCGTTTTTTTTTTAATTTTGATTCCGACAGCTTTTCTGTTCAAGTTTTTTCTATATCTATTAAGATACATACTTAAATTGCCAGATTTCAATAGTTAAATTTTTGTTCTTTATCTTTAGGTCTTATAATTTCTTCAAAAATGGTTTAATTTTGATTCCGACAGCTTTTCTGTGCTAGTTTTTTCTGTATCTATGAAATTGCATACTTAAATTGCCAGATTTCAATAGTTAAATTGTTTTTCGTTTTTTTTAGGTCTTATAATTCCGTCAAAAATGCTTTAATTTTGATACCGACAACTTTTCTGTGCTAGTTTTTTCTGTATCTATGAAATTGCATACTTAAATTGCCAGATTTCAATAGTTAAATTGTTTTTCGTTTTTTTTAGGTGTTATAACTCCGTCAAAAATGCTTTTATTTGGTTTCCGACATCTTTTCGGTTCTAGTTTTTTCTGTATCTATGAAATTACATACTTAAATTGCCAGATTTCAATAGTTAAATTTTTGTTCGTAATTTTTTAGGTCTTATAATTCCGTCAAAAATGCTTTAACTTTGATTCCGACATCTTTTCGGTTCTCGTTTTTTCTGTATCTATGAAATTACATACTTAAATTGTCAGATTTCAATAGTTAAATTTTTGTTCGTAATTTTTTAGGTCTTATAATTCCGTCAAAAATGCATTAATTTTGATTCCGACAGATTTCTGGGCTAGTTTTTTCTGTATCTATGAAATTGCATACTTAAATTGCCAGATTTCAATAGTTAAATTGTTTTTCGTTTTTTTTAGGTGTTATAACTCCGTCAAAAATGCTTTTATTTTGATTCCGACATCTTTTCGGTTCTAGTTTTTTCTGTATCTATGAAATTGCATACTAAAATTGCCAGATTTCAATAGTTACATTTTTGTTTCATGATTTTTTAGGTCTTATAATTCCGTCAAAAATGCTTTAACTTTGATTCCGACATCTTTTCGGTTCTCGTTTTTTCTGTATCTATGAAATTGCATACTTAAATTGTCAGATT
Source organism: Drosophila aff. chauvacae BK-2020 (assembly GCA_018903765.1). Classification (NCBI taxonomy): domain Eukaryota; kingdom Metazoa; phylum Arthropoda; class Insecta; order Diptera; family Drosophilidae; genus Drosophila; species Drosophila aff. chauvacae BK-2020. Next base: position 219,323 of record JAEIGO010000292.1, on the reverse strand, counting down.
TCAATAGTTAAATTTTTGTTCGTAATTTTTTAGGTCTTATAATTCCGTCAAAAATGCATTAATTTTGATTCCGACAGATTTCTGGGCTAGTTTTTTCTGTATCTATGAAATTGCATACTTAAATTGCCAGATTTAAATAGTTAAATTGTTTTTCGTTTTTTTAGGTCTTATAATTCCGTCAAAAATGCTTTAACTTTGATTCCGACAGCTTTTCTGTTCTAGTTTTTTCTGTATCTATGAAATTGCATACTTAAATTGTCAGATTTCAATAGTTAAATTTTTGTTCGTAATTTTTTAGGTCTTATAATTCCGTCAAAAATGCATTAATTTTGATTCCGACAGATTTCTGGGCTAGTTTTTTCTGTATCTATGAAATTGCATACTTAAATTGCCAGATTTCAATAGTTAAATTGTTTTTCGTTTTTTTAGGTGTTATATCTCCGTCAAAAATGCTTTAATTTTGATTCCGACATCTTTTCGGTTCTCGTTTTTTCTGTATCTATGAAATTACATACTTAAATTGCCAGATTTCAATAGTTAAATTTTTGTTCGTTTTTTTTAGGTCTTAATTCCGTCAAAAATGCTTTAATTTTGATTCCGACAGATTTCTGGGCTAGTTTTTTCTGTATCTATGAAATTGCATACTTAAATTTCCAGATTTGAATAGTTAAATTTTTGTTCGTGATTTTTTAGGTCTTATAATTCCGTCAAAAATGCATTAATTTTGATTCCGACAGATTTCTGGGCTAGTTTTTTCTGTATCTATGAAATTGCATACTTAAATTGCCAGATTTAAATAGTTAAATTGTTTTTCGTTTTTTTTAGGTGTTATAACTCCGTCAAAAATGCTTTTATTTTGATTCCGACATCTTTTCGGTTCTAGTTTTTTCTGTATCTATGAAATTACATACTTAAATTTCCAGATTTCAACAGTTAAATTTTTGTTCGTGATTTTTTAGGTCTTATAATTCCGTCAAATATGCTTTAATTTTGATACCGACAGCTTTTCTGTGCTAGTTTTTTCTGTATCTATGAAATTGCATACTTAAATTGCCAGATTTTAATAGTTAAATTGTTTTTCGTTTTTTTAGGTCTTATAATTCCGTCAAAAATGCTTTAACTTTGATTCCGACAGCTTTTCTGTTCTAGTTTTTTCTGTATCTATGAAATTGCATACTTAAATTGTCAGATTTCAATAGTTAAATTTTTGTTCGTAATTTTTAGGTCTTATAATTCCGTCAAAAATGCATTAATTTTGATTCCGACAGATTTCTGGGCTAGTTTTTTCTGTATCTATGAAATTGCATACTTAAATTGCCAGATTTCAATAGTTAAATTGTTTTTCGTTTTTTTAGGTGTTATATCTCCGTCAAAAATGCTTTAATTTTGATTCCGACAACTTTTCGGTTCTCGTTTTTTCTGTATCTATGAAATTACATACTTAAATTGCCAGATTTCAATAGTTAAATTTTTGTTCATTTTTTTAGGTCTTAATTCCGTCAAAAATGCTTTAATTTTGATTCCGACAGATTTCTGGGCTAGTTTTTTCTGTATCTATGAAATTGCATACTTAAATTTCCAGATTTGAATAGTTAAATTTTTGTTCGTGATTTTTTAGGTCTTATAATTCCGTCAAAAATGCTTTAATTTTGATACCGACAGCTTTTCTGTGCTAGTTTTTTCTGTATCTATGAAATTGCATACTTAAATTGCCAGATTTCAATAGTTAAATTGTTTTTCGTTTTTTTAGGTGTTATATCTCCGTCAAAAATGCTTTAATTTTGATTCCGACATCTTTTCGGTTCTCGTTTTTTCTGTACCTATGAAATTGCATACTTAAATTTCCAGATTTCAATAGTTAAATTTTTGTTCGTGATTTTTTAGGTCTTTTAATTCCGTCAAAAATGCATTAATTTTGATTCCGACAGATTTCTGGGCTAGTTTTTTCTGTATCTATGAAATTGCATACTTAAATTGCCAGATTTAAATAGTTAAATTGTTTTTCGTTTTTTTAGGTCTTATAATTCCGTCAAAAATGCTTTAACTTTGATTCCGACAGCTTTTCTGTTCTAGTTTTTTCTGTATCTATGAAATTGCATACTTAAATTGTCAGATTTCAATAGTTAAATTTTTGTTCGTAATTTTTTAGGTCTTATAATTCCGTCAAAAATGCATTAATTTTGATTCCGACAGATTTCTGGGCTAGTTTTTTCGGTATCTATGAAATTGCATACTTAAATTGCCAGATTTCAATAGTTAAATTGTTTTTCGTTTTTTTTAGGTGTTATAACTCCGTCAAAAATGCTTTTATTTTGATTCCGACATCTTTTCGGTTCTAGTTTTTTCTGTATCTATGAAATTACATCCTTAAATTTCCAGATTTCAATAGTTAAATTTTTGTTCGTGATATTTTAGGTCTTATAATTCCGTCAAATATGCTTTAATTTTGATACCGACAGCTTTTCTGTGCTAGTTTTTTCTGTATCTATGAAATTGCATACTTAAATTGCCAGATTTTAATAGTTAAATTGTTTTTCGTTTTTTTAGGTCTTATAATTCCGTCAAAAATGCTTTAACTTTGATTCCGACAACTTTTCGGTTCTCGTTTTTTCTGTATCTATGAAATTACATACTTAAATTGTCAGATTTCAATAGTTAAATTTTTGTTCGTAATTTTTTAGGTCTTTTAATTCCGTCAAAAATGCATTAATTTTGATTCCGACAGATTTCTGGGCTAGTTTTTTCTGTATCTATGAAATTGCATACTTAAATTGCCAGATTTAAATAGTTAAATTGTTTTTCGTTTTTTTAGGTCTTATAATTCCGTCAAAAATGCTTTAACTTTGATTCCGACAGCTTTTCTGTTCTAGTTTTTTCTGTATCTATGAAATTGCATACTTAAATTGCCAGATTTCAATAGTTAAATTGTTTTTCGTTTTTTTAGGTGTTATATCTCCGTCAAAAATGCTTTAATTTTGATTCCGACATCTTTTCGGTTCTCGTTTTTTCTGTACCTATGAAATTACATACTTAAATTGCCAGCTTTCAATAGTTAAATTTTTGTTCGTAATTTTTTAGGTCAAAAATGCATTAATTTTGATTCCGACAGATTTCTGGGCTAGTTTTTTCTGTATCTATGAAATTGCATACTTAAATTTCCAGATTTCAATAGTTAAATTTTTGTTCGTGATTTTTTAGGTCTTTTAATTCCGTCAAAAATGCATTAATTTTGATTCCGACAGATTTCTGGGCTAGTTTTTTCTGTATCTATGAAATTGCATACTTAAATTGCCAGATTTAAATAGTTAAATTGTTTTTCGTTTTTTTAGGTCTTATAATTCCGTCAAAAATGCTTTAACTTTGATTCCGACAGCTTTTCTGTTCTAGTTTTTTCTGTATCTATGAAATTGCATACTTAAATTGCCAGATTTCAATAGTTAAATTGTTTTTCGTTTTTTTAGGTGTTATATCTCCGTCAAAAATGCTTTAATTTTGATTCCGACATCTTTTCGGTTCTCGTTTTTTCTGTACCTATGAAATTACATACTTAAATTGCCAGCTTTCAATAGTTAAATTTTTGTTCGTAATTTTTTAGGTCAAAAATGCATTAATTTTGATTCCGACAGATTTCTGGGCTAGTTTTTTCTGTATCTATGAAATTGCATACTTAAATTGCCAGATTTAAATAGTTAAATTGTTTTTCGTTTTTTTAGGTCTTATAATTCCGTCAAAAATGCTTTAACTTTGATTCCGACAGCTTTTCTGTTCTAGTTTTTTCTGTATCTATGAAATTGCATACTTAAATTGTCAGATTTCAATAGTTAAATTTTTGTTCGTAATTTTTTAGGTCTTATAATTCCGTCAAAAATGCATTAATTTTGATTCCGACAGATTTCTGGGCTATTTTTTTTCTGTATCTATGAAATTGCATACTTAAATTGCCAGATTTCAATAGTTAAATTGTTTTTCGTTTTTTTTTAGGTGTTATAACTCCGTCAAAAATGCTTTTATTTTGATTCCGACATCTTTTCGGTTCTAGTTTTTCTGTATCTATGAAATTACATACTTAAATTTCCAGATTTCAATAGTTAAATTTTTGTTCGTGATTTTTTAGGTCTTATAATTCCGTCAAATATGCTTTAATTTTGATACCGACAGCTTTTCTGTGCTAGTTTTTTCTGTATCTATGAAATTGCATACTTAAATTGCCAGATTTTAATAGTTAAATTGTTTTTCGTTTTTTTAGGTCTTATAATTCCGTCAAAAATGCTTTAACTTTGATTCCGACAACTTTTCGGTTCTCGTTTTTTCTGTATCTATGAAATTACATACTTAAATTGTCAGATTTCAATAGTTAAATTTTTGTTCGTAATTTTTTAGGTCTTATAATTCCGTCAAAAATGCTTTAATTTTGATTCCGACAGCTTTTCTGTGCTAGTTTTTTCTGTATCTATGAAATTGCATACTTAAATTGCCAGATTTCAATAGTTAAATTTTTGTTCGTGATTTTTTAGGTCTTATAATTCCGTCAAATATGCTTTAATTTTGATACCGACAACTTTTCTGTGCTAGTTTTTTCTGTATCTATGAAATTACATACTTAAATTTCCAGATTTCAATAGTTAAATTTTTGTTCGTGATTTTTTAGGTCTTATAATTCCGTCAAATATGCTTTAATTTTGATACCGACAGCTTTTCTGTGCTAGTTTTTTCTGTATCTATGAAATTGCATACTTAAATTGCCAGATTTTAATAGTTAAATTGTTTTTCGTTTTTTTAGGTCTTATAATTCCGTCAAAAATGCTTTAACTTTGATTCCGACAACTTTTCGGTTCTCGTTTTTTCTGTATCTATGAAATTACATACTTAAATTGTCAGATTTCAATAGTTAAATTTTTGTTCGTAATTTTTTAGGTCTTATAATTCCGTCAAAAATGCTTTAATTTTGATTCCGACAGCTTTTCTGTGCTAGTTTTTTTTGTATCTATGAAATTGCATACTTAAATTGACAGATTTCTATAGTTAAATTTTTGTTTGTTATTTTTTAGGTCTTATAATTCCGTCAAAAAGGTTTTAATTTTGATTCCGACAGCTTTTCTGTGCTAATTTTTTCTTTACCTATGAAATTGCATACATAAATTGCCCGATTTTAAAAGTTACATTTTTGTTCGTGATTTTTTAGGTCTTATAACTCCGTCAAAAATGCTTTAATTTTGATTCCGACAGCATTTCTGTGCTAGTTTTTTTCTGTATCTATGAAATTGCATACTTATATTTCCAGATTTCAATACTTAAATTTTTGTTCGTGATTTTTTAGGTCTTATAATTCCGTCAAAAATGCTTTAATTTTGATACCGACAGCTTTTCTGTGCTAGTTTTTTTTGTATCTATGAAATTGCATACTTAAATTGCCAGATTTCAATAGTTAAATTGTTTTTCGTTTTTTTTTAGGTGTTATATCTCCGTCAAAAATGCTTTAATTTTGATTCCGACAGCTTTTCTGTTCTAGTTTTTTCTGTATCTATGAAATTGCATACTTAAATTGCCAGATTTCAATAGTTAAATTGATTTTCGTTTTTTTTAGGTCTTATTATTCCGTCAAAAATGCTTTAATTTTGATTCCGACAGCATTTCTGTGCTAGTTTCTTCTGCATCTATGAAATTGCATACTTAAATTGCCAGATTTCAATAGTTACATTTTTGTTCGTTATTTTTAGGTCTTATAATTCCGTCAAAAATGCTTTAATTTTGATTCCGACAGCTTTTCTGTGCTAGTTTTTTCTGTATCTATGAAATTGCATACTTAAATTGCCCGATTTTAAAAGTTACATTGTTGTTCGTGATTTTTTAGGTCTTATAACTCCGTCAAAAATGCTTTAATTTTGATTCCGACAGCTTTTCTGTGCTAGTTTTTTTCTGTATCTATGAAATTGCATACTTAAATTTCCAGATTTCAATAGTTAAATTTTTGTTCATGATTTTTTAGGTCTTATAATTCCGTCAAAAATGCTTTAATTTTGAATCTGTCAGCTTTTCTGTGCTAGTTTTTTCTGTATCTATGAAACTGCATACTTAAATTGCCAGATTTCAATAGTTAAATTGTTTTTCGTTTTTTTTTAGGTTTTATATCTCCGTCAAAAATGCTTTATCTTTGATTCCGACAGCTTTTCTGTTCTAGTTTTTTCTGTATCTATGAAATTGCATACTTAAGTTGCCCTATTTCAATAGTTAAATTGTTTTTCGTTTTTTTTAGATGTTATAACTCCGTCAAAAATGCTTTAATTTTGATTCCGACATCTTATCGGTTCTAGTTTTTTCTGTATCTGTTAAATTACATACTTAAATTGCCAGATTTCAATAGTTAAATTTTTGTTCGTTTTTTTTAGGTCTTATTAATCCGTCAAAAATGCTTTAATTTTGATTCCGACAGCTTTTCTGTTCTAGTTTTTTCTGTATCTATGAAATTGCATACTTAAATTGCCAGATTTCAATAGTTAAATTTTTGTTCGTTATTTTTAGGTCCGTCAAAAACGCTTTAATTTTGATTCCGACAGCTTTTCTGTGCTAGTTTTTTCTGTATCTGTTGGAATATCCCTATTCCCTTACAAAAATAGCATTGGCCTTTATATTTAAGTATTTAGTTATATATCGATTTTTGGTCACACTAATGTTATCGCCTTCCGGAAGTTGTCTTCTGTCTCTCTCTTGCGTTTTTGATCTCGATGTGTTCAGTTCGTGGTGATTGGTGTTGCAATAAGAAAATAATAAAATATAAAAGAATACAAATCATAAACTTAAAAATACAATTAAATACTAGTCTTATTGTTGAGGGTGCTTAACTAGATCTGGTTTTTCAATAGGTTATGGGCCCAGATTACGCCTATCCGCAAAGATTAGTGCATTGTGACTTAGATTGTGAAATTGGTTTTTGGTTTATTTAAGTTGTGAAATTCTACCCCATATATAGATCTGAGTGTGTTTTTATATAAAATATGGAAAAGGCGAAACGCAACATAAAAGGCTTTTGACGGGGAAAAGTATTCCGTATGGAAATTCAGAATCAGAGCATTATTCGCGGAATTGGATGTTTTAAAAGTAATTGATGAAGATGTTCCGCACGAAGTTGACGATTCTTGGAAAAAGGCAGAGCGCTGTGCTAAAAGCACTCTAATAGAATACCTTAGTGATTCCTTCCTTAATTTCGCAACGAGCGACAACTCGGCGCGACAGATTCTTAGAAATTTAGATGGCATATACGAGCGAAAAAGTCTCGCGTCGCAGTTAGCAGTTCGAAAAAGGTTATTGTCTCTGAAGCTGCCGAGTGAGATGGCACTACTTTCTCATTTTAATACGTTCGATGAGTTGATGAGTGAGTTGCTAGCGTCGGGAGCGAAAATCGAAGAGATGGACAAGGTGTCTCACTTACTTTTGACCTTGCCATCGTCATACAATGGGGTTATAACCGCGATTGAAACCTTAGCGGAAGAAAATCTTACTTTAGCTTTCGTAAAGAACAGATTGCTCGATCACGAGATAAAAATTAAAAACGATAGCAGGGACACAAGTAGAAAAGTGATGAATGTAGTGGCATATAATAACAACAAAAGTACAAATAAGTACAAATCATTTAAAAACAGCGTAGTTCGTAAACCATTTAAGGGAAAAGGGAAATCTAATATCAAGTGTCATCACTGTGGAAAGGAAGGTCATATTAAAAAGGATTGTTATGCGTTTAAACGAATTATAAATGATAAAAACAAAGAAAATAACAGGCAAGCAAACACTGCAACAACCAACCACGGTTTCGCGTTTATGTTAAATCGTTTTGATTACAATAAATCCAAAACTGGAGACGGAAAAGTTAAATTTATTTTGGATTCTGGTGCTTCCGACCATATCATAAATGACGAGAAGCTTTTCTTGGAGTGCATTAACCTGGAGGCGCCCATAAAAATTGCAGTTGCCAAACATGGCGAATTTATTTTTGCAACGAAGCGTGGAATTGTTGGACTCAACAATGGAAATCAAATCACGCTTGAAGATGTGCTTTATTGCCAGGATGTTGCAGAAAATTTAATGTCTGTAAAGCGACTTCAAGAGGCTGGCATGACCGTTATGTTTGGCAATAACGGTGTGAAGATATTCAAAAATGGCTCTGTTGTTGCTGAAAACTCAGGTACGTTCAATACACCGATTCTTGAATTTAAAGCCTATACATTAAATGTGAAAAATAAAAACAGTGAATATCGATTATGGCATGAGAGATTAGGTCACATTAGTAAAGGCAAATTGCTAGATATTAAAAAGAATAATTTGTTTAGTGACAACAATCTTCTTGATAGAGTTAATGTAGTTGATGAGATTTGTGAGGCATGTTTAAATGGTAAACAAGCAAGATTGCGTCTTGAAAAATATAAAAATAAAGAATACATAAGTAGACCCCTATTTGTAATACATTCTGATGTATGTGGCCCTATAACACCTGTTTCGATTGACGACAAAAACTATTACGTTATTTTCGTTGATCAATACACACATTACTGTGTGACATATTTAATGAAACACAAATCTGATGTTTTCACAATGTTTAAGGATTTTGTGGCAAAAAGTGAGGCGCATTTCAACCTCAAAATTGTAAATTTGTATATAGATAATGGTAGGGAGTACCTTTCTAGCGACATGCGTCAATATTGTATAGAGAAAGGAATAAGTTATCACTTGACTGTGCCGTATACACCGCAATTGAACGGTGTTTCAGAAAGAATGATCAGGACGATAACTGAAAAAGCTCGTAGCATGGTAAATGGTGCTAAATTAGATAAAAGTTTCTGGGGTGAGGCTGTTCTGACAGCCACCTATTTAATTAATAGGATTCCAACAAGAGCACTTGAGAATAGTTCAAAAACCCCGTATGAGGCATGGCACAATAGAAAGCCTCTTCTAAAATATTTAAAAATATTTGGCTCAACAGTGTATGTACATATTAAAAATAGAAAAAGAAAATTTGATGAAAAGTCATACAAAACTATTTTAGTTGGCTATGAACCAAAGGGTTTAAAACTATGGGACGTAAATAATTCAAAATTCATTGTTGCAAGAGATGTAATCGTAGACGAAATAAATATGGTGAATTCTAGAGTTGGAGAAAGTGAAATTAATATCCTGAATGAGAGTAAGGAGACTAATAAGAAAAGATTCCTGAATGAGAGTAAGGAATGTGATGAAGTTAATATCCTGAATGAGAGTAAGGAATGTGATAAAGAAAGTATCCTGAATGAGAGTAAGGAATGTGATAAAGTTAATATCCTGAATGAGAGTAAGGAATGTGATAAAGAAAATATCCTGAATGAGAGTAAGGAAGGTGATAAAGCTAGTATCCTGAATGAGAGTAAGGAATATGATAAAGAAAGTATCCTGAATGAGAGTACGGATAATGATGTAGCTTGTAAACTGTATGAAAGTAAAGAAAACAATGAAATTGTTATCCAGAATGACAGTATGGAGGAAAGTTTGAAACAACCTAGTGAAATGGGTGAATGTGTGTCCAGAAGAAGTGATAGGCTAAAGAACAAGCCACAAATTTCATATATGGAAGATGAAATGGATTCTTACAATTATATTTTAAATGCTCATACTATTTTTAACGACATTCCAAGTTCGTTTGAAGAAATACAAAGTAGAAGTGACAAATCTTTATGGGAAGCTGCTATTAAAACTGAATTGGATGCCCATGATTTAAATAATACTTGGACAATTACAGAAAGACCTAAAAATAAAAATATTGTTGATAGTAGATGGGTATTTTCCGTTAAATATAACGAACTAGGAATTCCAATTAGGTATAAAGCTAGGTTAGTCGCACGGGGATTTACTCAAAAATACCAAGTAGATTACGAAGAAACTTTTGCTCCGGTAGCTAGAATTTCAAGTTTCCGATGTATGTTGTCATTAGCGGTCCAATATAACTTGAAAGTACATCAAATGGATGTAAAAACCGCTTTCCTTAATGGCACGTTAAAGGAGGAAATATATATGAGACTTCCTCAGGGTATTCCATTTAAAGGTGACAGTGTATGCAAATTGAATAAGGCAATATATGGACTCAAACAAGCCGCTAGGTGCTGGTTTGAAGTATTTGAGCAAGCATTAAAAGACTGTGGGTTCGTAAACTCCTCTGTAGACCGATGTATGTATATTCTAAATAAAGGTGACATCAGAGAAAACATTTATGTGCTTCTATATGTTGATGACGTTGTGATAGCTACAGGAAACATGGTAACAATGAATAATTTCAAAAAGTATTTAATGGAAAAGTTTAGGATGACTGACCTAAAAGAAATACGGCATTTTATTGGCATTAGGATAGAAATGCAGGGAGATAAAATTTATTTGAGCCAAGCTGCGTATGTTAAAAGAATTTTAAACAAATTCAACATGGATAAATGTAATGCAGTCGGAACTCCTTTACCAAATAAACTGAATTATGAATTACTTAATTCAGACGAAAATTGCAATGCTCCGTGTCGTAATCTTATAGGGTGTTTAATGTACATAATGCTTTGTACACGTCCAGACTTAACGACAGCCGTAAACATATTAAGTCGATACAGCAGCAAAAACAACTCTGAGCTGTGGCAAAGTCTTAAAAGGGTTCTAAGATATTTAAGAGGAACAATTGAAATGAAACTATAATAGTTTTTAGAAAAAATGCAGCATTTGAAAATACATTAATTGGATATGTAGATTCTGATTGGGGAGGTAACGAGATTGATAGGAAGAGTACAACAGGGTATCTGTTTAAAATGTTTGATTGTAATCTAATATGTTGGAACACAAAGAGGCAGAACTCGGTTGCGGCTTCATCAACTGAAGCTGAGTATATGGCGTTGAGGCTGTAAGAGAAGCCTTGTGGTTAAAATCTCTTCTTAAAAGTATAAGTATCGATCTTAAAATCCCAATCAAAATTTACGAAGACAACCAGGGATGCATTAGTATAGCCATGAATCCCTCATGTCATAAACGTGCTAAACATATAGACATAAAATATCATTTTGCGAGAGAGCAAATTGAGACTAATGTTATCTGTCTTGAGTATATTCCCACAGAGAATCAACTGGCTGATATGTTCACGAAGCCGCTGCCTGCAGTAAAATTCAAGGAGCTGCGAAATCAATTGGGACTTGTGCAAGATGACTGAGATGCAGTGGTTGCACGTCCAAGTGCTGATGCTGATTGAAGCTGAATTAGTTTATTTGCTATAATTTGAAATATTTTTGTTAACATTAATTTAAACAAGCGATCTGATCGGGTTTTTCTGGGTTTTCCCCGAATCCTTTGCAGCAAATGCTGGATCGTTTTACTACTCCCAGAATGCACACCACCCACATAAGAATAAGTAAATAATAGTTACAAATGAATTGTTGATGTTAAGTTTATAAATTTATAAATGCTATTTTTGAGGGGGCGTGTTGGAATATCCCTATTCCCTTACAAAAATAGCATTGGCCTTTATATTTAAGTATTTAGTTATATATCGATTTTTGGTCACACTAATGTTATCGCCTTCCGGAAGTTGTCTTCTGTCTCTCTCTTGCGTTTTTGATCTCGATGTGTTCAGTTCGTGGTGATTGGTGTTGCAATAAGAAAATAATAAAATATAAAAGAATACAAATCATAAACTTAAAAATACAATTAAATACTAGTCTTATTGTTGAGGGTGCTTAACTAGATCTGGTTTTTCAATAGTATCTATGAAATTGCATACTTAAATTTCCAGATTTCAATAGTTACATTTTTGTTCGTGATTTTTTAGGTCTTATAATTCCGTCAAAAATGCTTTAATTTTGATACCGACAGCTTTTCTGTGCTAGTTTTTTCTGTATCTATGAAATTGCATACTTAAATTTCCAGATTTCAATAGTTACATTTTTGTTCGTGATTTTTTAGGTCTTATAATTCCGTCAAAAATGCTTTAATTTTGATACCGACAGCTTTTCTGTGCTAGTTTTTTCTGTATCTATGAAATTGCATACTTAAATTGCCAGATTTCAATAATTAAATTGTTTTTCGTTATTTTTTGGGTCTTATAATTCCGTCAAAAATGCTTTAATTTTGATACCGAAAGCTTTTCTGTATCTATGAAATTGCATACTTAAATTGCCAGATTTCAATAGTTAAATTGTTTTTCGTTTTTTTTAGGTCTTATAATTCCGTCAAAAATGCTTTAATTTTGATTCCGACAGCTTTTCTGTTCTAGTTTTTTCTGTATCTATAAAATTGCATACTTAAATTGCCAGATTTCAATAGTTAAATTGTTTTTCGTTTTTTTTAGGTGTTATAACTCCGTCAAAAATGCTTTAATTTTGATTCCGACATCTTTTCGGTTCTATTTTTTTCTGTATCTATTAAATTACATACTTAAATTTCCAGATTTCAATAGTTAAATTTTTGTTCGTTTTTTTAGGTCTTATTATTCCGTCAAAAATGCTTTAATTTTCATTCCGACAGCTTTTCTGTGCTAGTTTTTTCTGTATCTATGAAATTGCATACTTAAATTGCCAGATTTCAATAGTTAAATTTTTTTTCGTTATTTTTAGGTCTTATAATTCCGTCAAAAATGCTTTAATTTTGATTCCGACAGGTTTTCTGTGCTAGTTTTTTCTGTATCTATGAAATTGCATACTTAAATTGACAGATTTCAATAGTTAAATTTTTGTTCGTGCTTTTTTAGGTCTTATAATTTCGTCAAAAATGCTTTAATTTTGATTCCGACAGCTTTTCTGTGCTAGTTTTTTCTTTATCTATGAAATTGCATACTTAAATTGCCCGATTTTAAAAGTTACATTTTTGTTCGTGATTTTTTAGGTCTTATAACTCCGTCAAAAATGCTTTAATTGTGATTCCGACAGCTTTTCTGTGCTAGTTTTTTCTGTATCTATGAAATTGCATACTTAAATTTCCAGATTTCAATAGTTACATTTTTGTTCGTGATTTTTTAGGTCTTATAATTCCGTCAAAAATGCTTTAATTTTGATACCGACAGCTTTTCTGTGCTTTTTTTTGTCTGTATCTATGAAATTGCATACTTAAATTGCCAGATTTCAATAGTTAAATTGTTTTTCGTTTTTTTAGGTGTTATATCTCCGTCAAAAATGCTTTAATTTTGATGCCGACATCTCTTCGGTTCTTGTTTTTTCTGTATCTATGAAATTACATACTTAAATTGCCAGATTTCAATAGTTAAATTGTTTTTCGTTTTATTAGGTCTTATAACTCCGTCAAAAATGCTTTAATACATACTTAAATTGCCAGATTTCAATAGTTAAATTTTTGTTCGTTTTTTTTAGGTCTTATTATTTCGTCAAAAATGCTTTAATTTTGATTCCGACAGCATTTCTGTGCTAGTTTTTTCTGCATCTATGAAATTGCATACTTAAATTTCCAGATTTCAATAGTTAAATTTTTGTTCGTTATTTTTAGGTCTTATAATTCCGTCAAAAATGCTTTAATTTTGATTCCGACAGCTTTTCTGTGCTAGTTTTTTTTGTATCTATGAAATTGCATACTTAAATTGACAGATTTCAATAGTTAAATTTTTGTTTGTTATTTTTTAAGTCTTATAATTCCGTCAAAAATGCTTTAATTTTGATTCCGACAGCTTTTCTGTGCTAATTTTTTCTTTATCTATGAAATTGCATACTTAAATTGCCCGATTTTAAAAGTTACATTTTTGTTCGTGATTTTTTAGTTCTTATAACTCCGTCAAAAATGCTTTAATTTTGATTCCGACAGCATTTCTGTGCTAGTTTTTTTTCTGTATCTATGAAACTGCATACTTAAATTTCCAGATTTCAATAGTTAAATTTTTGTTCGTGATTTTTTAGGTCTTATAATTCCGTAAAAAATGCTTTAATTTTGATACCGACAGCTTTTCTGTGCCAGTTTTTTCTGTATCTATGAAATTGCATACTTAAATTGCCAGATTTCAATAGTTAAATTGTTTTTCGTTTTTTTAGGTGTTATATCTCCGTCAAACATGCTTTAATTTTGATTCCGACAGCTTTTCTGTTCTAGTTTGTTCTGTATCTATGAAATTGCATACTTAAATTGCCAGATTTCAATAGTTAAATTGTTTTTCGTTTTTTTTAGGTGTTATATCTCCGTCAAAAATGCTTTAATTTTGATTCCGACAGCTTTTCTGTTCTAGTTTTTTCTATATCTATTAAGATACATACTTAAATTGCCAGATTTCAATAGTTAAATTTTTGTTCGTTATCTTTAGGTCTTATAATTTCTTCAAAAATGGTTTAATTTTGATTCCGACAGCTTTTCTGTGCTAGTTTTTTCTGTATCTATGAAATTGCATACTTAAATTGCCAGATTTCAATAGTTAAATTGTTTTTCGTTTTTTTTAGGTCTTATAATTCCGTCAAAAATGCTTTAATTTTGATACCGACAACTTTTCTGTGCTAGTTTTTTCTGTATCTATGAAATTGCATACTTAAATTGCCAGATTTCAATAGTTAAATTGTTTTTCGTTTTTTTTAGGTGTTATATCTCCGTCAAACATGCTTTAATTTTGATTCCGACAGCTTTTCTGTTCTAGTTTGTTCTGTATCTATGAAATTGCATACTTAAATTGCCAGATTTCAATAGTTAAATTGTTTTTCGTTTTTTTTAGGTGTTATATTTCCGTCAAAAATGCTTTAATTTTGATTCCGACAGCTTTTCTGTTCAAGTTTTTTCTATATCTATTAAGATACATACTTAAATTGCCAGATTTCAATAGTTAAATTTTTGTTCGTTATCTTTAGGTCTTATAATTACTTCAAAAATGCTTTAATTTTGATACCGACAACTTTTCTGCGCTAGTTTTTTCTGTATCTATGAAATTGCATACTTAAATTGCCAGATTTCAATAGTTAAATTGTTTTTCGTTTTTTTTAGGTGTTATATCTCCGTCAAACATGCTTTAATTTTGATTCCGACAGCTTTTCTGTTCTAGTTTGTTCTGTATCTATGAAATTGCATACTTAAATTGCCAGATTTCAATAGTTAAATTGTTTTTCGTTTTTTTTAGGTGTTATATCTCCGTCAAAAATGCTTTAATTTTGATTCCGACAGCTTTTCTGTTCTAGTTTTTTCTATATCTATTAAGATACATACTTAAATTGCCAGATTTCAATAGTTAAATTTTTGTTCGTTATCTTTAGGTCTTATAATTACTTCAAAAATGGTTTAATTTTGATTCCGACAGCTTTTCTGAGCTAGTTTTTTCTGTATCTTTGAAATTGCATTCTTAAATTGCCAGATTTCAATAGTTAAATTGTTTTTCGTTTTTTTTAGGTCTTATAATTCCGTCAAAAATGCTTTAATTTTGATACCGACAACTTTTCTGTGCTGCTATTTTCTGTATCTATGAAATTGCATACTTAAATTGCCAGATTTCAATAGTTAAATTGTTTTTCGTTTTTTTAGGTGTTATATCTCCGTCAAAAATGCTTTAATTTTGATTCCGACAGCTTTTCTGTGCTAGTTTTTTCTTTATCTATGAAATTGCATACTTAAATTGCCCGATTTTAAAAGTTAAATTTTTGTTCGTTATCTTTAGGTCTTATAATTACTTCAAAAATGCTTTAATTTTGATACCGACAACTTTTCTGTGCTAGTTTTTTCTGTATCTATGAAATTGCATACTTAAATTGCCAGATTTCAATAGTTAAATTGTTTTTCGTTTTTTTTAGGTGTTATATCTCCGTCAAAATGCTTTAATTTTGATTCCGACAGCTTTTCTGTTCTAGTTTTTTCTATATCTATTAAGATACATACTTAAATTGCCAGATTTCAATAGTTAAATTTTTGTTCGTTATCTTTAGGTCTTATAATTACTTCAAAAATGGTTTAATTTTGATTCCGACAGCTTTTCTGTTCTAGTTTTTTCTATATCTATTAAGATACATACTTAAATTGCCAGATTTCAATAGTTAAATTTTTGTTCGTTATCTTTAGGTCTTATAATTACTTCAAAAATGGTTTAATTTTGATTCCGACAGCTTTTCTGTGCTAGTTTTTTCTGTATCTTTGAAATTGCATTCTTTAATTGCCCGATTTTAAAAGTTACATTTTTGTTCGTGATTTTTTAGTTCTTATAACTCCGTCAAAAATGCTTTAATTTTGATTCCGACAGCATTTCTGTGCTAGTTTTTTTTCTGTATCTATGAAACTGCATACTTAAATTTCCAGATTTCAATAGTTAAATTTTTGTTCGTGATTTTTTAGGTCTTATAATTCCGTAAAAAATGCTTTAATTTTGATACCGACAGCTTTTCTGTGCCAGTTTTTTCTGTATCTATGAAATTGCATACTTAAATTGCCAGATTTCAATAGTTAAATTGTTTTTCGTTTTTTTTAGGTGTTATATCTCCGTCAAACATGCTTTAATTTTGATTCCGACAGCTTTTCTGTTCTAGTTTGTTCTGTATCTATGAAATTGCATACTTAAATTGCCAGATTTCAATAGTTAAATTGTTTTTCGTTTTTTTTAGGTGTTATATCTCCGTCAAAAATGCTTTAATTTTGATTCCGACAGCTTTTCTGTTCTAGTTTTTTCTATATCTATTAAGATACATACTTAAATTGCCAGATTTCAATAGTTAAATTTTTGTTCGTTATCTTTAGGTCTTATAATTTCTTCAAAAATGGTTTAATTTTGATTCCGACAGCTTTTCTGTGCTAGTTTTTTCTGTATCTATGAAATTGCATACTTAAATTGCCAGATTTCAATAGTTAAATTGTTTTTCGTTTTTTTTAGGTCTTATAATTCCGTCAAAAATGCTTTAATTTTGATACCGACAACTTTTCTGTGCTAGTTTTTTCTGTATCTATGAAATTGCATACTTAAATTGCCAGATTTCAATAGTTAAATTGTTTTTCGTTTTTTTTAGGTGTTATATCTCCGTCAAACATGCTTTAATTTTGATTCCGACAGCTTTTCTGTTCTAGTTTGTTCTGTATCTATGAAATTGCATACTTAAATTGCCAGATTTCAATAGTTAAATTGTTTTTCGTTTTTTTTAGGTGTTATATTTCCGTCAAAAATGCTTTAATTTTGATTCCGACAGCTTTTCTGTTCAAGTTTTTTCTATATCTATTAAGATACATACTTAAATTGCCAGATTTCAATAGTTAAATTTTTGTTCGTTATCTTTAGGTCTTATAATTACTTCAAAAATGCTTTAATTTTGATACCGACAACTTTTCTGCGCTAGTTTTTTCTGTATCTATGAAATTGCATACTTAAATTGCCAGATTTCAATAGTTAAATTGTTTTTCGTTTTTTTTAGGTGTTATATCTCCGTCAAACATGCTTTAATTTTGATTCCGACAGCTTTTCTGTTCTAGTTTGTTCTGTATCTATGAAATTGCATACTTAAATTGCCAGATTTCAATAGTTAAATTGTTTTTCGTTTTTTTTAGGTGTTATATCTCCGTCAAAAATGCTTTAATTTTGATTCCGACAGCTTTTCTGTTCTAGTTTTTTCTATATCTATTAAGATACATACTTAAATTGCCAGATTTCAATAGTTAAATTTTTGTTCGTTATCTTTAGGTCTTATAATTACTTCAAAAATGGTTTAATTTTGATTCCGACAGCTTTTCTGAGCTAGTTTTTTCTGTATCTTTGAAATTGCATTCTTTAATTGCCAGATTTCAATAGTTAAATTGTTTTTCGTTTTTTTTAGGTCTTATAATTCCGTCAAAATGCTTTAATTTTGATACCGACAACTTTTCTGTGCTAGTTTTTTCTGTATCTATGAAATTGCATACTTAAATTGCCAGATTTCAATAGTTAAATTGTTTTTCGTTTTTTTAGGTGTTATATCTCCGTCAAAAATGCTTTAATTTTGATTCCGACAGCTTTTCTGTGCTAGTTTTTTTCTTTATCTATGAAATTGCATACTTAAATTGCCCGATTTTAAAAGTTACATTTTTGTTCGTGATTTTTTAGGTCTTATAACTCCGTCAAAAATGCTTAAATTTTGATTCCGACAGCTTTTCTGTGCTAGTTTTTTTCTGTATCTATGAAATTGCATACTAAAATTTCCAGATTTCAATAGTTAAATTTTTGTTCGTGATTTTTTAGGTCTTATAATTCCGTCAAAAATGCTTTAATTTTGATACCGACAGCTTTTCTGTGCTAGTTTTTTCTGTATCTATGAAATTGCATACTTAAATTGCCAGATTTCAATAGTTAAATTGTTTTTCGTTTTTTTTAG
This sequence comes from Drosophila aff. chauvacae BK-2020, assembly GCA_018903765.1. Lineage (NCBI taxonomy): Eukaryota > Metazoa > Arthropoda > Insecta > Diptera > Drosophilidae > Drosophila > Drosophila aff. chauvacae BK-2020. The sequence continues at coordinate 201,048 of JAEIGO010000292.1, read as the reverse complement.
GTCTTATAATTCCGTCAAAAATGCTTTAATTATGATACCGACAGCTTTTCTGTGCTAGTTTTTTCTGTATCTATGAAATTGCATACTTAAATTGCCAGATTTCAATAGTTAAATTGTTTTTCGTTTTTTTTAGGTGTTATATCTCCGTCAAACATGCTTTAATTTTGATTCCGACAGCTTTTCTGTTCTAGTTTGTTCTGTATCTATGAAATTGCATACTTAAATTGCCAGATTTCAATAGTTAAATTGTTTTTCGTTTTTTTTAGATTTTATATCTCCGTCAAAAATGCTTTAATTTTGATTCCGACAGCTTTTCTGTTCTAGTTTTTTCTATATCTATTAAGATACATACTTAAATTGCCAGATTTCAATAGTTAAATTTTTGTTCGTTATCTTTAGGTCTTATAATTACTTCAAAAATGGTTTAATTTTGATTCCGACAGCTTTTCTGTGCTAGTTTTTTCTGTATCTATGAAATTGCATACTTAAATTGCCAGATTTCAATAGTTAAATTGTTTTTCGTTTTTTTTAGGTCTTATAATTCCGTCAAAAATGCTTTAATTTTGATACCGACAACTTTTCTGTGCTAGTTTTTTCTGTATCTATGAAATTGCATACTTAAATTGCCAGATTTCAATAGTTAAATTGTTTTTCGTTTTTTTTAGGTGCTATATCTCCGTCAAAAATGCTTTAATTTTGATTCCGACAGCTTTTCTGTGCTAGTTTTTTCTTTATCTATGAAATTGCATACTTAAATTGCCCGATTTTAAAAGTTACATTTTTGTTCGTGATTTTTTAGGTCTTATAACTCCGTCAAAAATGCTTAAATTTTGATTCCGACAGCTTTTCTGTGCTAGTTTTTTTCTGTATCTATGAAATTGCATACTAAAATTTCCAGATTTCAATAGTTAAATTTTTGTTCGTGATTTTTTAGGTCTTATAATTCCGTCAAAAATGCTTTAATTTTGATACCGACAGCTTTTCTGTGCTAGTTTTTTCTGTATCTATGAAATTGCATACTTAAATTGCCAGATTTCAATAGTTAAATTGTTTTTCGTTTTTTTAGGTCTTATAATTCCGTCAAAAATGCTTTAATTATGATACCGACAGCTTTTCTGTGCTAGTTTTTTCTGTATCTATGAAATTGCATACTTAAATTGCCAGATTTCAATAGTTAAATTGTTTTTCGTTTTTTTTAGGTGTTATATCTCCGTCAAAAATGCTTTAATTTTGATTCCGACAGCTTTTCTGTGCTAGTTTTTTCTTTATCTATGAAATTGCATACTTAAATTGCCCGATTTTAAAAGTTACATTTTTGTTCGTGATTTTTTAGGTCTTATAATTCCGTCAAAAATGCTTTAATTTTGATACCGACAGCTTTTCTGTGCTAGTTTTTTCTGTATCTATGAAATTGCATACTTAAATTGCCAGATTTCAATAGTTAAATTGTTTTTCGTTTTTTTAGGTGTTATATCTCCGTCAAAAATGGTTTAATTTTGATTCCGACAGCTTTTCTGTGCTAGTTTTTTCTGTATCTATGAAATTGCATACTTAAATTGCCAGATTTCAATAGTTAAATTGTTTTTCGTTTTTTTAGGTCTTATAATTCCGTCAAAAATGCTTTAATTTTGATACCGACAACTTTTCTGTGCTAGTTTTTTCTGTATCTATGAAATTGCATACTTAAATTGCCAGATTTCAATAGTTAAATTGTTTTTCGTTTTTTTTAGGTGTTATATCTCCGTCAAAAATGCTTTAATTTTGATTCCGACAGCTTTTCTGTGCTAGTTTTTTCTTTATCTATGAAATTGCATACTTAAATTGCCCGATTTTAAAAGTTACATTTTTGTTCGTGATTTTTTAGGTCTTATAACTCCGTCAAAAATGCTTAAATTTTGATTCCGACAGCTTTTCTGTGCTAGTTTTTTCTGTATCTATGAAATTGCATACTAAAATTTCCAGATTTCAATAGTTAAATTTTTGTTCGTGATTTTTTAGGTCTTATAATTCCGTCAAAAATGCTTTAATTTTGATACCGACAGCTTTTCTGTGCTAGTTTTTTCTGTATCTATGAAATTGCATACTTAAATTGCCAGATTTCAATAGTTAAATTGTTTTTCGTTTTTTTAGGTCTTATAATTCCGTCAAAAATGCTTTAATTTTGATACCGACAACTTTTCTGTGCTAGTTTTTTCTGTATCTATGAAATTGCATACTTAAATTGCCAGATTTCAATAGTTAAATTGTTTTTCGTTTTTTTTAGGTGTTATATCTCCGTCAAAAATGCTTTAATTTTCATTCCGACAGCTTTTCTGTGCTAGTTTTTTTCTTTATCTATGAAATTGCATACTTAAATTGCCCGATTTTAAAAGTTACATTTTTGTTCGTGATTTTTTAGGTCTTATAACTCCGTCAAAAATGCTTTAATTTTGATTCCGACAGCTTTTCTGTGCTAGTTTTTTTCTGTATCTATGAAATTGCATACTTAAATTTCCAGATTTCAATAGTTAAATTTTTGTTCGTGATTTTTTAGGTCTTATAATTCCGTCAAAAATGCTTTAATTTTGATACCGACAGCTTTTCTGTGCTAGTTTTTTCTGTATCTATGAAATTGCATACTTAAATTGCCAGATTTCAATAGTTAAATTGTTTTTCGTTTTTTTAGATGTTCTAACTCCGTCAAAAATGCTTTAATTTTGATTCCGACATCTTTTCGGTTCTAGTTTTTCTGTATCTATGAAATTGCATACTTAAATTGCCAGATTTCAATAGTTAAATTGTTTTTCGTTTTTTTAGGTGTTATATCTCCGTCAAAAATGCTTTAATTTTGATTCCGACAGCTTTTCTGTTCTAGTTTTTCTATATCTATTAAGATACATACTTAAATTGCCCGATTTCAATAGTTAAATTTTTGTTCGTTATCTTTAGGTCTTATAATTACTTCAAAAATGGTTTAATTTTGATTCCGACAGCTTTTCTGTGCTAGTTTTTTCTGTATCTATGAAATTGCATACTTAAATTGCCAGATTTCAATAGTTAAATTGTTTTTCGTTTTTTTAGGTGTTATATCTCCGTCAAAAATGCTTTAATTTTGATTCCGACAGCTTTTCTGTTCTAGTTTTTTCTTTATCTATGAAATTGCATACTTAAATTTCCAGATTTCAATAGTTAAATTTTAGTTCGTGATTTTTTAGGTCTTATAATTCCGTCAAAAATGCTTTAATTTTGATACCGACAGCTTTTCTGTGCTAGTTTTTTCTGTATCTATGAAATTGCATACTTAAATTGCCAGATTTCAATAGTTAAATTGTTTTTCGTATTTTTTAGATGTTCTAACTCCGTCAAAAATGCTTTAATTTTGATTCCGACATCTTTTCGGTTCTAGTTTTTTCTGTATCTATGAAATTGCATACTTAAATTGCCAGATTTCAATAGTTAAATTGTTTTTCGTTTTTTTTAGGTGTTATATCTCCGTCAAAAATGCTTTAATTTTGATTCCGACAGCTTTTCTGTTCTAGTTTTTTCTATATCTATTAAGATACATACTTAAATTGCCAGATTTCAATAGTTAAATTTTTGTTCGATATCTTTAGGTCTTATAATTACTTCAAAAATGGTTTAATTTTGATTCCGACAGCTTTTCTGTGCTAGTTTTTTCTGTATCTATGAAATTGCATACTTAAATTGCCAGATTTCAATAGTTAAATTGTTTTTCGTTTTTTTTAGGTCTTATAATTCCGTCAAAAATGCTTTAATTTGATACCGACAACTTTTTTGTGCTAGTTTTTTCTGTATCTATGAAATTGCATACTTAAATTGCCAGATTTCAATAGTTAAATTGTTTTTCGTTTTTTTTAGGTGTTATATCTCCGTCAAAAATGCTTTAATTTTGATTCCGACAGCTTTTCTGTGCTAGTTTTTTCTTTATCTATGAAATTGCATACTTAAATTGCCCGATTTTAAAAGTTACATTTTTGTTCGTGATTTTTTAGGTCTTATAACTCCGTCAAAAATGCTTAAATTTTGATTCCGACAGCTTTTCTGTGCTAGTTTTTTTCTGTATCTATGAAATTGCATACTAAAATTTCCAGATTTCAATAGTTAAATTTTTGTTCGTGATTTTTTAGGTCTTATAATTCCGTCAAAAATGCTTTAATTTTGATACCGACAGCTTTTCTGTGCTAGTTTTTTCTGTATCTATGAAATTGCATACTTAAATTGCCAGATTTCAATAGTTAAATTGTTTTTCGTTTTTTTTAGGTCTTATAATTCCGTCAAAAATGCTTTAATTATGATACCGACAGCTTTTCTGTGCTAGTTTTTTCTGTATCTATGAAATTGCATACTTAAATTGCCAGATTTCAATAGTTAAATTGTTTTTCGTTTTTTTTAGGTGTTATATCTCCGTCAAAAATGCTTTAATTTTGATTCCGACAGCTTTTCTGTGCTAGTTTTTTTCTGTATCTATGAAATTGCATACTTAAATTGCCCGATTTTAAAAGTTACATTTTTGTTCGTGATTTTTTAGGTCTTATAATTCCGTCAAAAATGCTTTAATTTTGATACCGACAGCTTTTCTGTGCTAGTTTTTTCTGTATCTATGAAATTGCATACTTAAATTGCCAGATTTCAATAGTTAAATTGTTTTTCGTTTTTTTTAGGTCTTATAATTCCGTCAAAAATGCTTTAATTTTGATACCGACAGCTTTTCTGTGCTAGTTTTTTCTGTATCTATGAAATTGCATACTTAAATTGCCAGATTTCAATAGTTAAATTGTTTTTCGTTTTTTTTAGGTGTTATATCTCCGTCAAAAATGCTTTAATTTTCATTCCGACAGCTTTTCTGTGCTAGTTTTTTCTTTATCTATGAAATTGCATACTTAAATTGCCCGATTTTAAAAGTTACATTTTTGTTCGTGATTTTTTAGGTCTTATAACTCCGTCAAAAATGCTTTAATTTTGATTCCGACAGCTTTTCTGTGCTAGTTTTTTTCTGTATCTATGAAATTGCATACTTAAATTTCCAGATTTCAATAGTTAAATTTTTGTTCGTGATTTTTTAGGTCTTATAATTCCGTCAAAAATGCTTTAATTTTGATACCGACAGCTTTTCTGTGCTAGTTTTTTCTGTATCTATGAAATTGCATACTTAAATTGCCAGATTTCAATAGTTAAATTGTTTTTCGTTTTTTTAGGTGTTATATCTCCGTCAAAAATGCTTTAATTTTGATTCCGACAGCTTTTCTGTTCTAGTTTTTTCTATATCTATTAAGATACATACTTAAATTGCCAGATTTCAATAGTTAAATTTTTGTTCGTTATCTTTAGGTCTTATAATTACGTCAAAAATGCTTTAATTTTGATTCCGACAGCTTTACTGTTCTAGTTTTTTCTTTATCTATGAAATTGCATACTTAAATTTCCAGATTTCAATAGTTAAATTTTAGTTCGTGATTTTTTAGGTCTTATAATTCCGTCAAAAATGCTTTAATTTTGATACCGACAGCTTTTCTGTGCTAGTTTTTTCTGTATCTATGAAATTGCATACTTAAATTGCCAGATTTCAATAGTTAAATTGTTTTTCGTTTTTTTAGATGTTCTAACTCCGTCAAAAATGCTTTAATTTTGATTCCGACATCTTTTCGGTTCTAGTTTTTTCTGTATCTATGAAATTGCATACTTAAATTGCCAGATTTCAATAGTTAAATTGTTTTTCGTTTTTTTTAGATGTTATATCTCCGTCAAAAATGCTTTAATTTTGATTCCGACAGCTTTTCTGTGCTAGTTTTTTTCTTTATCTATGAAATTGCATACTTAAATTGCCCGATTTTAAAAGTTACATTTTTGTTCGTGATTTTTTAGGTCTTATAATTCCGTCAAAAATGCTTTAATTTTGATACCGACAGCTTTTCTGTGCTAGTTTTTTCTGTATCTATGAAATTGCATACTTAAATTGCCAGATTTCAATAGTTAAATTGTTTTTCGTTTTTTTTAGGTCTTATAATTCCGTCAAAAATGCTTTAATTTTGATACCGACAGCTTTTCTGTGCTAGTTTTTTCTGTATCTATGAAATTGCATACTTAAATTGCCAGATTTCAATAGTTAAATTGTTTTTCGTTTTTTTAGGTGTTATAACTCCGTCAAAAATGCTTTAATTTTCATTCCGACAGCTTTTCTGTGCTAGTTTTTTCTTTATCTATGAAATTGCATACTTAAATTGCCCGATTTTAAAAGTTACATTTTTGTTCGTGATTTTTTAGGTCTTATAACTCCGTCAAAAATGCTTTAATTTTGATTCCGACAGCTTTTCTGTGCTAGTTTTTTTCTGTATCTATGAAATTGCATACTTAAATTTCCAGATTTCAATAGTTAAATTTTTGTTCGTGATTTTTAGGTCTTATAATTCCGTCAAAAATGCTTTAATTTTGATACCGACAGCTTTTCTGTGCTAGTTTTTTCTGTATCTATGAAATTGCATACTTAAATTGCCAGATTTCAATAGTTAAATTGTTTTTCGTTTTTTTAGGTGTTATATCTCCGTCAAAAATGCTTTAATTTTGATTCCGACAGCTTTTCTGTTCTAGTTTTTTCTATATCTATTAAGATACATACTTAAATTGCCAGATTTCAATAGTTAAATTTTTGTTCGTTATCTTTAGGTCTTATAATTACGTCAAAAATGCTTTAATTTTGATTCCGACAGCTTTACTGTACTAGTTTTTTCTTTATCTATGAAATTGCATACTTAAATTTCCAGATTTCAATAGTTAAATTTTAGTTCGTGATTTTTTAGGTCTTATAATTCCGTCAAAAATGCTTTAATTTTGATACCGACAGCTTTTCTGTGCTAGTTTTTTCTGTATCTATGAAATTGCATACTTAAATTGCCAGATTTCAATAGTTAAATTGTTTTTCGTTTTTTTTAGATGTTCTAACTCCGTCAAAAATGCTTTAATTTTGATTCCGACATCTTTTCGGTTCTAGTTTTTTCTGTATCTATTAAATTACATACTTAAATTGCCAGATTTCAATAGATAATTTTTGTTGTTTTTTTTTAGGTCTTATTATTCCATCAAAAATGCTTTAATTTTGATTCCGACAGCTTTTCCGTGCTTGTTTTTTCTGTATCTATGAAATTGCATACTTAAATTGCCAGATTTCAATAGTTAAATTTTTGTTTGTAAAATCTTTATTTTCTTTATTTCTCGTAATTACACTCTGTTCGTCTAGCGCCTTCTCGAGGGAGTGCCCGTACTCCTTCGATCGTGCACCATCGATTATAATATATCGAGTCCCTTCTTATCGATAGTTACAATGTTACCTTATATTTAACTTATAATATTTACATTATTTACATTATTTACATTCGGCCGACCTGACTACAGATCGACCACGATCTTTATAAACAAAGGGCAACAAGTTCGTTAACATTACTTATCCAAGGCTTAAGTCTAGCAGGTTCTAACACGCCTCTAAATGGCAGTTGAGTTAACTGGCAATCATCAATATCAACTACTTCGTATCGATCATTATCAAACACACGACTTATCCTATAAGGCCCACGGTACTTAGGGGCAAACTTCTTATTAATTCCTGCAGTAGTATCAACATTTCTGATGGCCACATAATCACCTACTTGATATTCACGAGGAGCTTTATGTTTTCTACTGTATGACTCTTCATTTCTTATCTGTGAATTCTGGATATTAACAGATGCGTTCTCACGGATGCTTACAAGATCTCTAGGTTCATCATTGAATTTATTCTCTAAATACTCAGACAGCTCATCAACTACAGGTCCCTTTTGTACTACTCCAAACAATAAAACACTAGGCGCTACTTGCGTGCTACTATGTACTGCGTTATTGATGGCATATTCCACTTTATTAAGTAATTTGTACCAATCGGACTGACTAAGAGGTTCTGCTAATTTCCCTAGCATTGGCGTTAACACCCGGTTTACACGCTCCACCTGGCCATTAGCCTGAGGCGCTCCTGTGGCCACTTTTATGTGCTCAATGTCTCGCTCTTGGCAAAAGGTGGTGAACTCAAGTGACGTAAAACAAGTACCACGACCCGATATATTCCTATGGGGTCGACTATAAAAATCAAAGTATTTACTTAACGCATCTCTCGCTTCTCTTGTACTAGTCGTATTAACGGGAAAAAGTTTGACAAACTTGGTAAAAGCATCAATAACAACCAGAAGATGCTTTCTCTTTGAAATGATACTCGGTAAGGGACCTAAATGGTCTATATGGAGTGTATGAAACGGAATACAAGGTTTAGGGATACTATGCAAGGTTCTGTTATGAATAGATCTCGGCACCGAATGCAAAATGCACGAAAAGCAATTTCTAATAAAATGCTCAACTTTAGCTCTCATTTCTGGAAACCAATAGGTCCTTCTTAAATCCTTAACACACTTATCTGCTGCCAAGTGACCTAGTTTTTCGTGAGATTTTCTAATTAGCTGTTCTTCCATACAAGCCGGTGCATACAAACAATAAGAATCGTCCACGTTCTTTCGACATACTAGTCCATCCCTTAACTCAAAGTTACGCACGTTTCCTCTCTCTAGTTTCTCTCTAAATGAACTATATTTTTATCCCTCATTTGCTCCGTTTGTAGAATTAGGTCTACGTCATCAGGTGTTGCTCCTACAACTCCAACTAACGGTATTGATTTTAGAAAAGCGTCCTCACGAAACTCCAATTTACCATCTCCCCAGGCCTTTTTACTACCGTTCATGTAGTTACTGGCCGCTTTCTCACAATTTATTCCACCATTCTCTTCCTCTTCTTCTTCACGAAGGTTTTCTTCCAAAATAACACGAAGTCTCTCTAAGGGATCTTCACAAAGGTCATCAAGTGGCACCGTGTCAACAAGGTTGTCTCTACGGATTTCTAAAAGACTTTGAATTATGCTATCTCTACTGTTGTCTTTAAGGTTGGTCTCTACGGATGTCTCTACGGTCTCAACAAGTTGGTCTCTACGGTTCTCTAGAAGTTGGTCTCTACGGCTGTCTCTACGGGTTTCCTCAAGGTTTTCTAACAAGTCTTCATTATCGCCAAACTTACTATCTTTTAACAACTTGACAACTTCTATCTGTCTGCTTAAAGCGTCCACATGGGCCATATTTACACCCGGTCTATGCATAATCGAATAATCGTAATTCTCTAACTCAAGGGACCATCTGGCAATCCTAGGATTAATAGCTTTTCTACTAAGAGTTTGCACTAACGAATTGCAATCCGTAATTATCTTAAACGGTCTATGCTCAAGGTATACTCTAAACCGACGCAACGCATTTATTATCGCTAGTGTTTCCAGCTCAAAACTATGGTACCGGGATTCTGCCGCAGTGGTTTTACCGGAATAAAACGAAATAGGATGCATTTTTCCATCATCTTGTCGCTGCAATAGTATAGCTCCAAATCCATGGGCACTGGCATCCGTATGGAGCTCGGTTTCTCGACCAGGACTGAAAATGGCTAAAACTGGGGAATTAGCTAAAGCGTTCTTTAAATCTTTAAACGCTTTTAATTGCTCATCATTCAGTGGAAAAGGACCCCCTTTCTTCAACAACTCTGTCAAGGGTTTGGCTATACGCGCAAATGACAGGACGAAACGTCTAAAATACGAAAAGAATCCTAAACAGGAGTGAAGACTATGAACATTCTGCGGCACAGGGAAATTTCTCAAGGCTTCCAAATGCGATTCACTAGGCTTTATCCCGTATTTACTGACACTGTATCCCAGGAATTCGCATTCCTTCTTCAAAAATACGCATTTCTTCTTGTTTATCTCCAAATTATATTCGCTAATACGATTCAAAAGTTTTCCCAAAATCTCTAGGTGCTCATCTACTGTCTTAGTCGCAATAACAATATCGTCCATATAAATTACTAGGCTCTTCTTTCTTATAAAATCTGAAAACGTTTCTGAAATAAATCGTTGAAACACTGCCGGGCCATTTTTCAATCCAAAAGGCATCCTCAAATACTCATATTGTCCTTGAGGGGTAACAAATGCTGTATACGGCACGGATTTTTCTGCGACCTCTATTTGATGAAATCCGCTCTTAAAGTCAATCACAGAAAAACAACATTTCCTTCCAAATACTCTAGGCAATCTTCAATAAGGGGCAAAGGAAAATTATCTTTAATGATACGCTTGTTCAAACCACGGTAGTCAACGCACATTCGAATTTCACCAGACTTTTTCTTCACAAGGACCAAAGGTGACGCATAAGGTGAGGCGCTAGGACGTATTACTTTTTTCTTAAGCAAATCATCAATGATTTCCGCTACTTTCTCCCTCTCAAAATAAGACAAACGTCTCGGAGAACAGTAAAACGGAGTGGTATCGGTTAATCTAATAGACATCCGATATCTAGGTGCAGTGTTATAATCGTATTGGATACTAGAATAATGAGATTGAATAATTTTTTCACACCTATTTGCAATTTCCAACCCAAACTCAAAGCCTATCTCAAATGAATCCTCTAATGATGGCTCAATGTCAGCCAAAAATCTCTGCGCATCCCTGTCAGTACCCAAAATTTCTACAGAATTTTCATTATCTAAACTAGAGTTGTGATTATGACTTAAATTTATGGGATTATGAATAGCTGTACTTAAATTATTTGTATTGTTCACTTTAGCGGTGAAAAGGGAAGAGTCTTTAGATTTATAAGTATCATTATTGATTTTTCTATGAACTAATTGAACGTTCATTACCTTCAGTGCGTCTCGACCAATTAATACAGGGAGTGGTAATATTTTGTCATCAACTATATTTAAGAGGATAGAATATGTTTTCGCATTAAACTTAACAGAGGCTTTCAAAATGCCCCAAATCAAAATTTTTGGTCCCCCTAAACCAGAGTACTTCGATTTCTTTGAACTTAAAACAATATTTTTCGGAATTAATGACTTACGAATTAAGCTTACCGGGCTGCCGGTATCAAATAGACTTAAGATAGAAATATATTTCCCCTTTTCACCTCGCAAACCTCAGATCTCGATTTTTTGAATCGCTGCCAAGACCTCTGATCCAGACTTCTCCTCATCCTGCAGCACTGCCGGCCTGGTTGACACCCTCCGCTCGGGGCATTGCTGGTACTTATGATCCACGCTGAAGCACTTGAAACAGGCCCCCTCCGGCCTCTTCGGTTGTTTGCACTCTCTAGCCATGTGTCCCATTTGCCTACAATTGTAGCAACGAATGTCATCGGGCATGGACACACGGACTTGGGACGTCACCACTTTTGTTTTCTCCGCCGCCTTTGAAGTTTGGACCGTCATCTTCTTGAATTTGTCGTAGATCATAATTTTGTTTCGCAACTCCTCCAAAGAACTACAATAAGCCATTGCAGACGCATGTCCGGATTCATCTCCCAAGCCTTTTACGATGAATCGAATAATATCTTCTTGTGCCAACTCCACTTGTCGCGCAATGCCGCACATGGAGAAAAAATACTGGAGAGCACCCTCGTCAGGTAACTTCTTCCTGGCTTCCAGTTGCTTGAACACATCGAATGCAGTAATCTTGAGGTCAAAAACGGCTATCAGCTCTGCTCGCAGACTCGGCCAATCCAAAGCTGCCGTTTCGTTCATAAACACTCTTGCTGATCCAGACAGTAAACGTTTGGCGAAGATAAAACGTTTTTTCTCCGGCACGCAATATACATCCATTATATTCGAAAAGTCGTCGATCCAACGAAGCACAGGGTATCCATTGTCTCCAGAAAACGATTGAATTAGGGCATCCAAATCACTCATATCAATGTTGTCTTGAGCTGATTTATTTTGGCCCAACGCGTTTTCTAAATCAGCCACTCGTTTGCGCGCAGCGTACAGCTTTTCAACTTGCTGCAAATGTTGTATTTCTGCCTCGACGTCCGCCATCACTCGATCACGACGCTGCACGTTCGCAGCCGCCACATCAGAACCTTCCAGAATTTCATCATACGCCGCCACTCGAACACGACGCTGCACGTTCGCAGCTGCACCGCCAGCAACTTCTCCAGACGCCGCCACTGCGTCACTGCTCGCCAACACACTATCGCCGTCTCTTTCTTGCTCATGTTCAATTTCGCAACTAACACCAGCGTCGCAGCCCGATCTCGAAATTTCGGCTACTTTGGGCGAGGTTTTATCCATATTCAACTCCTCCAGGTTTATCTTATCCAGTTCCAAATGCTCTAGGTTTGACTCCTCCAGGTTCAGCTTCTCCCGTTCGCCTGCTTTCTTATTGTCCATAATGGTTTTCGCCGCTGCACGGAGTTGATATATGGTGGCGTCTTCTTGGAAAAACACGTTCTCTCGCTCCAGAATAACTTTCAGCTCAGGTCTCGTTTTTTTTAATATTTCACTATATTTCATAACAAAGGCGTTTTTTTATTTTATACGGGCCTTGACCCCACACCTGATATGTAAAATCTTTATTTTTCTTTATTTCTCGTAATTACACTCTGTTCGTCTAGCGCCTTCTCGAGAGAGTGCCCGTACTCCTTCGATCGTGCACCATCGATTATAATATATCGAGTCCCTTCTTATCGATAGTTACAATGTTACCTTATATTTAACTTATAATATTTACATTATTTACATTATTTACATGTTCGTTATTTTTAGGTCTTATAATTCCGTCAAAAATGATTTAATTTTGATTCCGACATCTTTTCTGTGCTAGTTTTTTCTGTATCTATGAAATTGCATACTTAAATTGCCAGATTTCAATAGTTAAATTGTTTTTCGTTTTTTTTAGGTGTTATATCTCCGTCAAAAATGCTTTAATTTTGATTCCGACAGCTTTTCTGTTCTAGTGTTTTCTGTATCTATGAAATTGCATACTTAAATTGCCAGATTTCAATAGTTAAATTGTTTTTCGTTTTTTTTTAGGTCTTATAATTCCGTCAAAAATGCTTTAATTTTGATTCCGACAGCTTTTCTGTTCTAGTTTTTTCTGTATCTATGAAATTGCATACTTAAGTTGCCAGATTTCAATAGTTAAATTGTTTTTCGTTTTTTTTAGATGTTATAACTCCGTCAAAAATGCTTTAATTTTGATTCCGACATCTTTTCGGTTCTAGTTTTTTCTGTATCTATTAAATTACATACTTAAATTGCCAGATTTCAATAGTTAAATTTTTGTTGTTTTTTTTAGGTCTTATTATTCCATCTAAAATGCTTTAATTTTGATTCCGACAGCTTTTCCGTGCTTGTTTTTTCTGTATCTATGAAATTGCATACTTAAATTGCCAGATTTCAATAGTTAAATTGACAGATTTCAATAGTTAAATTGTTTTTCGTTATTTTTTAGGTCTGATAATTCCGTCAAAAATGCTTTAATTTTGATACCGACAGCTTTTCTGTATCTATGAAATTGCATACTTAAATTGCCAGATTTCAATAGTTAAATTGATTTTCGTTTTTTTTAGGTCTTATAATTCCATCGTTAATTACATCGTTTTTTTTAGATGTTATATCTCCGTCAAAAATGCTTTAATTTTGATGCCGACATCTTTTCGGTTCTAGTTTTTTCTGTATCTATGAAATTACATACTTAAATTTCCAGATTTCAATAGTTAAATTTTTGTTCGTTTTTTAGGTCTTATTATTCCGTCAAAAATGCTTTAATTTTGATTCCGACAGATTTCTGTGCTAGTTTTTTCTGTATCTATGAATTTGCATACTTAAATTGCCAGATTTCAATAGTTAAATTTTTGTTCGTTATTTTTAGGTCTTATAATTCCGTCAAAAATGCTTTAATTTTGATTCCGACAGATTTCTTTGCTAGTTTTTTTCTGAATAGAAATCCGACGGATTTCTGTTCTAGTTTTTTCTGTATCCATGAAATTGCATACTTAAATTGCCAGATTTCAATAGTTAAATTGTTTTTCGTTTTTTTTAGGTGTTATAACTCCGTCAAAAATTCTTTAATTTTGATGCCGACATCTTTTCGGTTCTAGTTTTTTCTGTATCTATTAAATTACATACTTAAATTTCCAGATTTCAATAGTTAAATTTTTGTTCGTTTTTTAGGTCTTATTATTCCGTCAAAAATGCTTTAATTTTGATTCCGACAGGTTTTCTGTGCTAGTTTTTTCTGTATCTATGAAATTGTATACCTAAATTGCCAGATTTCAATAGTTCAATTTTTGTTCGTTATTTTTTAGGTCTTATAATTTCGTCAAAAATGCTTTAATTTTGATTCCGACAGCTTTTCTGTGCTAGTTTTTTTCTTTATCTATGAAATTGCATACTTAAATTGCCCGATTTTAAAAGTTACATTTTTGTTCGTGATTTTTTAGGTCTTATAACTCCGTCAAAAATGCTTTATTTGTGATTCCGACAGCTTTTCTGTGCTAGTTTTTTCTGTATCTATGAAATTGCATACTTAAATTTCCAGATTTCAATAGTTAAATTTTTGTTCGTGATTTTTTAGGTCTTATAATTCCGTCAAAAATGCTTTAATTTTGATACCGACAGCTTTTCTGTGCTAGTTTTTTCTGTATCTATGAAATTGCATACTTAAATTGCCAGATTTCAATAGTTAAATTGTTTTTCGTTTTTTTTAGATGTTATATCTCCGTCAAAAATGCTTTAATTTTGATGCCGACATCTTTTCGGTTCTAGTTTTTTCTGTATCTATGAAATTACATACTAAAATTGCCAGATTTCAATAGTTACATTTTTGTTCGTTATTTTTAGGTCTTATAGTTCCGTCAAAAATGTTTTAATTTTGATTCCGACAGATTTCTGTGCTAGTTTTTTCTGTATCTATGAAATTGCATACTTAAATTGCCAGATTTCAATAGTTAAATTTTTGTTCGTTATTTTTAGGTCTTATAATTCCGTCAAAAATGCTTTAATTTTGATTCCGACAGATTTCTTTGCTAGTTTTTTCTGTATCTATGAAATTGCATACTTAAATTGCCCGATTTCAATAGTTAAATTTTTGTTCGTTATTTTTAGGTCTTATAATTCCGTCAAAAATGCTTTAATTTTGATTCCGACAGCTTTTCTGTGCTAGTTTTTTCTGTATCTATGAAATTGCATACTTAAATTGCCCGATTTTAAAAGTTACATTTTTGTTCGTGATTTTTTAGGTCTTATAACTCCGTCAAAAATGCTTTAATTTTGATTCCGACAGCTTTTCTGTGCTAGTTTTTTTCTGTATCTATGAAATTGCATACTTAAATTGCCAGATTTCAATAGTTAAATTGTTTTTCGTTTTTTTTAGATGTTATATCTCCGTCAAAAATGCTTTAATTTTGATGCCGACATCTTTTCGGTTCTAGTTTTTTCTGTATCTATGAAATTACATACTTAAATTGCCAGATTTCAATAGTTACATTTTTGTTCGTTATTTTTAGGTCTTATAATTCCGTCAAAAATGCTTTAATTTTGATTCCGACAGATTTCTGTGCTAGTTTTTTCTGTATCTATGAATTTGCATACTTAAATTGCCAGATTTCAATAGTTAAATTTTTGTTCGTTATTTTTAGGTCTTATAATTCCGTCAAAAATGCTTTAATTTTGATTCCGACAGATTTCTTTGCTAGTTTTTTCTGTATCTATGAAATTGCATACTTAAATTGCCCGATTTCAATAGTTAACTTTTTGTTCGTTTTTTTAGGTCTTATAATTCCGTCAAAAATGCTTTAATTTTGATTCCGACGGATTTCTGTTCTAGTTCATTCTGTATCTATGAAATTGCATACTTAAATTGCCAGATTTCAATAGTTAAATTGTTTTTCGTTTTTTTTAGGTGTTATAACTCCGTCAAAAATTCTTTAATTTTGATGCCGACATCTTTTCGGTTCTAGTTTTTTCTGTATCTATTAAATTACATACTTAAATTTCCAGATTTCAATAGTTAAATTTTTGTTCGTTTTTTTAGGTCTTATTATTCCGTCAAAAATGCTTTAATTTTGATTCCGACAGGTTTTCTGTGCTAGTTTTTTCTGTATCTATGAAATTGTATACTTAAATTGCCAGATTTCAATAGTTCAATTTTTGTTCGTTATTTTTTAGGTCTTATAATTTCGTCAAAAATGCTTTAATTTTGATTCCGACAGCTTTTCTGTGCTAGTTTTTTTCTTTATCTATGAAATTGCATACTTAAATTGCCCGATTTTAAAAGTTACATTTTTGTTCGTGATTTTTTAGGTCTTATAACTCCGTCAAAAATGCTTTATTTGTGATTCCGACAGCTTTTCTGTGCTAGTTTTTTCTGTATCTATGAAATTGCATACTTAAATTTCCAGATTTCAATAGTTAAATTTTTGTTCGTGATTTTTTAGGTCTTATAATTCCGTCAAAAATGCTTTAATTTTGATTCCGACGGATTTCTGTTCTAGTTTTTTCTGTATCTATGAAATTGCATACTTAAATTGCCAGATTTCAATAGTTAAATTGTTTTTCGTTTTTTTTAGGTGTTATAACTCCGTCAAAAATTCTTTAATTTTGATGCCGACATCTTTTCGGTTCTAGTTTTTTCTGTATCTATTAAATTACATACTTAAATTTCCAGATTTCAATAGTTAAATTTTTGTTCGTTTTTTTAGGTCTTATTATTCCGTCAAAAATGCTTTAATTTTGATTCCGACAGGTTTTCTGTGCTAGTTTTTTCTGTATCTATGAAATTGTATACTTAAATTGCCAGATTTCAATAGTTCAATTTTTGTTCGTTATTTTTTAGGTCTTATAATTTCGTCAAAAATGCTTTAATTTTGATTCCGACAGCTTTTCTGTGCTAGTTTTTTTCTTTATCTATGAAATTGCATACTTAAATTGCCCGATTTTAAAAGTTACATTTTGTTCGTGATTTTTTAGGTCTTATAACTCCGTCAAAAATGCTTTATTTGTGATTCCGACAGCTTTTCTGTGCTAGTTTTTTCTGTATCTATGAAATTGCATACTTAAATTTCCAGATTTCAATAGTTAAATTTTTGTTCGTGATTTTTTAGGTCTTATAATTCCGTCAAAAATGCTTTAATTTTGATACCGACAGCTTTTCTGTGCTAGTTTTTTCTGTATCTATGAAATTGCATACTTAAATTGCCAGATTTCAATAGTTAAATTGTTTTTCGTTTTTTTAGATGTTATATCTCCGTCAAAAATGCTTTAATTTTGATGCCTACATCTTTTCGGTTCTAGTTTTTTCTGTATCTATGAAATTACATACTTAAATTGCCAGATTTCAATAGTTACATTTTTGTTCGTTATTTTTAGGTCTTATAGTTCCGTCAAAAATGCTTTAATTTTGATTCCGACAGATTTCTGTGCTAGTTTTTTCTGTATCTATGAAATTGCATACTTAAATTGCCAGATTTCAATAGTTAAATTTTTGTTCGTTATTTTTAGGTCTTATAATTCCGTCAAAAATGCTTTAATTTTGATTCCGACAGATTTCTTTGCTAGTTTTTTCTGTATCTATGAAATTGCATACTTAAATTGCCCGATTTCAATAGTTAAATTTTTGTTCGTTATTTTTAGGTCTTATAATTCCGTCAAAAATGCTTTAATTTTGATTCCGACAGCTTTTCTGTGCTAGTTTTTTCTGTATCTATGAAATTGCATACTTAAATTGCCCGATTTTAAAAGTTACATTTTTGTTCGTAATTTTTTAGGTCTTATAACTCCGTCAAAAATGCTTTAATTTTGATTCCGACAGCTTTTCTGTGCTAGTTTTTTTCTGTATCTATGAAATTGCATACTTAAATTTCCAGATTTCAATAGTTAAATTTTTGTTCGTGATTTTTTAGGTCTTATAATTCCGTCAAAAATGCTTTAATTTTGATACCGACAGCTTTTCTGTGCTAGTTTTTTCTGTATCTATGAAATTGCATACTTAAATTGCCAGATTTCAATAGTTAAATTGTTTTTCGTGATTTTTTAGGTGTTATATCTCCGTCAAAAATGCTTTTATTTTGATTCCGACAGATTTCTGTTCTAGTTTTTTCTGTATCTATGAAATTGCATTCTTAAATTGCCAGATTTCAATAGTTAAATTTTTGTTCGTTATTTTTAGGTCTTATAATTCCGTCAAAAATGCTTTAATTTTGATTCCGACAGATTTCTTTGCTAGTTTTTTCTGTATCTATGAAATTGCATACTTAAATTGCCCGATTTCAATAGTTAAATTTTTGTTCGTTATTTTTAGGTCTTATAATTCCGTCAAAAATGCTTTAATTTTGATTCCGACAGCTTTTCTGTGCTAGTTTTTTCTGTATCTATGAAATTGCATACTTAAATTTCCAGATTTCAATAGTTAAATTGTTTTTCGTTTTTTTTAGATGTTATATCTCCGTCAAAAATGCTTTAATTTTGATGCCGACATCTTTTCGGTTCTAGTTTTTTCTGTATCTATGAAATTACATACTTAAATTGCCAGATTTCAATAGTTACATTTTTGTTCGTTATTTTTAGGTCTTATAATTCCGTCAAAAATGCTTTAATTTTGATTCCGACAGATTTCTGTGCTAGTTTTTTCTGTATCTATGAAATTGCATACTTAAATTGCCAGATTTCAATAGTTAAATTTTTGTTCGTTATTTTTAGGTCTTATAATTCCGTCAAAAATGCTTTAATTTTGATTCCGACAGATTTCTTTGCTAGTTTTTTCTGTATCTATGAAATTGCATACTTAAATTGCCCGATTTCAATAGTTAAATTTTTGTTCGTTATTTTTAGGTCTTATAATTCCGTCAAAAATGCTTTAATTTTGATTCCGACAGCTTTTCTGTGCTAGTTTTTTCTGTATCTATGAAATTGCATACTTAAATTGCCCGATTTCAATAGTTAAATTTTTGTTCGTTATTTTTAGGTCTTATAATTCCGTCAAAAATGCTTTAATTTTGATTCCGACAGCTTTTCTGTGCTAGTTTTTTCTGTATCTATGAAATTGCATACTTAAATTGCCCGATTTCAATAGTTAAATTTTTGTTCGTTATTTTTAGGTCTTATAATTCCGTCAAAAATGCTTTAATTTTGATACCGACAGCTTTTCTGTGCTAGTTTTTTCTGTATCTATGAAATTGCATACTTAAATTGCCAGATTTCAATAGTTAAATTGTTTTTCGTTTTTTTTAGATGTTATATGTCCGTCAAAAATGCTTTAATTTTGATTCCGACAGCTTTTCTGTTCTAGTTTTTTCTGTATCTATGAAATTGCATACTTAAATTGCCAGATTTCAATAGTTAAATTGTTTTTCGTTTTTTTTAGGTGTTATAACTCCGTCAAAAATGCTTTAATTTTGATGCCCACATCTTTTCGGTTCTAGTTTTTTCTTTATCTATTAAATTACATACATAAATTGCCAGATTTCAATAGTTAAATTTTTGTTCGTTTTTTTTAGGTCTTATTCCGTCAAAAATGCTTTAATTTTGATTCCGACAGCATTTCTGTGCTAGTTTTTTCTGCATCTATGAAATTGCATACTTAAATTGCCAGATTTCAATAGTTAAATTTTTGTTCGTTATTTTTAGGTATTATAATTCCGTCAAAATGCTTTAATTTTGATTCCGACAGCTTTTCTGTGCTAGTTTTTTTCTTTATCTATGAAATTGCATACTTAAATTGCCCGATTTTAAAAGTTACATTTTTGTTCGTGATTTTTTAGGTCTTATAAATGCTTTATTTGTGATTCCGACAGCTTTTCTGTGCTAGTTTTTTCTGTATCTATGAAATTGCATACTTAAATTTCCAGATTTCAATAGTTAAATTTTTGTTCGTTTTTTTAGGTCTTATAATTCCGTCAAAAATGCTTTAATTTTGATACCGACAGCTTTTCTGTGCTAGTTTTTTCTGTATCTATGAAATTGCATACTTAAATTGCCAGATTTCAATAGTTAAATTGTTTTTCGTTTTTTTTAGATGTTATATCTCCGTCAAAAATGCTTTAATTTTGATGCCGACATCTTTTCGGTTCTAGTTTTTTCTGTATCTATGAAATTACATACTTAAATTGCCAGATTTCAATAGTTACATTTTTGTTCGTTATTTTTAGGTCTTATAGTTCCGTCAAAAATGCTTTAATTTTGATTCCGACAGATTTCTGTGCTAGTTTTTTCTGTATCTATGAAATTGCATACTTAAATTGCCAGATTTCAATAGTTAAATTTTTGTTCGTTATTTTTAGGTCTTATAATTCCGTCAAAAATGCTTTAATTTTGATTCCGACAGATTTCTTTGCTAGTTTTTTTCTGTATCTATGAAATTGCATACTTAAATTGCCCGATTTCAATAGTTAAATTTTTGTTCGTTATTTTTAGGTCTTATAATTCCGTCAAAAATGCTTTAATTTTGATTCCGACAGCTTTTCTGTGCTAGTTTTTTCTGTATCTATGAAATTGCATACTTAAATTGCCCGATTTTAAAAGTTACATTTTTGTTCGTAATTTTTTAGGTCTTATAACTCCGTCAAAAATGCTTTAATTTTGATTCCGACAGCTTTTCTGTGCTAGTTTTTTTCTGTATCTATGAAATTGCATACCTAAATTTCCAGATTTCAATAGTTAAATTGTTTTTCGTGATTTTTAGGTGTTATATCTCCGTCAAAAATGCTTTTATTTTGATTCCGACAGATTTCTGTTCTAGTTTTTTCTGTATCTATGAAATTGCATTCTTAAATTGCCAGATTTCAATAGTTAAATTTTTGTTCGTTATTTTTAGGTCTTATAATTCCGTCAAAAATGCTTTAATTTTGATTCCGACAGATTTCTTTGCTAGTTTTTTCTGTATCTATGAAATTGCATACTTAAATTGCCCGATTTCAATAGTTAAATTTTTGTTCGTTATTTTTAGGTCTTATAATTCCGTCAAAAATGCTTTAATTTTGATTCCGACAGCTTTTCTGTGCTAGTTTTTTCTGTATCTATGAAATTGCATACTTAAATTTCCAGATTTCAATAGTTAAATTGTTTTTCGTTTTTTTTAGATGTTATATCTCCGTCAAAAATGCTTTAATTTTGATGCCGACATCTTTTCGGTTCTAGTTTTTTCTGTATCTATGAAATTACATACTTAAATTGCCAGATTTCAATAGTTACATTTTTGTTCGTTATTTTTAGGTCTTATAATTCCGTCAAAAATGCTTTAATTTTGATTCCGACAGATTTCTGTGCTAGTTTTTTCTGTATCTATGAAATTGCATACTTAAATTGCCAGATTTCAATAGTTAAATTTTTGTTCGTTATTTTTAGGTCTTATAATTCCGTCAAAAATGCTTTAATTTTGATTCCGACAGATTTCTTTGCTAGTTTTTTCTGTATCTATGAAATTGCATACTTAAATTGCCCGATTTCAATAGTTAAATTTTTGTTCGTTATTTTTAGGTCTTATAATTCCGTCAAAAATGCTTTAATTTTGATTCCGACAGCTTTTCTGTGCTAGTTTTTTCTGTATCTATGAAATTGCATACTTAAATTGCCCGATTTCAATAGTTAAATTTTTGTTCGTTATTTTTAGGTCTTATAATTCCGTCAAAAATGCTTTAATTTTGATTCCGACAGCTTTTCTGTGCTAGTTTTTTCTGTATCTATGAAATTGCATACTTAAATTGCCCGATTTCAATAGTTAAATTTTTGTTCGTTATTTTTAGGTCTTATAATTCCGTCAAAAATGCTTTAATTTTGATACCGACAGCTTTTCTGTGCTAGTTTTTTCTGTATCTATGAAATTGCATACTTAAATTGCCAGATTTCAATAGTTAAATTGTTTTTCGTGATTTTTTAGGTGTTATATGTCCGTCAAAAATGCTTTAATTTTGATTCCGACAGCTTTTCTGTTCTAGTTTTTTCTGTATCTATGAAATTGCATACTTAAATTGCCAGATTTCAATAGTTAAATTGTTTTTCGTTTTTTTTAGGTGTTATAACTCCGTCAAAAATGCTTTAATTTTGATGCCCACATCTTTTCGGTTCTAGTTTTTTCTTTATCTATTAAATTACATACATAAATTGCCAGATTTCAATAGTTAAATTTTTGTTCGTTTTTTTTAGGTCTTATTCCGTCAAAAATGCTTTAATTTTGATTCCGACAGCATTTCTGTGCTAGTTTTTTCTGCATCTATGAAATTGCATACTTAAATTGCCAGATTTCAATAGTTAAATTTTTGTTCGTTATTTTTAGGTATTATAATTCCGTCAAAAATGCTTTAATTTTGATTCCGACAGCTTTTCTGTGCTAGTTTTTTCTGTATCTATGAAATTGCATACTTAAATTGACAGATTTCAATAGTTAAATTTTTGTTCGTTATTTTTTAGGTCTTATAATTCCGTCAAAAATGCTTTAATTTTGATTCCGACAGCATTTATGTGCTAGTTTTTTCTGCATCTATGAAATTGCATACTTAAAATTCCAGATTTCAATAGTTAAATTTTTGTTCGTGATTTTTTAGGTCTTATAATTCCGTCAAAAATGCTTTAATTTTGATTCCGACAGCTTTTCTGTGCTAGTTTTTTCTGTATCTATGAAATTGCATACTTAAATTTCCAGATTTCAATAGTTAAATTTTTGTTCGTGATTTTTTAGGTCTTATAATTCCGTCAAAAATGCTTTAATTTTGATACCGACAGCTTTTCTGTGCTAGTTTTTTCTGTATCTATGAAATTGCATACTTAAATTGCCAGATTTCAATAGTTAAATTTTTGTTCGTTATTTTTAGGTCTTATAATTCCGTCAAAAATGCTTTAATTTTGATTCCGACAGCTTTTCTGTGCTAGTTTGACAGATTTCAATAGTTAAATTTTTGTTCGTTATTTTTTAGGTCTTATAATTTCGTCAAAAATGCTTTAATTTTGATTCCGACAGATTTCTTTGCTAGTTTTTTCTGTATCTATGAAATTGCATACTTAAATTGCCCGATTTCAATAGTTAAATTTTTGTTCGTTATTTTTAGGTCTTATAATTCCGTCAAAAATGCTTTAATTTTGATTCCGACAGCTTTTCTGTGCTAGTTTTTTCTGTATCTATGAAATTGCATACTTAAATTTCCAGATTTCAATAGTTAAATTGTTTTTCGTTTTTTTTAGATGTTATATCTCCGTCAAAAATGCTTTAATTTTGATGCCGACATCTTTTCGGTTCTAGTTTTTTCTGTATCTATGAAATTACATACTTAAATTGCCAGATTTCAATAGTTACATTTTTGTTCGTTATTTTTAGGTCTTATAATTCCGTCAAAAATGCTTTAATTTTGATTCCGACAGATTTCTGTGCTAGTTTTTTCTGTATCTATGAAATTGCATACTTAAATTGCCAGATTTCAATAGTTAAATTTTTGTTCGTTATTTTTAGGTCTTATAATTCCGTCAAAAATGCTTTAATTTTGATTCCGACAGATTTCTTTGCTAGTTTTTTCTGTATCTATGAAATTGCATACTTAAATTGCCCGATTTCAATAGTTAAATTTTTGTTCGTTATTTTTAGGTCTTATAATTCCGTCAAAAATGCTTTAATTTTGATTCCGACAGCTTTTCTGTGCTAGTTTTTTCTGTATCTATGAAATTGCATACTTAAATTGCCCGATTTCAATAGTTAAATTTTTTGTTCGTTATTTTTAGGTCTTATAATTCCGTCAAAAATGCTTTAATTTTGATTCCGACAGCTTTTCTGTGCTAGTTTTTTCTGTATCTATGAAATTGCATACTTAAATTGCCCGATTTCAATAGTTAAATTTTTGTTCGTTATTTTTAGGTCTTATAATTCCGTCAAAAATGCTTTAATTTTGATACCGACAGCTTTTCTGTGCTAGTTTTTTCTGTATCTATGAAATTGCATACTTAAATTGCCAGATTTCAATAGTTAAATTGTTTTTCGTGATTTTTTAGGTGTTATATGTCCGTCAAAAATGCTTTAATTTTGATTCCGACAGCTTTTCTGTTCTAGTTTTTTCTGTATCTATGAAATTGCATACTTAAATTGCCAGATTTCAATAGTTAAATTGTTTTTCGTTTTTTTTAGGTGTTATAACTCCGTCAAAAATGCTTTAATTTTGATGCCCACATCTTTTCGGTTCTAGTTTTTTCTTTATCTATTAAATTACATACATAAATTGCCAGATTTCAATAGTTAAATTTTTGTTCGTTTTTTTTAGGTCTTATTCCGTCAAAAATGCTTTAATTTTGATTCCGACAGCATTTCTGTGCTAGTTTTTTTCTGCATCTATGAAATTGCATACTTAAATTGCCAGATTTCAATAGTTAAATTTTTGTTCGTTATTTTTAGGTATTATAATTCCGTCAAAAATGCTTTAATTTTGATTCCGACAGCTTTTCTGTGCTAGTTTTTTCTTTATCTATGAAATTGCATACTTAAATTGACAGATTTCAATAGTTAAATTTTTGTTCGTTATTTTTTAGGTCTTATAATTCCGTCAAAAATGCTTTAATTTTGATTCCGACAGCATTTATGTGCTAGTTTTTTCTGCATCTATGAAATTGCATACTTAAAATTCCAGATTTCAATAGTTAAATTTTTGTTCGTGATTTTTTAGGTCTTATAATTCCGTCAAAAATGCTTTAATTTTGATTCCGACAGCTTTTCTGTGCTAGTTTTTTTCTGTATCTATGAAATTGCATACTTAAATTTCCAGATTTCAATAGTTAAATTTTTGTTCGTGATTTTTTAGGTCTTATAATTCCGTCAAAAATGCTTTAATTTTGATACCGACAGCTTTTCTGTGCTAGTTTTTTCTGTATCTATGAAATTGCATACTTAAATTGCCAGATTTCAATAGTTAAATTTTTGTTCGTTATTTTTAGGTCTTATAATTCCGTCAAAAATGCTTTAATTTTGATTCCGACAGCTTTTCTGTGCTAGTTTGACAGATTTCAATAGTTAAATTTTTGTTCGTTATTTTTTAGGTCTTATAATTTCGTCAAAAATGCTTTAATTTTGATTCCGACAGCTTTTCTGTGCTAGTTTTTTCTTTATCTATGAAATTGCATACTTAAATTTCCAGATTTCAATAGTTAAATTTTTGTTCGTGATTTTTTAGGTCTTATAATTCCGTCAAAAATGCTTTAATTTTGACACCGACAGCTTTTCTGTGCTAGTTTTTTCTGTATCTATGAAATTGCATACTTAAATTGCCAGATTTCAATAGTTAAATTGTTTTTCGTTATTTTTTAGGTCTTATAATTCAGTCAAAAAATGCTTTAATTTTGATACCGACAGCTTTTCTGTATCTATGAAATTGCATACTTAAATTGCCAGATTTCAATAGTTAAATTGTTTTTCGTTATTTTTTAGGTCTTATAATTCCGTCAAAAATGCTTTAATTTTGATTCCGACAGCTTTTCCGTTCTAGTTTTTTCTGTATCTATGAAATTGCATACTTAAGTTGCCAGATTTCAATAGTTAAATTGTTTTTCGTTTTTTTTAGATATTATATCTCCGTCAAAAATGCTTTAATTTTGATGCCGACATCTTTTCGGTTCTAGTTTTTTCTGTATCTATGAAATTGCATACTTAAATTGCCAGATTTCAATAGTTAAATTGTTTTTCGTTTTATTTAGGTCCTATAATTCCGTCAAAAATGCTTTAATTTTGATTCCGACAGATTTCTGTGCTAGTTTTTTCTGTATCTATGAAATTGCATACTTAAATTTCCAGATTTCAATAGTTAAATTGTTTTTCGTTATTTTTTAGGTCTTATAATTCCGTCAAAAATGCTTTAATTTTGATTCCGACAGATTTCTGTGCTAGTTTTTTTCTGTATCTATGAAATTGCATACTTAAATTGCCAGATTTCAATAGTTAAATTTTTGTTCGTAATTTTTAGGTCTTATAATTCCGTCAAAAATGCTTTAATTTTGATTCCGACAGATTTCTGTGCTAGTTTTTTCTGTATCTATGAAATTGCATACTTAAATTGCCAGATTTCAATAGTTAAATTTTTGTTCGTTATTTTTAGGTCTTATAATTCCTTCAAAAATGCTTTAATTTTGATTCCGACAGCTTTTCTGTGATAGTTTTTTCTGTATCTATGAAATTGCATACTTAAAATGACAGATTTTAAAAGTTACATTTTTGTTCGTGATTTTTTAGGTCTTATAACTCCGTCAAAAATGCTTTAATTTTGATTCCGACAGCTTTTCTGTGCTAGTTTTTTTCTGTATCTATGAAATTGCATACTTAAATTTCCAGATTTCAATAGTTAAATTTTTGTTCGTGATTTTTTAGGCCTTATAATTCCGTCAAAAATGCTTTAATTTTGATACCGACAGCTTTTCTGTGCTAGTTTTTTCTGTATCTATGAAATTGCATACTTAAATTGCCAGATTTCAATAGTTAAATTGTTTTTCGTGATTTTTTAGGTGTTATATGTCCGTCAAAAATGCTTTAATTTTGATTCCGACAGCTTTTCTGTTCTAGTTTTTTCTGTATCTATGAAATTGCATACTTAAATTGCCAGATTTCAATAGTTAAATTGTTTTTCGTTTTTTTTAGGTGTTATAACTCCGTCAAAAATGCTTTAATTTTGATGCCCACATCTTTTCGGTTCTAGTTTTTTCTTTATCTATTAAATTACATACATAAATTGCCAGATTTCAATAGTTAAATTTTGTTCGTTTTTTTAGGTCTTATTCCGTCAAAAATGCTTTAATTTTGATTCCGACAGCATTTCTGTGCTAGTTTTTTCTGCATCTATGAAATTGCATACTTAAATTGCCAGATTTCAATAGTTAAATTTTTGTTCGTTATTTTTAGGTATTATAATTCCGTCAAAAATGCTTTAATTTTGATTCCGACAGCTTTTCTGTGCTAGTTTTTTCTTTATCTATGAAATTGCATACTTAAATTGACAGATTTCAATAGTTACATTTTTGTTCGTTATTTTTTAGGTCTTATAATTCCGTCAAAAATGCTTTAATTTTGATTCCGACAGCATTTATGTGCTAGTTTTTTCTGCATCTATGAAATTGCATACTTAAAATTCCAGATTTCAATAGTTAAATTTTTGTTCGTGATTTTTTAGGTCTTATAATTCCGTCAAAAATGCTTTAATTTTGATTCCGACAGCTTTTCTGTGCTAGTTTTTTTCTGTATCTATGAAATTGCATACTTAAATTTCCAGATTTCAATAGTTAAATTTTTGTTCGTGATTTTTTAGGTCTTATAATTCCGTCAAAAATGCTTTAATTTTGATACCGACAGCTTTTCTGTGCTAGTTTTTTCTGTATCTATGAAATTGCATACTTAAATTGCCAGATTTCAATAGTTAAATTTTTGTTCGTTATTTTTAGGTCTTATAATTCCGTCAAAAATGCTTTAATTTTGATTCCGACAGCTTTTCTGTGCTAGTTTGACAGATTTCAATAGTTAAATTTTTGTTCGTTATTTTTTAGGTCTTATAATTTCGTCAAAAATGCTTTAATTTTGATTCCGACAGCTTTTCTGTGCTAGTTTTTTCTTTATCTATGAAATTGCATACTTAAATTTCCAGATTTCAATAGTTAAATTTTTGTTCGTGATTTTTTAGGTCTTATAATTCCGTCAAAAATGCTTTAATTTTGACACCGACAGCTTTTCTGTGCTAGTTTTTTCTGTATCTATGAAATTGCATACTTAAATTGCCAGATTTCAATAGTTAAATTGTTTTTCGTTATTTTTTAGGTCTTATAATTCAGTCAAAAATGCTTTAATTTTGATACCGACAGCTTTTCTGTATCTATGAAATTGCATACTTAAATTGCCAGATTTCAATAGTTAAATTGTTTTTCGTTATTTTTTAGGTCTTATAATTCCGTCAAAAATGCTTTAATTTTGATTCCGACAGCTTTTCCGTTCTAGTTTTTTCTGTATCTATGAAATTGCATACTTAAGTTGCCAGATTTCAATAGTTAAATTGTTTTTCGTTTTTTTTAGATATTATATCTCCGTCAAAAATGCTTTAATTTTGATGCCGACATCTTTTCGGTTCTAGTTTTTTCTGTATCTATGAAATTGCATACTTAAATTGCCAGATTTCAATAGTTAAATTGTTTTTCGTTTTATTTAGGTCCTATAATTCCGTCAAAAATGCTTTAATTTTGATTCCGACAGATTTCTGTGCTAGTTTTTTCTGTATCTATGAAATTGCATACTTAAATTTCCAGATTTCAATAGTTAAATTGTTTTTCGTTATTTTTTAGGTCTTATAATTCCGTCAAAAATGCTTTAATTTTGATTCCGACAGATTTCTGTGCTAGTTTTTTCTGTATCTATGAAATTGCATACTTAAATTGCCAGATTTCAATAGTTAAATTTTTGTTCGTAATTTTTAGGTCTTATAATTCCGTCAAAAATGCTTTAATTTTGATTCCGACAGATTTCTGTGCTAGTTTTTTCTGTATCTATGAAATTGCATACTTAAATTGCCAGATTTCAATAGTTAAATTTTTGTTCGTTATTTTTAGGTCTTATAATTCCTTCAAAAATGCTTTAATTTTGATTCCGACAGCTTTTCTGTGATAGTTTTTTTCTGTATCTATGAAATTGCATACTTAAAATGACAGATTTTAAAAGTTACATTTTTGTTCGTGATTTTTTAGGTCTTATAACTCCGTCAAAAATGCTTTAATTTTGATTCCGACAGCTTTTCTGTGCTAGTTTTTTTCTGTATCTATGAAATTGCATACTTAAATTTCCAGATTTCAATAGTTAAATTTTTGTTCGTGATTTTTTAGGCCTTATAATTCCGTCAAAAATGCTTTAATTTTGATACCGACAGCTTTTCTGTGCTAGTTTTTTCTGTATCTATGAAATTGCATACTTAAATTGCCAGATTTCAATATTTAAATTGTTTTTCGTTTTTTTTAGGTCTTATAATTCCGTCAAAAATGCTTTAATTTTGATTCCGACAGCTTTTCTGTGCTATTTTTTTCTGTATCTATTAAATTACATACTTAAATTGCCAGATTTCATAGTTAAATTTCCAGATTTCAATAGTTAAATTTTTGTTCGTTTTTTTTAGGTCTTATTATTCCGTCAAAAATGCTTTAATTTTGATTCCGACAGCATTTCTGTGCTAGTTTTTTCTGCATCTATGAAATTGCATACTTAAATTGCCAGATTTTAATAGTTAAATTTTTGTTCGTTATTTTTAGGTCTTATAATTCCGTCAAAAATGCTTTAATTTTGATTCCGACAGCTTTTCTGTGCTAGTTTTGTCTGTATCTATGAAATTGCATATTTAAATTTCCAGATTTCAATAGTTAAATTTTTGTTCGTTATTTTTAGGTCTTATAATTCCGTCAAAAATGCTTTATTTGTTATTCCGACAGCTTTTCTGTGCTAGTTTTTTCTGTATCTATGAAATTGCATACTTAAATTTCCAGATTTCAATAGTTAAATTTTTGTTCGTGATTTTTTAGGTCTTATAACTCCGTCAAAAATGCTTTAATTTTGACACCGACAGCTTTTTTGTGCTAGTTTTTTCTGTATCTATAAAATTCCATACTTAAATTGCCAAATTTCAATAGTTAAATTGTTTTTCGTTATTTTTTAGGTCTTGTAATTCAGTCAAAAATGCTTTAATTTTGATACCGACAGCTTTTCTGTATCTATGAAATTGCATACTTAAATCGCCAGATTTCAATAGTTAAATTGTTTTTCGTTTTTTTTAGGTCTTATAATTCCGTCAAAAATGCTTTAATTTTGATTCCGACAGCTTTTCTGTTCTAGTTTTTTCTGTATCTATGAAATTGCATACTTAAATTGCCAGATTTCAATAGTTAAATTGTTTTTCGTTTTTTTTTAGATGTTATATCTCCGTCAAAAATGCTTTAATTTTGAAGCCGACATCTTTTCGGTTCTAGTTTTTTCTGTATCTATGAAATTGCATACTTAAATTGCCAGATTTCAATAGTTAAATTGTTTTTCGTTTTATTTAGGTCCTATAATTCCGTCAAAAATGCTTTAATTTTGATTCCGACAGATTTCTGTGCTAGTTTTTTCTGTATCTATGAAATTGCATACTTAAATTTCCAGATTTCAATAGTTAAATTTTTTTTCGTTATTTTTTAGGTCTTACAATTCCGTCAAAAATGCTTTAATTTTGATTCCGACAGCATTTCTGTGCTAGTTTTTTCTGCATCTATGAAAATGCATACTTAAATTGCCAGATTTTAATAGTTAAATTTTTGTTCGTTATTTTTAGGTCTTATAATTCCGTCAAAAATGCTTTAATTTTGATTCCGACAGCTTTTCTGTGCTAGTTTTTTCTGTATCTATGAAATTGCATACTTAAATTTCCAGATTTCAATAGTTAAATTTTTGTTCGTGATTTTTTAGGTCTTATAATTCCGTCAAAAATGCTTTAATTTTGATACCGACAGCTTTTCTGTGCTAGTTTTTTCTGTATCTATGAAATTGCATACTTAAATTGCCAGATTTCAATATTTAAATTGTTTTTCGTTTTTTTTAGGTCTTATAATTCCGTCAAAAATGCTTTAATTTTGATTCCGACAGCTTTTCTGTGCTATTTTTTTCTGTATCTATTAAATTACATACTTAAATTGCCAGATTTCATAGTTAAATTTCCAGATTTCAATAGTTAAATTTTTGTTCGTTTTTTTTAGGTCTTATTATTCCGTCAAAAATGCTTTAATTTTGATTCCGACAGCATTTCTGTGCTAGTTTTTTCTGCATCTATGAAATTGCATACTTAAATTGCCAGATTTTAATAGTTAAATTTTTGTTCGTTATTTTTAGGTCTTATAATTCCGTCAAAAATGCTTTAATTTTGATTCCGACAGCTTTTCTGTGCTAGTTTTGTCTGTATCTATGAAATTGCATATTTAAATTTCCAGATTTCAATAGTTAAATTTTTGTTCGTTATTTTTAGGTCTTATAATTCCGTCAAAAATGCTTTATTTGTTATTCCGACAGCTTTTCTGTGCTAGTTTTTTCTGTATCTATGAAATTGCATACTTAAATTTCCAGATTTCAATAGTTAAATTTTTGTTCGTGATTTTTTAGGTCTTATAATTCCGTCAAAAATGCTTTAATTTTGATACCGACAGCTTTTCTGTGCTAGTTTTTTCTGTATCTATAAAATTGCATACTTAAATTGCCAGATTTCAATAGTTAAATTGTTTTTCGTTTTTTTTTAGATGTTATATCTCCGTCAAAAATGCTTTAATTTTGAAGCCGACATCTTTTCGGTTCTAGTTTTTTCTGTATCTATGAAATTGCATACTTAAATTGCCAGATTTCAATAGTTAAATTGTTTTTCGTTTTTTTTAGATGTTATATCTCCGTCAAAAATGCTTTAATTTTGAAGCCGACATCTTTTCGGTTCTAGTTTTTTCTGTATCTATGAAATTGCATACTTAAATTGCCAGATTTCAATAGTTAAATTGTTTTTCGTGATTTTTTAGGTCTTATAATTCCGTCAAAAATGCTTTAATTTTGACACCGACAGCTTTTCTGTGCTAGTTTTTTCTGTATCTATGAAATTGCATACTTAAATTGCCAGATTTCAATAGTTAAATTGTTTTTCGTTATTTTTTAGGTCTTATAATTCAGTCAAAAATGCTTTAATTTTGATACCGACAGCTTTTCTGTATCTATGAAATTGCATACTTAAATCGCCAGATTTCAATAGTTAAATTGTTTTTCGTTTTTTTAGGTCTTATAATTCCGTCAAAAATGCTTTAATTTTGATTCCGACAGCTTTTCTGTTCTAGTTTTTTCTGTATCTATGAAATTGCATACTTAAATTGCCAGATTTCAATAGTTAAATTGTTTTTCGTTTTTTTTTAGATGTTATATCTCCGTCAAAAATGCTTTAATTTTGAAGCCGACATCTTTTCGGTTCTAGTTTTTTCTGTATCTATGAAATTGCATACTTAAATTGCCAGATTTCAATAGTTAAATTGTTTTTCGTTTTATTTAGGTCCTATAATTCCGTCAAAAATGCTTTAATTTTGATTCCGACAGATTTCTGTGCTAGTTTTTTCTGTATCTATGAAATTGCATACTTAAATTTCCAGATTTCAATAGTTAAATTTTTTTTCGTTATTTTTTAGGTCTTACAATTCCGTCAAAAATGCTTTAATTTTGATTCCGACAGCATTTCTGTGCTAGTTTTTTCTGCATCTATGAAAATGCATACTTAAATTGCCAGATTTTAATAGTTAAATTTTTGTTCGTTATTTTTAGGTCTTATAATTCCGTCAAAAATGCTTTAATTTTGATTCCGACAGCTTTTCTGTGCTAGTTTTTTTCTGTATCTATGAAATTGCATACTTAAATTTCCAGATTTCAATAGTTAAATTTTTGTTCGTGATTTTTTAGGCCTTATAATTCCGTCAAAAATGCTTTAATTTTGATACCGACAGCTTTTCTGTGCTAGTTTTTTCTGTATCTATGAAATTGCATACTTAAATTGCCAGATTTCAATATTTAAATTGTTTTTCGTTTTTTTTAGGTCTTATAATTCCGTCAAAAATGCTTTAATTTTGATTCCGACAGCTTTTCTGTGCTATTTTTTTCTGTATCTATTAAATTACATACTTAAATTGCCAGATTTCATAGTTAAATTTCCAGATTTCAATAGTTAAATTTTTGTTCGTTTTTTTTAGGTCTTATTATTCCGTCAAAAATGCTTTAATTTTGATTCCGACAGCATTTCTGTGCTAGTTTTTTCTGCATCTATGAAATTGCATACTTAAATTGCCAGATTTTAATAGTTAAATTTTTGTTCGTTATTTTTAGGTCTTATAATTCCGTCAAAAATGCTTTAATTTTGATTCCGACAGCTTTTCTGTGCTAGTTTTGTCTGTATCTATGAAATTGCATATTTAAATTTCCAGATTTCAATAGTTAAATTTTTGTTCGTTATTTTTAGGTCTTATAATTCCGTCAAAAATGCTTTATTTGTTATTCCGACAGCTTTTCTGTGCTAGTTTTTTCTGTATCTATGAAATTGCATACTTAAATTTCCAGATTTCAATAGTTAAATTTTTGTTCGTGATTTTTTAGGTCTTATAATTCCGTCAAAAATGCTTTAATTTTGATACCGACAGCTTTTCTGTGCTAGTTTTTTCTGTATCTATAAAATTGCATACTTAAATTGCCAGATTTCAATAGTTAAATTGTTTTTCGTTTTTTTTAGATGTTATATCTCCGTCAAAAATGCTTTAATTTTGATGCCGACATCTTTTCGGTTCTAGTTTTTTCTGTATCTATGAAATTACATACTTAAATTGCCAGATTTCAATAGTTACACTTTTGTTCGTTATTTTTAGGTCTTATAATTCCGTCAAAAATGCTTTAATTTTGATTCCGACAGATTTCTGTGCTAGTTTTTTCTGTATCTATGAAATTGCATACTTAAATTGCCAGATTTCAATAGTTAAATTTTTGTTCGTTATTTTTAGGTCTTATAATTCCGTCAAAAATGCTTTAATTTTGATTCCGACAGCTTTTCTATGCTAGTTTTTTCTGTATCTATGAAATTGCATACTTAAATTGACAGATTTAACAGCTTTTCTGTGCTAGTTTTTTCTGTATCTATGAAATTGCATACTTAAATTGCCAGATTTCAATAGTTAAATTGTTTTTCGTTTTTTTTAGATGTTATATCTCCGTCAAAAATGCTTTAATTTTGATGCCGACATCTTTTCGGTTCTAGTTTTTTCTGTATCTATGAAATTACATACTTAAATTGCCAGATTTCAATAGTTACATTTTTGTTCGTTATTTTTAGGTCTTATAATTCCGTCAAAAATGCTTTAATTTTGATTCCGACAGATTTCTGTGCTAGTTTTTTCTGTATCTATGAAATTGCATACTTAAATTGCCAGATTTCAATAGTTAAATTTTTGTTCGTTATTTTTAGGTCTTATAATTCCGTCAAAAATGCTTTAATTTTGATTCCGACAGATTTCTTTGCTAGTTTTTTCTGCATCTATGAAATTGCATACTTAAAATGACAGATTTTAAAAGTTACATTTTTGTTCGTGATTTTTTAGGTCTTATAACTCCGTCAAAAATGCTTTAATTTTGACACCGACAGCTTTTCTGTGCTAGTTTTTTCTGTATCTATGAAATTGCATACTTAAATTGCCAGATTTCAATAGTTAAATTGTTTTTCGTGATTTTTTAGGTCTTATAATTCCGTCAAAAATGCTTTAATTTTGACACCGACAGCTTTTCTGTGCTAGTTTTTTCTGTATCTATGAAATTGCATACTTAAATTGCCAGATTTCAATAGTTAAATTGTTTTTCGTTATTTTTTAGGTCTTATAATTCAGTCAAAAATGCTTTAATTTTGATACCGACAGCTTTTCTGTATCTATGAAATTGCATACTTAAATCGCCAGATTTCAATAGTTAAATTGTTTTTCGTTTTTTTTAGGTCTTATAATTCCGTCAAAAATGCTTTAATTTTGATTCCGACAGCTTTTCTGTTCTAGTTTTTTCTGTATCTATGAAATTGCATACTTAAATTGCCAGATTTCAATAGTTAAATTGTTTTTCGTGATTTTTTAGGTCTTATAATTCCGTCAAAAATGCTTTAATTTTGACACCGACAGCTTTTCTGTGCTAGTTTTTTCTGTATCTATGAAATTGCATACTTAAATTGCCAGATTTCAATAGTTAAATTGTTTTTCGTTATTTTTTAGGTCTTATAATTCAGTCAAAAATGCTTTAATTTTGATACCGACAGCTTTTCTGTATCTATGAAATTGCATACTTAAATCGCCAGATTTCAATAGTTAAATTGTTTTTCGTTTTTTTTAGGTCTTATAATTCCGTCAAAAATGCTTTAATTTTGATTCCGACAGCTTTTCTGTTCTAGTTTTTTCTGTATCTATGAAATTGCATACTTAAATTGCCAGATTTCAATAGTTAAATTGTTTTTCGTTTTATTTAGGTCCTATAATTCCGTCAAAAATGCTTTAATTTTGATTCCGACAGATTTCTGTGCTAGTTTTTTCTGTATCTATGAAATTGCATACTTAAATTTCCAGATTTCAATAGTTAAATTTTTTTTCGTTATTTTTTAGGTCTTACAATTCCGTCAAAAATGCTTTAATTTTGATTCCGACAGATTTCTGTGCTAGTTTTTTCTGTATCTATGAAATTGCATACTTAAATTGCCAGATTTCAATAGTTAAATTTTTGTTCGTTATTTTTAGGTCTTATAATTCCGTCAAAAATGCTTTAATTTTGATTCCGACAGATTTCTGTGCTAGTTTTTTCTGTATCTATGAAATTGCATACTTAAATTGCCAGATTTCAATAGTTAAATTTTTGTTCGTTATTTTTAGGTCTTATAATTCCTTCAAAAATGCTTTAATTTTGATTCCGACAGCTTTTCTGTGCTAGTTTTTTCTGTATCTATGAAATTGCATACTTAAAATGACAGATTTTAAAAGTTACATTTTTGTTCGTGATTTTTTAGGCCTTATAATTCCGTCAAAAATGCTTTAATTTTGATACCTACAGCTTTTCTGTGCTAGTTTTTTCTGTATCTATGAAATTGCATACTTAAATTGCCAGATTTCAATATTTAAATTGTTTTTCGTTTTTTTTAGGTCTTATAATTCCGTCAAAAATGCTTTAATTTTGATTCCGACAGCTTTTCTGTGCTATTTTTTTCTGTATCTATTAAATTACATACTTAAATTGCCAGATTTCATAGTTAAATTTCCAGATTTCAATAGTTAAATTTTTGTTCGTTTTTTTTAGGTCTTATTATTCCGTCAAAAATGCTTTAATTTTGATTCCGACAGCATTTCTGTGCTAGTTTTTTCTGCATCTATGAAATTGCATACTTAAATTGCCAGATTTTAATAGTTAAATTTTTGTTCGTTATTTTTAGGTCTTATAATTCCGTCAAAAATGCTTTAATTTTGATTCCGACAGATTTTCTGGGCTAGTTTTGTCTGTATCTATGAAATTGCATATTTAAATTTCCAGATTTCAATAGTTAAATTTTTGTTCGTTATTTTTAGGTCTTATAATTCCGTCAAAAATGCTTTATTTGTTATTCCGACAGCTTTTCTGTGCTAGTTTTTTCTGTATCTATGAAATTGCATACTTAAATTTCCAGATTTCAATAGTTAAATTTTTGTTCGTGATTTTTAGGTCTTATAATTCCGTCAAAAATGCTTTAATTTTGATACCGACAGCTTTTCTGTGCTAGTTTTTTCTGTATCTATAAAATTGCATACTTAAATTGCCAGATTTCAATAGTTAAATTGTTTTTCGTTTTTTTTAGATGTTATATCTCCGTCAAAAATGCTTTAATTTTGATGCCGACATCTTTTCGGTTCTAGTTTTTTCTGTATCTATGAAATTACATACTTAAATTGCCAGATTTCAATAGTTACATTTTTGTTCGTTTTTTTTAGGTCTTATAATTCCGTCAAAAATGCTTTAATTTTGATTCCGACAGCTTTTCTGTGCTAGTTTTTTCTGTATCTATTAAATTACATACTTAAATTGCCAGATTTCCAGTTAAATTTCCAGATTTCAATAGTTAAATTTTTTGTTCGTGATTTTTAGGTCTTTTAATTCCGTCAAAAAATGCTTTAATTTTGATTCCGACAGATTTTTGTGCTAGTTTTTTCTGTATCTATGAAATTGCATACTTAAATTGCCAGATTTCAATAGTTAAATTTTTGTTCGTTATTTTTAGGTCTTATAATTCCGTCAAAAATGCTTTAATTTTGATTCCGACAGCTTTTCTGTGCTAGTTTTTTCTGTATCTATGAAATTGCATACTTAAATTGACAGATTTAACAGCTTTTCTGTGCTAGTTTTTTCTGTATCTATGAAATTGCATACTTAAATTGCCAGATTTCAATAGTTAAATTGTTTTTCGTTTTTTTAGATGTTATATCTCCGTCAAAAATGCTTTAATTTTGATGCCGACATCTTTTCGGTTCTAGTTTTTTCTGTATCTATGAAATTACATACTTAAATTGCCAGATTTCAATAGTTACATTTTTGTTCGTTATTTTTAGGTCTTATAATTCCGTCAAAAATGCTTTAATTTTGATTCCGACAGATTTCTGTGCTAGTTTTTTCTGTATCTATGAAATTGCATACTTAAATTGCCAGATTTCAATAGTTAAATTTTTGTTCGTTATTTTTAGGTCTTATTATTCCGTCAAAAATGCTTTAATTTTGATTCCGACAGCATTTCTGTGCTAGTTTTTTCTGCATCTATGAAATTGCATACTTAAAATGACAGATTTTAAAAGTTACATTTTTGTTCGTGATTTTTTAGGTCTTATAACTCCGTCAAAAATGCTTTAATTTTGACACCGACAGCTTTTCTGTGCTAGTTTTTTCTGTATCTATGAAATTGCATACTTAAATTGCCAGATTTCAATAGTTAAATTGTTTTTCGTGATTTTTTAGGTCTTATAATTCCGTCAAAAATGCTTTAATTTTGACACCGACAGCTTTTCTGTGCTAGTTTTTTCTGTATCTATGAAATTGCATACTTAAATTGCCAGATTTCAATAGTTAAATTGTTTTTCGTTATTTTTTAGGTCTTATAATTCAGTCAAAAATGCTTTAATTTTGATACCGACAGCTTTTCTGTATCTATGAAATTGCATACTTAAATCGCCAGATTTCAATAGTTAAATTGTTTTTCGTTTTTTTTAGGTCTTATAATTCCGTCAAAAATGCTTTAATTTTGATTCCGACAGCTTTTCTGTTCTAGTTTTTCTGTATCTATGAAATTGCATACTTAAATTGCCAGATTTCAATAGTTAAATTGTTTTTCGTTTTTTTTTAGATGTTATATCTCCGTCAAAAATGCTTTAATTTTGATGCCGACATCTTTTCGGTTCTAGTTTTTTCTGTATCTATGAAATTGCATACTTAAATTGCCAGATTTCAATAGTTAAATTGTTTTTCGTTATTTTTAGGTCTTATAATTCCGTCAAAAATGCTTTAATTTTGATTCCGACAGATTTCTGTGCTAGTTTTTTCTGTATCTATGAAATTGCATACTTAAATTGCCAGATTTCAATAGTTAAATTTTTGTTCGTTATTTTTAGGTCTTATAATTCCGTCAAAAATGCTTTAATTTTGATTCCGACAGCTTTTCTGTGCTAGTTTTTTCTGTATCTATGAAATTGCATACTTAAATTGACAGATTTAACAGCTTTTCTGTGCTAGTTTTTTCTGTATCTATGAAATTGCATACTTAAATTGCCAGATTTCAATAGTTAAATTGTTTTTCGTTTTTTTTAGATGTTATATCTCCGTCAAAAATGCTTTAATTTTGATGCCGACATCTTTTCGGTTCTAGTTTTTTCTGTATCTATGAAATTACATACTTAAATTGCCAGATTTCAATAGTTACATTTTTGTTCGTTATTTTTAGGTCTTATAATTCCGTCAAAAATGCTTTAATTTTGATTCCGACAGATTTCTGTGCTAGTTTTTTCTGTATCTATGAAATTGCATACTTAAATTGCCAGATTTCAATAGTTAAATTTTTGTTCGTTATTTTTAGGTCTTATTATTCCGTCAAAAATGCTTTAATTTTGATTCCGACAGCATTTCTGTGCTAGTTTTTTCTGCATCTATGAAATTGCATACTTAAAATGACAGATTTTAAAAGTTACATTTTTGTTCGTGATTTTTTAGGTCTTATAACTCCGTCAAAAATGCTTTAATTTTGACACCGACAGCTTTTCTGTGCTAGTTTTTTCTGTATCTATGAAATTGCATACTTAAATTTAATTTAATTTTGATTCCGACAGATTTCTGTGCTAGTTTTTTCTGTATCTATGAAATTGCATACTTAAATTTCCAGATTTCAATAGTTAAATTTTTTTTCGTTATTTTTTAGGTCTTACAATTCCGTCAAAAATGCTTTAATTTTGATTCCGACAGATTTCTGTGCTAGTTTTTTCTGTATCTATAAAATTGCATACTTAAATTGCCAGATTTCAATAGTTAAATTGTTTTTCGTTTTTTTTAGGTGTTATATCTCCGTCAAAAATGCTTTAATTTTGATGCCGACATCTTTTCGGTTCTAGTTTTTTCTGTATCTATGAAATTACATACTTAAATTGCCAGATTTCAATAGTTACACTTTTGTTCGTTATTTTTAGGTCTTTTAATTCCGTCAAAAATGCTTTAATTTTGATTCCGACAGATTTTTGTGCTAGTTTTTTCTGTATCTATGAAATTGCATACTTAAATTGCCAGATTTCAATAGTTAAATTTTTGTTCGTTATTTTTAGGTCTTATAATTCCGTCAAAAATGCTTTAATTTTGATTCCGACAGCTTTTCTGTGCTAGTTTTTTCTGTATCTATGAAATTGCATACTTAAATTGACAGATTTAACAGCTTTTCTGTGCTAGTTTTTTCTGTATCTATGAAATTGCATACTTAAATTGCCAGATTTCAATAGTTAAATTGTTTTTCGTTTTTTTTAGATGTTATATCTCCGTCAAAAATGCTTTAATTTTGATGCCGACATCTTTTCGGTTCTAGTTTTTTCTGTATCTATGAAATTACATACTTAAATTGCCAGATTTCAATAGTTACATTTTTGTTCGTTATTTTTAGGTCTTATAATTCCGTCAAAAATGCTTTAATTTTGATTCCGACAGATTTCTGTGCTAGTTTTTTCTGTATCTATGAAATTGCATACTTAAATTGCCAGATTTCAATAGTTAAATTTTTGTTCGTTATTTTTAGGTCTTATTATTCCGTCAAAATGCTTTAAT
Source organism: Drosophila aff. chauvacae BK-2020 (assembly GCA_018903765.1). Taxonomy (NCBI): domain Eukaryota; kingdom Metazoa; phylum Arthropoda; class Insecta; order Diptera; family Drosophilidae; genus Drosophila; species Drosophila aff. chauvacae BK-2020. The sequence continues at coordinate 161,327 of JAEIGO010000292.1, read as the reverse complement.
TTTGATTCCGACAGCATTTCTGTGCTAGTTTTTTTCTGCATCTATGAAATTGCATACTTAAAATGACAGATTTTAAAAGTTACATTTTTGTTCGTGATTTTTTAGGTCTTATAACTCCGTCAAAAATGCTTTAATTTTGACACCGACAGCTTTTCTGTGCTAGTTTTTTCTGTATCTATGAAATTGCATACTTAAATTGCCAGATTTCAATAGTTAAATTGTTTTTCGTGATTTTTTAGGTCTTATAATTCCGTCAAAAATGCTTTAATTTTGACACCGACAGCTTTTCTGTGCTAGTTTTTTCTGTATCTATGAAATTGCATACTTAAATTGCCAGATTTCAATAGTTAAATTGTTTTTCGTTATTTTTTAGGTCTTATAATTCAGTCAAAAATGCTTTAATTTTGATACCGACAGCTTTTCTGTATCTATGAAATTGCATACTTAAATCGCCAGATTTCAATAGTTAAATTGTTTTTCGTTTTTTTTAGGTCTTATAATTCCGTCAAAAATGCTTTAATTTTGATTCCGACAGCTTTTCTGTTCTAGTTTTTTCTGTATCTATGAAATTGCATACTTAAATTGCCAGATTTCAATAGTTAAATTGTTTTTCGTGATTTTTAGGTCTTATAATTCCGTCAAAAATGCTTTAATTTTGATTCCGACAGATTTCTGTGCTAGTTTTTTCTGTATCTATGAAATTGCATACTTAAATTGCCAGATTTCAATAGTTAAATTTTTGTTCGTTATTTTTAGGTCTTATAATTCCTTCAAAAATGCTTTAATTTTGATTCCGACAGCTTTTCTGTGCTAGTTTTTTCTGTATCTATGAAATTGCATACTTAAAATGACAGATTTTAAAAGTTACATTTTTGTTCGTGATTTTTTAGGTCTTATAACTCCGTCAAAAATGCTTTAATTTTGATTCCGACAGCTTTTCTGTGCTAGTTTTTTTCTGTATCTATGAAATTGAATACTTAAATTTCCAGATTTCAATAGTTAAATTTTTGTTCGTGATTTTTTAGGTCTTATAATTCCGTCAAAAATGCTTTAATTTTGATACCGACAGCTTTTCTGTGCTTGTTTTTTCTGTATCTATGAAATTGCATACTTAAATTGCCAGATTTCAATATTTAAATTGTTTTTCGTTTTTTTTAGGTCTTATAATTCCGTCAAAAATGCTTTAATTTTGATTCCGACAGCTTTTCTGTGCTAGTTTTTTCTGTATCTATGAAATTGCATACTTAAATTTCCAGATTTCAATAGTTAAATTTTTGTTCGTGATTTTTTAGGTCCTATAATTCCGTCAAAAATGCTTTAATTTTGATTCCGACAGATTTCTGTGCTAGTTTTTTCTGTATCTATGAAATTGCATACTTAAATTGCCAGATTTCAATAGTTAAATTTTTGTTCGTGATTTTTTAGGTCCTATAATTCCGTCAAAAATGCTTTAATTTTGATTCCGACAGATTTCTGTGCTAGTTTTTTCTGTATCTATGAAATTGCATACTTAAATTGCCAGATTTCAATAGTTAAATTTTTGTTCGTTATTTTTAGGTCTTATAATTCCTTCAAAAATGCTTTAATTTTGATTCCGACAGCTTTTCTGTGCTAGTTTTTTCTGTATCTATGAAATTGCATACTTAAATTTCCAGATTTCAATAGTTAAATTTTTGTTCGTGATTTTTTAGGTCCTATAATTCCGTCAAAAATGCTTTAATTTTGATTCCGACAGATTTCTGTGCTAGTTTTTTCTGTATCTATGAAATTGCATACTTAAATTGCCAGATTTCAATAGTTAAATTTTTGTTCGTTATTTTTAGGTCTTATAATTCCGTCAAAAATGCTTTAATTTTGATTCCGACAGATTTCTGTGCTAGTTTTTTCTGTATCTATGAAATTGCATACTTAAATTGCCAGATTTCAATAGTTAAATTTTTGTTCGTTATTTTTAGGTCTTATAATTCCGTCAAAAATGCTTTAATTTTGATTCCGACAGATTTCTGTGCTAGTTTTTTCTGTATCTATGAAATTGCATACTTAAATTGCCAGATTTCAATAGTTAAACTTTTGTTCGTTATTTTTAGGTCTTATAATTCCTTCAAAAATGCTTTAATTTTGATTCCGACAGCTTTTCTGTGCTAGTTTTTTCTGTATCTATGAAATTGCATACTTAAAATGACAGATTTTAAAAGTTACATTTTTGTTCGTGATTTTTTAGGTCTTATAACTCCGTCAAAAATGCTTTAATTTTGATTCCGACAGCTTTTCTGTGCTAGTTTTTTCTGTATCTATGAAATTGAATACTTAAATTTCCAGATTTCAATAGTTAAATTTTTGTTCGTGATTTTTTAGGTCTTATAATTCCGTCAAAATGCTTTAATTTTGATACCGACAGCTTTTCTGTGCTTGTTTTTTCTGTATCTATGAAATTGCATACTTAAATTGCCAGATTTCAATATTTAAATTGTTTTTCGTTTTTTTTAGGTCTTATAATTCCGTCAAAAATGCTTTAATTTTGATTCCGACAGCTTTTCTGTGCTAGTTTTTTCTGTATCTATGAAATTGCATACTTAAATTTCCAGATTTCAATAGTTAAATTTTTGTTCGTGATTTTTTAGGTCCTATAATTCCGTCAAAAATGCTTTAATTTTGATTCCGACAGATTTCTGTGCTAGTTTTTTCTGTATCTATGAAATTGCATACTTAAATTGCCAGATTTCAATAGTTAAATTTTTGTTCGTGATTTTTTAGGTCCTATAATTCCGTCAAAAATGCTTTAATTTTGATTCCGACAGATTTCTGTGCTAGTTTTTTCTGTATCTATGAAATTGCATACTTAAATTGCCAGATTTCAATAGTTAAATTTTTGTTCGTTATTTTTAGGTCTTATAATTCCTTCAAAAATGCTTTAATTTTGATTCCGACAGCTTTTCTGTGCTAGTTTTTTCTGTATCTATGAAATTGCATACTTAAATTTCCAGATTTCAATAGTTAAATTTTTGTTCGTGATTTTTTAGGTCCTATAATTCCGTCAAAAATGCTTTAATTTTGATTCCGACAGATTTCTGTGCTAGTTTTTTCTGTATCTATGAAATTGCATACTTAAATTGCCAGATTTCAATAGTTAAATTTTTGTTCGTTATTTTTAGGTCTTATAATTCCGTCAAAAATGCTTTAATTTTGATTCCGACAGATTTCTGTGCTAGTTTTTTCTGTATCTATGAAATTGCATACTTAAATTGCCAGATTTCAATAGTTAAATTTTTGTTCGTTATTTTTAGGTCTTATAATTCCTTCAAAAATGCTTTAATTTTGATTCCGACAGCTTTTCTGTGCTAGTTTTTTCTGTATCTATGAAATTGCATACTTAAAATGACAGATTTTAAAAGTTACATGTTTGTTCGTGATTTTTTAGGTCTTATAACTCCGTCAAAAATGCTTTAATTTTGATTCCGACAGCTTTTCTGTGCTAGTTTTTTTCTGTATCTATGAAATTGCATACTTAAATTTCCAGATTTCAATAGTTAAATTTTTGTTCGTTATTTTTAGGTCTTATAATTCCGTCAAAAATGCTTTAATTTTGATACCGACAGCTTTTCTGTGCTAGTTTTTTCTGTATCTATGAAATTGCATACTTAAATTGCCAGATTTCAATATTTAAATGGTTTTTCGTTTTTTTTAGGTCTTATAATTCCGTCAAAAATGCTTTAATTTTGATTCCGACAGCTTTTCTGTGCTAGTTTTTTCTGTATCTATGAAATTGCATACTTAAATTTCCAGATTTCAATAGTTAAATTTTTGTTCGTGATTTTTTAGGTCCTATAATTCCGTCAAAAATGCTTTAATTTTGATTCCGACAGATTTCTGTGCTAGTTTTTTCTGTATCTATGAAATTGCATACTTAAATTGCCAGATTTCAATAGTTAAATTTTTGTTCGTTATTTTTAGGTCTTATAATTCCGTCAAAAATGCTTTAATTTTGATTCCGACAGATTTCTGTGCTAGTTTTTTCTGTATCTATGAAATTGCATACTTAAATTTCCAGATTTCAATAGTTAAATTTTTGTTCGTGATTTTTTAGGTCCTATAATTCCGTCAAAAATGCTTTAATTTTGATTCCGACAGATTTCTGTGCTAGTTTTTTCTGTATCTATGAAATTGCATACTTAAATTTCCAGATTTCAATAGTTAAATTTTTGTTCGTGATTTTTTAGGTCCTATAATTCCGTCAAAAATGCTTTAATTTTGATTCCGACAGATTTCTGTGCTAGTTTTTTCTGTATCTATGAAATTGCATACTTAAATTGCCAGATTTCAATAGTTAAATTTTTGTTCGTTATTTTTAGGTCTTATAATTCCGTCAAAAATGCTTTAATTTTGATTCCGACAGATTTCTGTGCTAGTTTTTTCTGTATCTATGAAATTGCATACTTAAATTGCCAGATTTCAATAGTTAAATTTTTGTTCGTTATTTTTAGGTCTTATAATTCCTTCAAAAATGCTTTAATTTTGATTCCGACAGCTTTTCTGTGCTAGTTTTTTCTGTATCTATGAAATTGCATACTTAAATTTCCAGATTTCAATAGTTAAATTTTTGTTCGTGATTTTTTAGGTCCTATAAATCCGTCAAAAATGCTTTAATTTTGATTTCGACAGATTTCTGTGCTAGTTTTTTCTGTATCTATGAAATTGCATACTTAAATTGCCAGATTTCAATAGTTAAATTTTTGTTCGTTATTTTTAGGTCTTATAATTCCGTCAAAAATGCTTTAATTTTGATTCCGACAGATTTCTGTGCTAGTTTTTTCTGTATCTATGAAATTGCATACTTAAATTGCCAGATTTCAATAGTTAAATTTTTGTTCGTTATTTTTAGGTCTTATAATTCCTTCAAAAATGCTTTAATTTTGATTCCGACAGCTTTTCTGTGCTAGTTTTTTCTGTATCTATGAAATTGCATACTTAAAATGACAGATTTTAAAAGTTACATTTTTGTTCGTGATTTTTTAGGTCTTATAACTCCGTCAAAAATGCTTTAATTTTGATTCCGACAGCTTTTCTGTGCTAGTTTTTTTCTGTATCTATGAAATTGCATACTTAAATTTCCAGATTTCAATAGTTAAATTTTTGTTCGTGATTTTTTAGGCCTTATAATTCCGTCAAAAATGCTTTAATTTTGATACCGACAGCTTTTCTGTGCTAGTTTTTTCTGTATCTATGAAATTGCATACTTAAATTGCCAGATTTCAATATTTAAATTGTTTTTCGTTTTTTTTAGGTCTTATAATTCCGTCAAAAATGCTTTAATTTTGATTCCGACAGCTTTTCTGTGCTAGTTTTTTCTGTATCTATGAAATTGCATACTTAAATTTCCAGATTTCAATAGTTAAATTTTTGTTCGTGATTTTTTAGGTCCTATAATTCCGTCAAAAATGCTTTAATTTTGATTCCGACAGATTTCTGTGCTAGTTTTTTCTGTATCTATGAAATTGCATACTTAAATTGCCAGATTTCAATAGTTAAATTTTTGTTCGTTATTTTTAGGTCTTATAATTCCGTCAAAAATGCTTTAATTTTGATTCCGACAGATTTCTGTGCTAGTTTTTTCTGTATCTATGAAATTGCATACTTAAATTTCCAGATTTCAATAGTTAAATTTTTGTTCGTGATTTTTTAGGTCCTATAATTCCGTCAAAAATGCTTTAATTTTGATTCCGACAGATTTCTGTGCTAGTTTTTTCTGTATCTATGAAATTGCATACTTAAATTTCCAGATTTCAATAGTTAAATTTTTGTTCGTGATTTTTTAGGTCCTATAATTCCGTCAAAAATGCTTTAATTTTGATTCCGACAGCTTTTCTGTGCTAGTTTTTTCTGTATCTATGAAATTGCATACTTAAATTTCCAGATTTCAATAGTTAAATTTTTGTTCGTGATTTTTTAGGTCCTATAATTCCGTCAAAAATGCTTTAATTTTGATTCCGACAGATTTCTGTGCTAGTTTTTTCTGTATCTATGAAATTGCATACTTAAATTGCCAGATTTCAATAGTTAAATTTTTGTTCGTTATTTTTAGGTCTTATAATTCCGTCAAAAATGCTTTAATTTTGATTCCGACAGATTTCTGTGCTAGTTTTTTCTGTATCTATGAAATTGCATACTTAAATTGCCAGATTTCAATAGTTAAATTTTTGTTCGTTATTTTTAGGTCTTATAATTCCTTCAAAAATGCTTTAATTTTGATTCCGACAGCTTTTCTGTGCTAGTTTTTTCTGTATCTATGAAATTGCATACTTAAAATGACAGATTTTAAAAGTTACATTTTTGTTCGTGATTTTTTAGGTCTTATAACTCCGTCAAAAATGCTTTAATTTTGATTCCGACAGCTTTTCTGTGCTAGTTTTTTTCTGTATCTATGAAATTGCATACTTAAATTTCCAGATTTCAATAGTTAAATTTTTGTTCGTGATTTTTTAGGTCTTATAATTCCGTCAAAAATGCTTTAATTTTGATACCACAGCTTTTCTGTGCTAGTTTTTTCTGTATCTATGAAATTGCATACTTAAATTGCCAGATTTCAATATTTAAATTGTTTTTCGTTTTTTTTAGGTCTTATAATTCCGTCAAAAATGCTTTAATTTTGATTCCGACAGCTTTTCTGTGCTAGTTTTTTCTGTATCTATGAAATTGCATACTTAAATTTCCAGATTTCAATAGTTAAATTTTTTGTTCGTGATTTTTTAGGTCTTATAATTCCGTCAAAAATGCTTTAATTTTGATACCGACAGCTTTTCTGTGCTAGTTTTTTCTGTATCTATGAAATTGCATACTTAAATTGCCAGATTTCAATAGTTAAATTGTTTTTCGTGATTTTTTAGGTATTATATCTCCGTCAAAAATGCTTTAATTTTGATTCCGACAGCTTTTCTGTTCTAGTTTTTTCTGTATCTATGAAATTGCATACTTAAATTGCCAGATTTCAATAGTTAAATTGTTTTTCGTTTTTTTAGGTGTTATAACTCCGTCAAAAATGCTTTAATTTTGATGCCCACATCTTTTCGGTTCTAGTTTTTTCTGTATCTATTAAATTACATACTTAAATTGCCAGATTTCAATAGTTAAATTTTTGTTCGTTTTTTTTAGGTCTTATTATTCCGTCAAAAATGCTTTAATTTTGATTCCGACAGCATTTCTGTGCTAGTTTTTTCTGCATCTATGAAATTGCATACTTAAATTGCCAGATTTCAATAGTTAAATTTTTGTTCGTTATTTTTAGGTCTTATAATTCCGTCAAAAATGCTTTAATTTTGATTCCGACAGCTTTTCTGTGCTAGTTTTTTCTGTATCTATGAAATTGCATACTTAAATTTCCAGATTTCAATAGTTAAATTTTTGTTCGTGATTTTTTAGGTCTTATAATTCCGCCAAAAATGCTTTAATTTTGATACCGACAGCTTTTCTGTGCTAGTTTTTTCTGTATCTATGAAATTGCATACTTAAATTGCCAGATTTCAATAGTTAAATTGTTTTTCGTTTTTTTTTAGATGTTATATCTCCGTCAAAAATGCTTTAATTTTGATGCCGACATCTTTTCGGTTCTAGTTTTTTCTGTATCTATGAAATTACATACTTAAATTGCCAGATTTCAATAGTTAAATTTTTGTTCGTGATTTTTTAGGTCTTATAATTCCGTCAAAAATGCTTTAATTTTGATACCGACAGCGTTTCTGTGCTAGTTTTTTCTGTATCTATGAAATTGCATACTTAAATTGCCAGATTTCAATAGTTAAATTGTTTTTCGTTATTTTTTAGGTCTTATAATTCCGTCAAAAATGCTTTAATTTTGATTCCGACAGCTTTTCCGTTCTAGTTTTTTCTGTATCTATGAAATTGCATACTTAAGTTGCCAGATTTCAATAGTTAAATTGTTTTTCGTTTTTTTAGATGTTATAACTCCGTCAAAAATGCTTTAATTTTGATCCCGACATCTTTTCGGTTCTAGTTTTTTCTGTATTTATTAAATTACATACTTAAATTGCCAGATTTCAATAGTTACATTTTTGTTCGTTATTTTTAGGTCTTATTATTCCGTCAAAAATGCTTTAATTTTGATTCCGACAGATTTCTGTGCTAGTTTTTTTTGTATCTATGAAATTGCATACTTAAATTGCCAGATTTCAATAGTTAAATTTTTGTTCGTTATTTTTAGGTCTTATAATTCCGTCAAAAATGCTTTAATTTTGATTCCGACAGATTTCTGTGCTAGTTTTTTCTGTATCTATGAAATTGCATACTTAAATTGACAGATTTCAATAGTTAAATTTTTGTTCGTTATTTTTAGGTCTTATAATTCCGTCAAAAATGCTTTAATTTTGATTCCGACAGCTTTTCTGTGCTAGTTTTGTCTGTATCTATGAAATTGCATACTTAAATTTCCAGATTTCAATAGTTAAATTTTTGTTCGTGATTTTTTAGGTCTTATAATTCCGCCAAAAATGCTTTAATTTTGATACCGACAGCTTTTCTGTGCTAGTTTTTTCTGTATCTATGAAATTGCATACTTAAATTGCCAGATTTCAATAGTTAAATTGTTTTTCGTTTTTTTTAGATGTTATATCTCCGTCAAAAATGCTTTAATTTTGATGCCGACATCTTTTCGGTTCTAGTTTTTTCTGTATCTATGAAATTACATACTTTAATTGCCAGATTTCAATAGTTACATTTTTGTTCGTTTTTTTTAGGTCTTATAATTCCGTCAAAAATGCTTTAATTTTGATTCCGACAGATTTCTGTGCTAGTTTTTTCTGTATCTATGAAATTGCATACTTAAATTGCCAGATTTCAATAGTTAAATTGTTTTTCGTTTTTTTTAGGTCTTATAATTTCGTCAAAAATGCTTTAATTTTGATTCCGACAGCTTTTCTGTGCTAGTTTTTTCTTTATCTATGAAATTGCATACTTAAATTGCCTGATTTTAAAAGTTACATTTTTGTTCGTGATTTTTTAGGTCTTATAACTCCGTCAAAAATGCTTTAATTTTGATTCCGACAGCTTTTCTGTGCTAGTTTTTTTGTGTATCTATGAAATTGCATACTTAAATTTCCAGATTTCAATAGTTAAATTTTTGTTGGTGATTTTTTAGGTCTTATAATTCCGTCAAAAATGCTTTAATTTTGATTCCGACAGCTTTTCTGTGCTAGTTTTTTCTGTATCTATGAAATTGCATACTTAAATTGACAGATTTCAATAGTTAAATTTTTGTTCGTTATTTTTTAGGTCTTATAATTTCGTCAAAAATGCTTTAATTTTGATTCCGACAGCCTTTCTGTGCTAGTTTTTTCTTTATCTATGAAATTGCATACTTAAATTGCCCGATTTTAAAAGTTACATTTTTGTTCGTGATTTTTTAGGTCTTATAACTCCGTCAAAAATGCTTTAATTTTGATTCCGACAGCTTTTCTGTGCTAGTTTTTTTCTGTATCTATGAAATTGCATACTTAAATTTCCAGATTTCAATAGTTAAATTTTTGTTCGTGATTTTTTAGGTCTTATAATTCCGCCAAAAATGCTTTAATTTTGATACCGACAGCTTTTCTGTGCTAGTTTTTTCTGTATCTATGAAATTGCATACTTAAATTGCCAGATTTCAATAGTTAAATTGTTTTTCGTTATTTTTTAGGTCTTATAATTCCGCCAAAAATGCTTTAATTTTGATACCGACAGCTTTTCTGTGCTAGTTTTTTCTGTATCTATGAAATTGCATACTTAAATTGCCAGATTTCAATAGTTAAATTGTTTTTCGTTTTTTTTAGATGTTATATCTCCGTCAAAAATGCTTTAATTTTGATGCCGACATCTTTTCGGTTCTAGTTTTTTCTGTATCTATGAAATTACATACTTAAATTGCCAGATTTCAATAGTTAAATTTTTGTTCGTTATTTTTAGGTCTTATAATTCCGTCAAAAATGCTTTAATTTTGATTCCGACAGCTTTTCTGTGCTAGTTTTGTCTGTATCTATGAAATTGCATACTTAAATTTCCAGATTTCAATAGTTACATTTTTGTTCGTGATTTTTTAGGTCTTATAATTCCGCCAAAAATGCTTTAATTTTGATACCGACAGCTTTTCTGTGCTAGTTTTTTCTGTATCTATGAAATTGCATACTTAAATTGCCAGATTTCAATAGTTAAATTGTTTTTCGTTTTTTTTAGATGTTATATCTCCGTCAAAAATGCTTTAATTTTGATGCCGACATCTTTTCGGTTCTAGTTTTTTCTGTATCTATGAAATTACATACTTAAATTGCCAGATTTCAATAGTTAAATTTTTGTTCGTTATTTTTAGGTCTTATAATTCCGTCAAAAATGCTTTAATTTTGATTCCGACAGATTTCTGTGCTAGTTTTTTCTGTATCTATGAAATTGCATACTTAAATTGCCAGATTTCAATAGTTAAATTTTTGTTGGTGATTTTTTAGGTCTTATAATTCCGTCAAAAATGCTTTAATTTTGATTCCGACAGCTTTTCTGTGCTAGTTTTTTCTGTATCTATGAAATTGCATACTTAAATTGACAGATTTCAATAGTTAAATTTTTGTTCGTTATTTTTTAGGTCTTATAATTTCGTCAAAAATGCTTTAATTTTGATTCCGACAGATTTCTGTGCTAGTTTTTTCTGTATCTATGAAATTGCATACTTAAATTTCCAGATTTCAATAGTTAAATTTTTGTTCGTGATTTTTTAGGTCCTATAATTCCGTCAAAAATGCTTTAATTTTGATTCTATGAAGTTGCATACTTAAATTGCCAGATTTCAATAGTTACATTTTTGTTCGTTATTTTTAGGTCTTATAATTCCGTCAAAAATGCTTTAATTTTGATTCCGACAGATTTCTGTGCTAGTTTTTTCTGTATCTATGAAATTGCATACTTAATTTTCCAGATTTCAATAGTTAAATTTTTGTTCGTGATTTTTTAGGTCTTATAATTCCGTCAAAAATGTTTTAATTTTGATACCGACAGCTTTTCTGTGCTAGTTTTTTCTGTATCTATGAAATTGCATACTTAAATTGCCAGATTTCAATAGTTAAATTGTTTTTCGTGATTTTTTAGGTGTTACATCTCCGTCAAAAATGCTTTAATTTTGATTCCGACAGCTTTTCTGTTCTAGTTTTTTCTGTATCTATGAAATTGCATACTTAAATTGCCAGATTTCAACAGTTAAATTGTTTTTCGTTTTTTTTAGGTGTTATAATTTTGATGCCCACATCTTTTCGGTTATAGTTTTTTCTGTATCTATTAAATTACATACTTAAATTGCCAGATTTCAATAGTTAAATTTTTGTTCGTTTTTTTAGGTCTTATTCCGTCAAAAATGCTTTAATTTTGATTCCGACAGCATTTCTGTGCTAGTTTTTTCTGCATCTATGAAATTGCATACTTAAATTGCCAGATTTCAATAGTTAAATTTGTGTTCGTTATTTTTAGGTATTATAATTCCGTCAAAAATACTTTAATTTTGATTCCGACAGCTTTTCTGTGCTAGTTTTTTCTGTATCTATGAAATTGCATACTTAAATTGACAGATTTCAATAGTTAAATTTTTGTTCGTTATTTTTTAGGTCTTATAATTCCGTCAAAAATGCTTTAATTTTGATTCCGACAGATTTCTGTGCTAGTTTTTTCTGCATCTATGAAATTGCATACTTAAATTTCCAGATTTCAATAGTTAAATTTTTGTTCGTGATTTTTTAGGTCTTATAATTCCGTCAAAAATGCTTTAATTTTGATTCCGACAGGTTTTTTGTGCTAGTTTTTTTCTGTATCTATGAAATTGCATACTTAAATTTCCAGATTTCAATAGTTAAATTTTTGTTCGTGATTTTTTAGGTCTTATAATTCCGTCAAAAATGCTTTAATTTTGATACCGACAGCTTTTCTGTGCTAGTTTTTTCTGTATCTATGAAATTGCATACTTAAATTGCCAGATTTCAATAGTTAAATTGTTTTTCGTTATTTTTTAGGTCTTATAATTCCGTCAAAAATGCTTTAATTTTGATTCCGACAGCTTTTCCGTACTAGTTTTTTCTGTATCTATGAAATTGCATACCTAAGTTGCCAGATTTCAATAGTTAAATTGTTTTTCGTTTTTTTAGATGTTATAACTCCGTCAAAAATGCTTTAATTTTGATCCCGACATCTTTTCGGTTCTAGTTTTTTCTGTATTTATTAAATTACATACTTAAATTGCCAGATTTCAATAGTTACATTTTTGTTCGTTTTTTTTAGGTCTTATTATTCCGTCAAAAATGCTTTAATTTTGATTCCGACAGATTTCTGTGCTAGTTTTTTCTGTATCTATGAAATTGCATACTTAAATTGCCAGATTTCAATAGTTAAATTTTTGTTCGTTATTTTTAGGTCTTATAATTCCGTCAAAAATGCTTTAATTTTGATTCCGACAGCTTTTCTGTGCTAGTTTTTTCTGTATCTATGAAATTGCATACTTAAATTGCCCGATTTTAAAAGTTAAATTTTTGTTCGTGATTTTTTAGGTCTTATAACTCCGTCAAAAATGCTTTAATTTTGATTCCGACAGCTTTTCTGTGCTAGTTTTTTCTGTATCTATGAAATTGCATACTTAAATTGACAGATTTCAATAGTTAAATTTTTGTTCGTTATTTTTTAGGTCTTATAATTCCGTCAAAAATGCTTTAATTTTGATTCCGACAGCTTTTCTGTGCTAGTTTTTTCTTTATCTATGAAATTGCATACTTAAATTGCCCGATTTTAAAAGTTACATTTTTGTTCGTGATTTTTTAGGTCTTATAACTCCGTCAAAAATGCTTTAATTTTGATTCCGACAGCTTTTCTGTGCTAGTTTTTTTCTGTATCTATGAAATTGCATACTTAAATTTCCAGATTTCAATAGTTAAATTTTTGTTCGTGATTTTTTAGGTCTTATAATTCCGCCAAAAATGCTTTAATTTTGATACCGACAGCTTTTCTGTGCTAGTTTTTTCTGTATCTATGAAATTGCATACTTAAATTGCCAGATTTCAATAGTTAAATTGTTTTTCGTTATTTTTTAGGTCTTATAATTCCGCCAAAAATGCTTTAATTTTGATACCGACAGCTTTTCTGTGCTAGTTTTTTCTGTATCTATGAAATTGCATACTTAAATTGCCAGATTTCAATAGTTAAATTGTTTTTCGTTTTTTTTAGATGTTATATCTCCGTCAAAAATGCTTTAATTTTGATGCCGACATCTTTTCGGTTCTAGTTTTTTCTGTATCTATGAAATTACATACTTAAATTGCCAGATTTCAATAGTTAAATTTTTGTTCGTTATTTTTAGGTCTTATAATTCCGTCAAAAATGCTTTAATTTTGATTCCGACAGCTTTTCTGTGCTAGTTTTGTCTGTATCTATGAAATTGCATACTTAAATTTCCAGATTTCAATAGTTACATTTTTGTTCGTTATTTTTTAGGTCTTATAATTCCGCCAAAAAATGCTTTAATTTTGATACCGACAGCTTTTCTGTGCTAGTTTTTTCTGTATCTATGAAATTGCATACTTAAATTGCCAGATTTCAATAGTTAAATTGTTTTTCGTTTTTTTTAGATGTTATATCTCCGTCAAAAATGCTTTAATTTTGATGCCGACATCTTTTCGGTTCTAGTTTTTTCTGTATCTATGAAATTACATACTTAAATTGCCAGATTTCAATAGTTAAATTTTTGTTCGTTATTTTTAGGTCTTATAATTCCGTCAAAAATGCTTTAATTTTGATTCCGACAGATTTCTGTGCTAGTTTTTTCTGTATCTATGAAATTGCATACTTAAATTGCCAGATTTCAATAGTTAAATTTTTGTTGGTGATTTTTTAGGTCTTATAATTCCGTCAAAAATGCTTTAATTTTGATTCCGACAGCTTTTCTGTGCTAGTTTTTCTGTATCTATGAAATTGCATACTTAAATTGACAGATTTCAATAGTTAAATTTTTGTTCGTTATTTTTTTAGGTCTTATAATTTCGTCAAAAATGCTTTAATTTTGATTCCGACAGATTTCTGTGCTAGTTTTTTCTGTATCTATGAAATTGCATACTTAAATTTCCAGATTTCAATAGTTAAATTTTTTGTTCGTGATTTTTTAGGTCCTATAATTCCGTCAAAAATGCTTTAATTTTGATTCTATGAAGTTGCATACTTAAATTGCCAGATTTCAATAGTTACATTTTTGTTCGTTATTTTTAGGTCTTATAATTCCGTCAAAAATGCTTTAATTTTGATTCCGACAGATTTCTGTGCTAGTTTTTTCTGTATCTATGAAATTGCATACTTAATTTTCCAGATTTCAATAGTTAAATTTTTGTTCGTGATTTTTTAGGTCTTATAATTCCGTCAAAAATGCTTTAATTTTGATACCGACAGCTTTTCTGTGCTAGTTTTTTCTGTATCTATGAAATTGCATACTTAAATTGCCAGATTTCAATAGTTAAATTGTTTTTCGTGATTTTTTAGGTGTTACATCTCCGTCAAAAATGCTTTAATTTTGATTCCGACAGCTTTTCTGTTCTAGTTTTTTCTGTATCTATGAAATTGCATACTTAAATTGCCAGATTTCAACAGTTAAATTGTTTTTCGTTTTTTTTGGCTTAAGGTGTTATAATTTTGATGCCCACATCTTTTCGGTTCTAGTTTTTTCTGTATCTATTAAATTACATACTTAAATTGCCAGATTTCAATAGTTAAATTTTTGTTCGTTTTTTTTAGGTCTTATTCCGTCAAAAATGCTTTAATTTTGATTCCGACAGCATTTCTGTGCTATTTTTTTCTGCATCTATGAAATTGCATAGTTAAATTGCCAGATTTCAATAGTTAAATTTTTGTTCGTTATTTTTAGGTATTATAATTCCGTCAAAAATACTTTAATTTTGATACCGACAGCTTTTCTGTGCTTGTTTTTTCTGTATCTATGAAATTGCATACTTAAATTGCCAGATTTCAATAGTTAAATTTTTGTTCGTTATTTTTAGGTCTTATAATTCCGTCAAAAATGCTTTAATTTTGATTCCGACAGATTTCTGTGCTAGTTTTTTCTGCATCTATGAAATTGCATACTTAAATTTCCAGATTTCAAAAGTTAAATTTTTGTTCGTGATTTTTTAGGTCTTATAATTCCGTCAAAAATGCTTTAATTTTGATTCCGACAGGTTTTTTGTGCTAGTTTTTTTCTGTATCTATGAAATTGCATACTTAAATTTCCAGATTTCAATAGTTAAATTTTTGTTCGTGATTTTTTAGGTCTTATAATTCCGTCAAAAATGCATTAATTTTGATACCGACAGCTTTTCCGTACTAGTTTTTTCTGTATCTATGAAATTGCATACCTAAGTTGCCAGATTTCAATAGTTAAATTGTTTTTCGTTATTTTTTAGGTCTTATAATTCCGTCAAAAATGCATTAATTTTGATACCGACAGCTTTTCCGTACTAGTTTTTTCTGTATCTATGAAATTGCATACCTAAGTTGCCAGATTTCAATAGTTAAATTGTTTTTCGTTTTTTTAGATGTTATAACTCCGTCAAAAATGCTTTAATTTTGATCCCGACATCTTTTCGGTTCTAGTTTTTTCTGTATTTATTAAATTACATACTTAAATTGCCAGATTTCAATAGTTACATTTTTGTTCGTTTTTTTTAGGTCTTATTATTCCGTCAAAAATGCTTTAATTTTGATTCCGACAGATTTCTGTGCTAGTTTTTTCTGTATCTATGAAATTGCATACTTAAATTGCCAGATTTCAATAGTTAAATTTTTGTTCGTTATTTTTAGGTCTTATAATTCCGTCAAAAATGCTTTAATTTTGATTCCGACAGCTTTTCTGTGCTAGTTTTGTCTGTATCTATGAAATTGCATACTTAAATTGCCCGATTTTAAAAGTTACATTTTTGTTCGTGATTTTTTAGGTCTTATAACTCCGTCAAAAATGCTTTAATTTTGATTCCGACAGCTTTTCTGTGCTAGTTTTTTCTGTATCTATGAAATTGCATACTTAAATTGCCAGATTTCAATAGTTAAATTGTTTTTCGTTATTTTTTAGGTCTTATAATTCCGTCAAAAATGCTTTAATTTTGATACCGACAGCTTTTCTGTGCTAGTTTTTTCTGTATCTATGAAATTGCATACTTAAATTGCCAGATTTCAATAGTTAAATTGTTTTTCGTTATTTTTTAGGTCTTATAATTCCGTCAAAAATGCTTTAATTTTGATACCGACAGCTTTTCTGTGCTAGTTTTTTCTGTATCTATGAAATTGCATACTTAAATTGCCAGATTTCAATAGTTAAATTGTTTTTCGTGATTTTTTAGGTGTTATATCTCCGTCAAAAATGCTTTAATTTTGATTCCGACAGCTTTTCTGTTCTAGTTTTTTCTGTATCTATGAAATTGCATACTTAAATTGCCAGATTTCAATAGTTAAATTGTTTTTCGTTTTTTTAGATGTTATAACTCCGTCAAAAATGCTTTAATTTTGATTCCGACAGCTTTTCCGTTCTAGTTTTTTCTGTATCTATGAAATTGCATACTTAAGTTGCCAGATTTCAATAGTTAAATTGTTTTTCGTTTTTTTAGATGTTATAACTCCGTCAAAAATGCTTTAATTTTGATTCCGACAGCTTTTCTGTGCTAGTTTTTTCTGTATCTATGAAATTGCATACTTAAATTGCCAGATTTCAATAGTTAAATTGTTTTTCGTTATTTTTTAGGTCTTATAATTCCGTCAAAAATGCTTTAATTTTGATACCGACAGCTTTTCTGTGCTAGTTTTTTCTGTATCTATGAAATTGCATACTTAAATTGCCAGATTTCAATAGTTAAATTGTTTTTAGTGATTTTTTAGGTGTTATATCTCCGTCAAAAATGCTTTAATTTTGATTCCGACAGCTTTTCTGTTCTAGTTTTTTCTGTATCTATGAAATTGCATACTTAAATTGCCAGATTTCAATAGTTAAATTGATTTTCGTTTTTTTAGGCCTTATAACTCCGTCAAAAATGCTTTAATTTTGATGCCCACATCTTTTCGGTTCTAGTTTTTTCTGTATCTATTAAATTACATACTTAAATTGCCAGATTTCAATAGTTAAATTTTTGTTCGTTTTTTTTAGGTCTTATTCCGTCAAAAATGCTTTAATTTTGATTCCGACAGCATTTCTGTGCTAGTTTTTTCTGCATCTATGAAATTGCATACTTAAATTTCCAGATTTCAATAGTTAAATAGTTTTTTCGTTATTTTTAGGTCTTATAATTCCGTCAAAAATGCTTTAATTTTGATACCGACAGCTTTTCTGTATCTATGAAATTGCATACTTAAATCGCCAGATTTCAATAGTTAAATTGTTTTTCGTTATTTTTAAGTCTTATAATTCCGTCAAAAATGCTTTAATTTTGATTCCGACAGCTTTTCTGTGCTAGTTTTTTTCTGTATCTATGAAATTGCATACTTAAATTGCCAGATTTCAATAGTTAAATTGTTTTTCGTTTTTTTTAGATGTTATATCTCCGTCAAAAATGCTTTAATTTTGATGCCGACATCTTTTCGGTTCTAGTTTTTTCTGTATCTATGAAATTACATACTTAAATTGCCAGATTTCAATAGTTAAATTTTTGTTCGTTATTTTTAGGTCTTATAATTCCGTCAAAAATGCTTTAATTTTGATTCCGACAGCTTTTCTGTGCTAGTTTTTTCTGTATCTATGAAATTGCATACTTAAATTGCCAGATTTCAATAGTTAAATTGTTTTTCGTTATTTTTTAGGTCTTATAATTCCGTCAAAAATGCTTTAATTTTGATACCGACAGCTTTTCTGTGCTAGTTTTTTCTGTATCTATGAAATTGCATACTTAAATTGCCAGATTTCAATAGTTAAATTGTTTTTAGTGATTTTTTAGGTGTTATATCTCCGTCAAAAATGCTTTAATTTTGATTCCGACAGCTTTTCTGTTCTAGTTTTTTCTGTATCTATGAAATTGCATACTTAAATTGCCAGATTTCAATAGTTAAATTGATTTTCGTTTTTTTTAGGCGTTATAACTCCGTCAAAAATGCTTTAATTTTGATGCCCACATCTTTTCGGTTCTAGTTTTTTCTGTATCTATTAAATTACATACTTAAATTGCCAGATTTCAATAGTTAAATTTTTGTTCGTTTTTTTTAGGTCTTATTCCGTCAAAAATGCTTTAATTTTGATTCCGACAGCATTTCTGTGCTAGTTTTTTCTGCATCTATGAAATTGCATACTTAAATTGCCAGATTTCAATAGTTAAATGTGTGTTCGTTATTTTTAGGTATTATAATTCCGTCAAAAATGCTTTAATTCTGATTCCGACAGCTTTTCTGTGCTAGTTTTTTCTGTATCTATGAAATTGCATTCTTAAATTGACAGATTTCAATAGTTAAATTTTTGTTCGTTATTTTCTAGGTCTTATAATTCCGTCAAAAATGCTTTAATTTTGATTCCGACAGCATTTCTGTGCTAGTTTTTTCTGCATCTATGAAATTGCATACTTAAATTTCCAGATTTCAATAGTTAAATAGTTTTTCGTTATTTTTTAGGTCTTATAATTCCGTCAAAAATGCTTTAATTTTGATACCGACAGCTTTTTCTGTATCTATGAAATTGCATACTTAAATCGCCAGATTTCAATAGTTAAATTGTTTTTCGTTTTTTTTAGGTCTTATAATTCCGTCAAAAATGCTTTAATTTTGATTCCGACAGCTTTTCTGTTCTAGTTTTTTCTGTATCTATGAAATTGCATACTTAAATTGCCAGATTTCAATAGTTAAATTGTTTTTCGTTTTTTTTAGATGTTATATCTCCGTCAAAAATGCTTTAATTTTGATTCCGACAGCATTTCTGTGCTAGTTTTTTCTGTATCTATGAAATTGCATACTTAAATTTCCAGATTTCAATAGTTAAATAGTTTTCGTTATTTTTTAGGTCTTATAATTCCGTCAAAAATGCTTTAATTTTGATACCGACAGCTTTTCTGTATCTATGAAATTGCATACTTAAATCGCCAGATTTCAATAGTTAAATTGTTTTTCGTTTTTTTTAAGTCTTATAATTCCGTCAAAAATGCTTTAATTTTGATTCCGACAGCTTTTCTGTTCTAGTTTTTTCTGTATCTATGAAATTGCATACTTAAATTGCCAGATTTCAATAGTTAAATTGTTTTTCGTTTTTTTTAGATGTTATATCTCCGTCAAAAATGCTTTAATTTTGATGCCGACATCTTTTCGGTTCTAGTTTTTTCTGTATCTATGAAATTACATACTTAAATTGCCAGATTTCAATAGTTAAATTTTTGTTCGTTATTTTTAGGTCTTATAATTCCGTCAAAAATGCTTTAATTTTGATTCCGACAGCTTTTCTGTGCTAGTTTTTTCTGTATCTATGAAATTGCATACTTAAATTGCCAGATTTCAATAGTTAAATTGTTTTTCGTTATTTTTTAGGTCTTATAATTCCGTCAAAAATGCTTTAATTTTGATACCGACAGCTTTTCTGTGCTAGTTTTTTCTGTATCTATGAAATTGCATACTTAAGTTGCCAGATTTCAATAGTTAAATTGTTTTTCGTTTTTTTAGATGTTATAACTCCGTCAAAAATGCTTTAATTTTGATTCCGACAGCTTTTCTGTGCTAGTTTTTTCTGTATCTATGAAATTGCATACTTAAATTGCAAGATTTCAATAGTTAAATTGTTTTTCGTTATTTTTTAGGTCTTATAATTCCGTCAAAAATGCTTTAATTTTGATACCGACAGCTTTTCTGTGCTAGTTTTTTCTGTATCTATGAAATTGCATACTTAAATTGCCAGATTTCAATAGTTAAATTGTTTTTAGTGATTTTTTAGGTGTTATATCTCCGTCAAAAATGCTTTAATTTTGATTCCGACAGCTTTTCGGTTCTAGTTTTTTCTGTATCTATGAAATTGCATACTTAAATTGACAGATTTCAATAGTTAAATTTTTGTTCGTTATTTTTTAGGTCTTATAATTCCGTCAAAAATGCTTTAATTTTGATTCCGACAGCATTTCTGTGCTAGTTTTTTCTGTATCTATGAAATTGCATACTTAAATTTCCAGATTTCAATAGTTAAATGTGTGTTCGTTATTTTTAGGTCTTATAATTCCGTCAAAAATGCTTTAATTTTGATTCCGACAGCATTTCTGTGCTAGTTTTTTCTGTATCTATGAAATTGCATACTTAAATTTCCAGATTTCAATAGTTAAATTTTTGTTCGTGATTTTTTAGGTCTTATAATTCCGTCAAAAATGCTTTAATTTTGATACCGACAGCTTTTCTGTGCTAGTTTTTTCTGTATCTATGAAATTGCATACTTAAGTTGCCAGATTTCAATAGTTAAATTGTTTTTCGTTTTTTTAGATGTTATAACTCCGTCAAAAATGCTTTTATTTTGATTCCGACAGCTTTTCTGTGCTAGTTTTTTCTGTATCTATGAAATTGCATACTTAAATTGCCAGATTTCAATAGTTAAATTGTTTTTCGTTATTTTTTAGGTCTTATAATTCCGTCAAAAATGCTTTAATTTT
The DNA here is from genome assembly GCA_018903765.1 of Drosophila aff. chauvacae BK-2020. Lineage (NCBI taxonomy): Eukaryota > Metazoa > Arthropoda > Insecta > Diptera > Drosophilidae > Drosophila > Drosophila aff. chauvacae BK-2020. The sequence goes on along the minus strand of JAEIGO010000292.1, from coordinate 140,700 downwards.
GATACCGACAGCTTTTCTGTGCTAGTTTTTTCTGTATCTATGAAATTGCATACTTAAATTGCCAGATTTCAATAGTTAAATTGTTTTTCGTGATTTTTTAGGTGTTATATCTCCGTCAAAAATGCTTTAATTTTGATTCCGACAGCTTTTCTGTTCTAGTTTTTTCTGTATCTATGAAATTGCATACTTAAATTGCCAGATTTCAATAGTTAAATTGATTTTCGTTTTTTTTAGGCGTTATAACTCCGTCAAAAATGCTTTAATTTTGATGCCCACATCTTTTCGGTTCTAGTTTTTTCTGTATCTATTAAATTACAAACTTAAATTGCCAGATTTCAACAGTTAAATTTTTGTTCGTTTTTTTTAGGTCTTATTCCGTCAAAAATGCTTTAATTTTGATTCCGACAGCATTTCTGTGCTAGTTTTTTCTGCATCTATGAAATTGCATACTTAAATTGCCAGATTTCAATAGTTAAATGTGTGTTCGTTATTTTTAGGTATTATAATTCCGTCAAAAATGCTTTAATTCTGATTCCGACAGCTTTTCTGTGCTAGTTTTTTTCTGTATCTATGAAATTGCATACTTAAATTTCCAGATTTCAATAGTTAAATTTTTGTTCGTGATTTTTTAGGTCTTATAATTCCGCCAAAAATGCTTTAATTTTGATACCGACAGCTTTTCTGTGCTAGTTTTTTCTGTATCTATGAAATTGCATACTTAAATTGCCAGATTTCAATAGTTAAATTGTTTTTCGTTATTTTTTAGGTCTTATAATTCCGCCAAAAATGCTTTAATTTTGATACCGACAGCTTTTCTGTGCTAGTTTTTTCTGTATCTATGAAATTGCATACTTAAATTGCCAGATTTCAATAGTTAAATTGTTTTTCGTTTTTTTTAGATGTTATATCTCCGTCAAAATGCTTTAATTTTGATGCCGACATCTTTTCGGTTCTAGTTTTTTCTGTATCTATGAAATTACATACTTAAATTGCCAGATTTCAATAGTTAAATTTTTGTTCGTTATTTTTAGGTCTTATAATTCCGTCAAAAATGCTTTAATTTTGATTCCGACAGCTTTTCTGTGCTAGTTTTTTCTGTATCTATGAAATTGCATACTTAAATTGCCAGATTTCAATAGTTAAATTGTTTTTCGTTATTTTTTAGGTCTTATAATTCCGTCAAAAATGCTTTAATTTTGATACCGACAGCTTTTCTGTGCTAGTTTTTTCTGTATCTATGAAATTGCATACTTAAGTTGCCAGATTTCAATAGTTAAATTGTTTTTCGTTTTTTTAGATGTTATAACTCCGTCAAAAATGCTTTAATTTTGATTCCGACAGCTTTTCTGTGCTAGTTTTTTCTGTATCTATGAAATTGCATACTTAAATTGCCAGATTTCAATAGTTAAATTGTTTTTCGTTATTTTTTAGGTCTTATAATTCCGTCAAAAATGCTTTAATTTTGATACCGACAGCTTTTCTGTGCTAGTTTTTTCTGTATCTATGAAATTGCATACTTAAATTGCCAGATTTCAATAGTTAAATTGTTTTTAGTGATTTTTTAGGTGTTATATCTCCGTCAAAAATGCTTTAATTTTGATTCCGACATCTTTTCGGTTCTAGTTTTTTCTGTATCTATGAAATTACATACTTAAATTGCCAGATTTCAATAGTTAAATTTTTGTTCGTTATTTTTAGGTCTTATAATTCCGTCAAAAATGCTTTAATTTTGATTCCGACAGCTTTTCTGTGCTAGTTTTTTCTGCATCTATGAAATTGCATACTTAAATTGCCGGATTTCAATAGTTAAATGTGTGTTCGTTATTTTTAGGTATTATAATTCCGTCAAAAATGCTTTAATTCTGATTCCGACAGCTTTTCTGTGCTAGTTTTTTTCTGTATCTATGAAATTGCATACTTAAATTTCCAGATTTCAATAGTTAAATTTTTGTTCGTGATTTTTTAGGTCTTATAATTCCGTCAAAAATGCTTTAATTTTGATACCGACAGCTTTTCTGTGCTAGTTTTTTCTGTATCTATGAAATTGCATACTTAAGTTGCCAGATTTCAATAGTTAAATTGTTTTTCGTTTTTTTAGATGTTATAACTCCGTCAAAAATGCTTTTATTTTGATTCCGACAGCTTTTCTGTGCTAGTTTTTTCTGTATCTATGAAATTGCATACTTAAATTGCCAGATTTCAATAGTTAAATTGTTTTTCGTTATTTTTTAGGTCTTATAATTCCGTCAAAAATGCTTTAATTTTGATACCGACAGCTTTTCTGTGCTAGTTTTTTCTGTATCTATGAAATTGCATACTTAAATTGCCAGATTTCAATAGTTAAATTGTTTTTAGTGATTTTTTAGGTGTTATATCTCCGTCAAAAATGCTTTAATTTTGATTCCGACAGCTTTTCTGTTCTAGTTTTTTCTGTATCTATGAAATTGCATACTTAAATTGCCAGATTTCAATAGTTAAATTGATTTTCGTTTTTTTAGGCGTTATAACTCCGTCAAAAATGCTTTAATTTTGATGCCCACATCTTTTCGGTTCTAGTTTTTTCTGTATCTATTAAATTACATACTTAAATTGCCAGATTTCAACAGTTAAATTTTTGTTCGTTTTTTTTTAGGTCTTATATCCGTCAAAAATGCTTTAATTTTGATTCCGACAGCATTTCTGTGCTAGTTTTTTCTGCATCTATGAAATTGCATACTTAAATTGCCAGATTTCAATAGTTAAATGTGTGTTCGTTATTTTTAGGTATTATAATTCCGTCAAAAATGCTTTAATTTTGATTCCGACAGCTTTTCTGTGCTAGTTTTTTCTGTATCTATGAAATTGCATACTTAAATTTCCAGATTTCAATAGTTAAATTTTTGTTCGTGATTTTTTAGGTCTTATAATTCCGCCAAAAATGCTTTAATTTTGATACCGACAGCTTTTCTGTGCTAGTTTTTTCTGTATCTATGAAATTGCATACTTAAATTGCCAGATTTCAATAGTTAAATTGTTTTTCGTTATTTTTTAGGTCTTATAATTCCGCCAAAAATGCTTTAATTTTGATACCGACAGCTTTTCTGTGCTAGTTTTTTTCTGTATCTATGAAATTGCATACTTAAATTGCCAGATTTCAATAGTTAAATTGTTTTTCGTTTTTTTTAGATGTTATATCTCCGTCAAAAATGCTTTAATTTTGATGCCGACATCTTTTCGGTTCTAGTTTTTTCTGTATCTATGAAATTACATACTTAAATTGCCAGATTTCAATAGTTAAATTTTTGTTCGTTATTTTTAGGTCTTATAATTCCGTCAAAAATGCTTAAATTTTGATTCCGACAGCTTTTCTGTGCTAGTTTTGTCTGTATCTATGAAATTGCATACTTAAATTTCCAGATTTCAATAGTTACATTTTTGTTCGTGATTTTTTAGGTCTTATAATTCCGCCAAAAATGCTTTAATTTTGATACCGACAGCTTTTCTGTGCTAGTTTTTTCTGTATCTATGAAATTGCATACTTAAATTGCCAGATTTCAATAGTTAAATTGTTTTTCGTTTTTTTTAGATGTTATATCTCCGTCAAAAATGCTTTAATTTTGATGCCGACATCTTTTCGGTTCTAGTTTTTTCTGTATCTATGAAATTACATACTTAAATTGCCAGATTTCAATAGTTAAATTTTTTTTCGTTATTTTTAGGTCTTATAATTCCGTCAAAAATGCTTTAATTTTGATTCCGACAGATTTCTGTGCTAGTTTTTTCTGTATCTATGAAATTGCATACTTAAATTGCCAGATTTCAATAGTTAAATTTTTGTTGGTGATTTTTTAGGTCTTATAATTCCGTCAAAAATGCTTTAATTTTGATTCCGACAGCTTTTCTGTGCTAGTTTTTTCTGTATCTATGAAATTGCATACTTAAATTGACAGATTTCAATAGTTAAATTTTTGTTCGTTATTTTTTAGGTCTTATAATTTAGTCAAAAATGCTTTAATTTTGATTCCGACAGCCTTTCTGTGCTAGTTTTTTCTTTATCTATGAAATTGCATACTTAAATTGCCCGATTTTAAAAGTTACATTTTTGTTCGTGATTTTTTAGGTCTTATAACTCCGTCAAAAATGCTTTAATTTTGATTCCGACAGCTTTTCTGTGCTAGTTTTTTTCTGTATCTATGAAATTGCATACTTAAATTTCCAGATTTCAATATTTAAATTGTTTTTCGTTTTTTTTAGGTCTTTTAATTCCGTCAAAAATGCTTTAATTTTGATTCCGACAGCTTTTCTGTGCTAGTTTTTTCTGTATCTATGAAATTGCATACTTAAATTTCCAGATTTAAATAGTTAAATTTTTGTTCGTGATTTTTTAGGTCCTATAATTCCGTCAAAAATGCTTTAATTTTGATTCTATGAAATTGCATACTTAAATTGCCAGATTTCAATAGTTAAATTTTTGTTCGTTATTTTTAGGTCTTATAATTCCGTCAAAAATGCTTTAATTTTGATTCCGACAGATTTCTGTGCTAGTTTTTTCTGTATCTATGAAATTGCATACTTAAATTTCCAGATTTCAATAGTTAAATTTTTGTTCGTGATTTTTTAGGTCCTATAATTCCGTCAAAAATGCTTTAATTTTGATTCTATGAAATTGCATACTTAAATTGCCAGATTTCAATAGTTAAATTTTTGTTCGTTATTTTTAGGTCTTATAATTCCGTCAAAAATGCTTTAATTTTGATTCCGACAGATTTCTGTGCTAGTTTTTTCTGTATCTATGAAATTGCATACTTAATTTTCCAGATTTCAATAGTTAAATTTTTGTTCGTGATTTTTTAGGTCTTATAATTCCGTCAAAAATGCTTTAATTTTGATACCGACAGCTTTTCTGTGCTAGTTTTTTCTGTATCTATGAAATTGCATACTTAAATTGCCAGATTTCAATAGTTAAATTGTTTTTCGTGATTTTTTAGGTGTTACATCTCCGTCAAAAATGCTTTAATTTTGATTCCGACAGCTTTTCTGTTCTAGTTTTTTCTGTATCTATGAAATTGCATACTTAAATTGCCAGATTTCAACAGTTAAATTGTTTTTCGTTTTTTTTTAGGTGTTATAATTTTGATGCCCACATCTTTTCGGTTATAGTTTTTTCTGTATCTATTAAATTACATACTTAAATTGCCAGATTTCAATAGTTAAATTTTTGTTCGTTTTTTTAGGTCTTATTCCGTCAAAAATGCTTTAATTTTGATTCCGACAGCATTTCTGTGCTAGTTTTTTCTGCATCTATGAAATTGCATACTTAAATTGCCAGATTTCAATAGTTAAATTTTTGTTCGTTATTTTTAGGTCTTATAATTCCGTCAAAATGCTTTAATTTTGATTCCGACAGATTTCTGTGCTAGTTTTTTTCTGCATCTATGAAATTGCATACTTAAATTTCCAGATTTCAATAGTTAAATTTTTTTTCGTGATTTTTTAGGTCTTATAATTCCGTCAAAAATGCTTTAATTTTGATTCCGACAGCTTTTCTGTGCTAGTTTTTTCTGTATCTATGAAATTGCATACTTAAATTTCCAGATTTCAATAGTTAAATTTTTGTTCGTGATTTTTTAGGTCTTATAATTCCGTCAAAAATGCTTTAATTTTGATACCGACAGCTTTTCTGTGCTAGTTTTTTCTGTATCTATGAAATTGCATACTTAAATTGCCAGATTTCAATAGTTAAATTGTTTTTCGTTATTTTTTAGGTCTTATAATTCCGTCAAAAATGCTTTAATTTTGATTCCGACAGCTTTTCCGTACTAGTTTTTTCTGTATCTATGAAATTGCATACCTAAGTTGCCAGATTTCAATAGTTAAATTGTTTTTCGTTTTTTTAGATGTTATAACTCCGTCAAAAATGCTTTAATTTTGATCCCGACATCTTTTCGGTTCTAGTTTTTTCTGTATTTATTAAATTACATACTTAAATTGCCAGATTTCAATAGTTACATTTTTGTTCGTTTTTTTTAGGTCTTATTATTCCGTCAAAAATGCTTTAATTTTGATTCCGACAGATTTCTGTGCTAGTTTTTTCTGTATCTATGAAATTGCATACTTAAATTGCCAGATTTCAATAGTTAAATTTTTGTTCGTTATTTTTAGGTCTTATAATTCCGTCAAAAATGCTTTAATTTTGATTCCGACAGCTTTTCTGTGCTAGTTTTGTCTGTATCTATGAAATTGCATACTTAAATTGCCCGATTTTAAAAGTTACATTTTTGTTCGTGATTTTTTAGGTCTTATAACTCCGTCAAAAATGCTTTAATTTTGATACCGACAGCTTTTCTGTGCTAGTTTTTTCTGTATCTATGAAATTGCATACTTAAATTGCCAGATTTCAATAGTTAAATTGTTTTTCGTTATTTTTTAGGTCTTATAATTCCGTCAAAAATGCTTTAATTTTGATACCGACAGCTTTTCTGTGCTAGTTTTTTCTGTATCTATGAAATTGCATACTTAAATTGCCAGATTTCAATAGTTAAATTGTTTTTCGTGATTTTTTAGGTGTTATATCTCCGTCAAAAATGCTTTAATTTTGATTCCGACAGCTTTTCTGTTCTAGTTTTTTTCTGTATCTATGAAATTGCATACTTAAATTGCCAGATTTCAATAGTTAAATTGATTTTCGTTTTTTTAGGCGTTATAACTCCGTCAAAAATGCTTTAATTTTGATGCCCACATCTTTTCGGTTCTAGTTTTTTCTGTATCTATTAAATTACATACTTAAATTGCCAGATTTCAATAGTTAAATTTTTGTTCGTTTTTTTAGGTCTTATTCCGTCAAAAATGCTTTAATTTTGATTCCGACAGCATTTCTGTGCTAGTTTTTTCTGCATCTATGAAATTGCATACTTAAATTGCCAGATTTCAATAGTTAAATGTGTGTTCGTTATTTTTAGGTATTATAATTCCGTCAAAAATGCTTTAATTCTGATTCCGACAGCTTTTCTGTGCTAGTTTTTTCTGTATCTATGAAATTGCATTCTTAAATTGACAGATTTCAATAGTTAAATTTTTGTTCGTTATTTTCTAGGTCTTATAATTCCGTCAAAAATGCTTTAATTTTGATTCCGACAGCATTTCTGTGCTAGTTTTTTCTGCATCTATGAAATTGCATACTTAAATTTCCAGATTTCAATAGTTAAATAGTTTTTCGTTATTTTTTAGGTCTTATAATTCCGTCAAAATGCTTTAATTTTGATACCGACAGCTTTTCTGTATCTATGAAATTGCATACTTAAATCGCCAGATTTCAATAGTTAAATTGTTTTTCGTTATTTTTTAAGTCTTATAATTCCGTCAAAAATGCTTTAATTTTGATTCCGACAGCTTTTCTGTTCTAGTTTTTTCTGTATCTATGAAATTGCATACTTAAATTGCCAGATTTCAATAGTTACATTGTTTTTCGTTTTTTTTAGATGTTATATCTCCGTCAAAAATGCTTTAATTTTGATGCCGACATCTTTTCTGTTCTAGTTTTTTCTGTATCTATGAAATTGCATACTTAAATTGCCAGATTTCAATAGTTAAATTGTTTTTCGTTTTATTTAGGTCCTATAATTCCGTCAAAAATGCTTTAATTTTGATTCCGACAGATTTCTGTGCTAGTTTTTTCTGTATCTATGAAATTGCATACTTAAATTTCCAGATTTCAATAGTTAAATTGTTTTTCGTTATTTTTTAGGTCTTATAATTCCGTCAAAAATGCTTTAATTTTGATTCCGACAGATTTCTGTGCTAGTTTTTTCTGTATCTATGAAATTGCATACTTAAATTGCCAGATTTCAATAGTTAAATTTTTGTTCGTTATTTTTATGTCTTATAATTCCGCCAAAAATGCTTTAATTTTGATTCCGACAGATTTCTGTGCTAGTTTTTTCTGTATCTATGAAATTGCATACTTAAATTGCCAGATTTCAATAGTTAAATTTTTGTTCGTTATTTTTAGGTCTTATAATTCCTTCAAAAATGCTTTAATTTTGATTCCGACAGCTTTTCTGTGCTAGTTTTTTCTGTATCTATGAAATTGCATACTTAAATTGACAGATTTCAATAGTTAAATTTTTGTTCGTTATTTTTTAGGTCTTATAATTTCGTCAAAAATGCTTTAATTTTGAGACCAACAGCTTTTCTGTGCTAGTTTTTTCAGTATCTATGAAATTGCATACTTAAATTGACAGATTTCAATAGTTAAATTTTTGTTCGTTATTTTGTAGGTCTTATAATTTCGTCAAAAATGCTTTAATATTGATTCCGACAGCTTTTCTGTGCTAGTTTTTTTCTGTATCTATGAAATTGCATACTTAAATTTCCAGATTTCAATAGTTAAATTTTTGTTCGTGATTTTTTAGGTCTTATAATTCCGTCAAAAATGCTTTAATTTTGATACCGACAGCTTTTCTGTGCTAGTTTTTTCTGTATCTATGAAATTGCATACTTAAATTGCCAGATTTCAATAGTTAAATTGTTTTTCGTGATTTTTTTAGGTATTATATCTCCGTCAAAAATGCTTTAATTTTCATTCCGACAGCTTTTCTGTTCTAGTTTTTTCTGTATCTATGAAATTGCATACTTAAATTGCCAGATTTCAATAGTTAAATTGTTTTTCGTTTTTTTTTAGGTGTTATAACTCCGTTAAAAATGCTTTAATTTTGATGCCCACATCTTTTCGGTTCTAGCTTTTTCTGTATCTATTAAATTACATACTTAAATTGCCAGATTTCAATAGTTAAATTTTTGTTCGTTTTTTTTAGGTCTTATTATTCCGTCAAAAATGCTTTAATTTTGATTCCGACAGCATTTCTGTGCTAGTTTTTTCTGCATCTATGAAATTGCATACTTAAATTGCCAGATTTCAATAGTTAAATTTTTGTTCGTTATTTTTAGGTCTTATAATTCCGTCAAAAATGCTTTAATTTTGATTCCGACAGCTTTTCTGTGCTAGTTTTTTCTGTATCTATGAAATTGCATACTTAAATTTCCAGATTTCAATAGTTAAATTTTTGTTCGTTATTTTTTAGGTCTTATTATTCCGTCAAAAATGCTTTAATTTTGATTCCGACAGCTTTTCTGTGCTAGTTTTTTCTTTATCTATGAAATTGCATACTTAAATTGCCCGATTTTTAAAGTTACATTTTTGTTCGTGATTTTTTAGGTCTTATAACTCCGTCAAAAATGCTTTAATTTTGATTCCGACAGCTTTTCTGTGCTAGTTTTTTTCTGTATCTATGAAATTGCATACTTAAATTTCCAGATTTCAATAGTTAAATTTTTGTTCGTTTTTTTTAGGTCTTATTATTCCGTCAAAAATGCTTTAATTTTGATTCCGACAGCATTTCTGTGCTAGTTTTTTCTGCATCTATGAAATTGCATACTTAAATTGCCAGATTTCAATAGTTAAATTTTTGTTCGTTATTTTTAGGTCTTATAATTCCGTCAAAAATGCTTTAATTTTGATTCCGACAGCTTTTCTGTGCTAGTTTTTTCTGTATCTATGAAATTGCATACTTAAATTTCCAGATTTCAAAAGTTAAATTTTTGTTCGTTATTTTTTAGATCTTATAATTCCGTCAAAAATGCTTTAATTTTGATTCCGACAGCTTTTCTGTGCTAGTTTTTTCTTTATCTATGAAATTGCATACTTAAATTGCCCGATTTTTAAAGTTACATTTTTGTTCGTGATTTTTTAGGTCTTATAACTCCGTCAAAAATGCTTTAATTTTGATTCCGACAGCTTTTCTGTGCTAGTTTTTTACTGTATCTATGAAATTGCATACTTAAATTTCCAGATTTCAATAGTTAAATTTTTGTTCGTGATTTTTTAGGTCTTATAATTCCGTCAAAAATGCTTTAATTTTAATTCCGACAGCTTTTCTGTTCTAGTTTTTTCTGTATGTATGAAATTGCATACTTAAATTGCCAGATTTCAATAGTTAAATTGTTTTTCGTTTTTTTTAGATGTTATATCTCCGTCAAAAATGCTTTAATTTTGATGCCGACATCTTTTCGGTTCTTGTTTTTTCTGTATCTATGAAATTGCATACTTAAATTGCCAGATTTCAATAGTTAAATTGTTTTTCGTTTTATTTAGGTCCTATAATTCCGTCAAAAATGCTTTAATTTTGACTCCGACAGATTTCTGTGCTAGTTTTTTCTGTATCTATGAAATTGCATACTTAAATTGCCAGATTTCAATAGTTAAATTTTTGTTCGTTATTTTTAGGTCTTATAATTCCGCCAAAAATGCTTTAATTTTGATTCCGACAGATTTCTGTGCTAGTTTTTTCTGTATCTATGAAATTGCATACTTAAATTGCCAGATTTCAATAGTTAAATTTTTGTTCGTGATTTTTTAGGTCTTATAATTCCGTCAAAAATGCTTTAATTTTAATTCCGACAGCTTTTCTGTGCTAGTTTTTTTCTGTATGTATGAAATTGCATACTTAAATTGCCAGATTTCAATAGTTAAATTGTTTTTCGTTTTTTTTAGATGTTATATCTCCGTCAAAAATGCTTTAATTTTGATGCCGACATCTTTTCGGTTCTTGTTTTTTCTGTATCTATGAAATTGCATACTTAAATTGCCAGATTTCAATAGTTAAATTGTTTTTCGTTTTATTTAGGTCCTATAATTCCGTCAAAAATGCTTTAATTTTGATTCCGACAGATTTCTGTGCTAGTTTTTTCTGTATCTATGAAATTGCATACTTAAATTGCCAGATTTCAATAGTTAAATTTTTGTTCGTTATTTTTAGGTCTTATAATTCTGCCAAAAATGCTTTAATTTTGATTCCGACAGATTTCTGTGCTAGTTTTTTCTGTATCTATGAAATTGCATACTTAAATTGCCAGATTTCAATAGTTAAATTTTTGTTCGTTATTTTTAGGTCTTATAATTCCTTCAAAAATGTTTTAATTTTGATTCCGACAGCTTTTCTGTGCTAGTTTTTTTCTGTATCTATGAAATTGCATACTTAAATTGACAGATTTCAATAGTTAAATTTTTGTTCGTTATTTTTTAGGTCTTATAATTTCGTCAAAAATGCTTTAATTTTGAGTCCAACAGCTTTTCTGTGCTAGTTTTTTCTGTATCTATGAAATTGCATACTTAAATTGCCAGATTTCAATAGTTAAATTGTTTTTCGTTTTTTTAGATGTTATAACTCCGTCAAAAATGCTTTAATTTTGATCCCGACATCTTTTCGGTTCTAGTTTTTTCTGTATTTATTAAATTACATACTTAAATTGCCAGATTTCAATAGTTACATTTTTGTTCGTGGATTTTTAGGTCTTATAACTCCGTCAAAAATGCTTTAATTTTGATTCCGACAGCTTTTCTGTGCTAGTTTTTTCTGTATCTATGAAATTGCATACTTAAATTGCCAGATTTCAATAGTTAAATTGTTTTTCGTGATTTTTTAGGTGTTATATCTCCGTCAAAAATGCTTTAATTTTGATTCCGACAGCTTTTCTGTTCTAGTTTTTTCTGTATCTATGAAATTGCATACTTAAATTGCCAGATTTCAATAGTTAAATTGTTTTTCGTTTTTTTTAGGCGTTATAACTCCGTCAAAAATGCTTTAATTTTGATGCCCACATCTTTTCGGTTCTAGTTTTTTCTGTATCTATTAAATTACATACTTAAATTGCCAGATTTCAATAGTTAAATTTTTGTTCGTTTTTTTAGGTCTTATTCCGTCAAAAATGCTTTAATTTTGATTCCGACAGCATTTCTGTGCTAGTTTTTTCTGCATCTATGAAATTGCATACTTAAATTGCCAGATTTCAATAGTTAAATGTGTGTTCGTTATTTTTAGGTATTATAATTCCGTCAAAAATGCTTTAATTCTGATTCCGACAGCTTTTCTGTGCTAGTTTTTTCTGTATCTATGAAATTGCATTCTTAAATTGACAGATTTCAATAGTTAAATTTTTGTTCGTTATTTTCTAGGTCTTATAATTCCGTCAAAAATGCTTTAATTTTGATTCCGACAGCATTTCTGTGCTAGTTTTTTCTGCATCTATGAAATTGCATACTTAAATTTCCAGATTTCAATAGTTAAATAGTTTTTCGTTATTTTTTAGGTCTTATAATTCCGTCAAAAATGCTTTAATTTTGATACCGACAGCTTTTCTGTATCTATGAAATTGCATACTTAAATCGCCAGATTTCAATAGTTAAATTGTTTTTCGTTTTTTTTAAGTCTTATAATTCCGTCAAAAATGCTTTAATTTTGATTCCGACAGCTTTTCTGTTCTAGTTTTTTCTGTATCTATGAAATTGCATACTTAAATTGCCAGATTTCAATAGTTAAATTGTTTTTCGTTTTTTTTAGATGTTATATCTCCGTCAAAAATGCTTTAATTTTGATGCCGACATCTTTTCTGTTCTAGTTTTTTCTGTATCTATGAAATTGCATACTTAAATTGCCAGATTTCAATAGTTAAATTGTTTTCGTTTTATTTAGGTCCTATAATTCCGTCAAAAATGCTTGAATTTTGATTCCGACAGATTTCTGTGCTAGTTTTTTTCTGTATCTATGAAATTGCATACTTAAATTTCCAGATTTCAATAGTTAAATTGTTTTTCGTTATTTTTTAGGTCTTATAATTCCGTCAAAAATGCTTTAATTTTGATTCCGACAGATTTCTGTGCTAGTTTTTTCTGTATCTATGAAATTGCATACTTAAATTGCCAGATTTCAATAGTTAAATTTTTGTTCGTTATTTGTATGTCTTATAATTCCGCCAAAAATGCTTTAATTTTGATTCCGACAGATTTCTGTGCTAGTTTTTTCTGTATCTATGAAATTGCATACTTAAATTGCCAGATTTCAATAGTTAAATTTTGTTCGTTATTTTTAGGTCTTATAATTCCTTCAAAAATGCTTTAATTTTGATTCCGACAGCTTTTCTGTGCTAGTTTTTTCTGTATCTATGAAATTGCATACTTAAATTGACAGATTTCAATAGTTAAATTTTTGTTCGTTATTTTTTAGGTCTTATAATTTCGTCAAAAATGCTTTAATTTTGAGACCAACAGCTTTTCTGTGCTAGTTTTTTCAGTATCTATGAAATTGCATACTTAAATTGACAGATTTCAATAGTTAAATTTTTGTTCGTTATTTTGTAGGTCTTATAATTTCGTCAAAAATGCTTTAATATTGATTCCGACAGCTTTTCTGTGCTAGTTTTTTTCTGTATCTATGAAATTGCATACTTAAATTTCCAGATTTCAATAGTTAAATTTTTGTTCGTGATTTTTTAGGTCTTATAATTCCGTCAAAAATGCTTTAATTTTGATACCGACAGCTTTTCTGTGCTAGTTTTTTCTGTATCTATGAAATTGCATACTTAAATTGCCAGATTTCAATAGTTAAATTGTTTTTCGTGATTTTTTAGGTATTATATCTCCGTCAAAAATGCTTTAATTTTCATTCCGACAGCTTTTCTGTTCTAGTTTTTTCTGTATCTATGAAATTGCATACTTAAATTGCCAGATTTCAATAGTTAAATTGTTTTTCGTTTTTTTTAGGTGTTATAACTCCGTTAAAAATGCTTTAATTTTGATGCCCACATCTTTTCGGTTCTAGCTTTTTCTGTATCTATTAAATTACATACTTAAATTGCCAGATTTCAATAGTTAAATTTTTGTTCGTTTTTTTTAGGTCTTATTATTCCGTCAAAAAATGCTTTAATTTTGATTCCGACAGCATTTCTGTGCTAGTTTTTTCTGCATCTATGAAATTGCATACTTAAATTGCCAGATTTCAATAGTTAAATTTTTGTTCGTTATTTTTAGGTCTTATAATTCCGTCAAAAATGCTTTAATTTTGATTCCGACAGCTTTTCTGTGCTAGTTTTTTCTGTATCTATGAAATTGCATACTTAAATTTCCAGATTTCAATAGTTAAATTTTTGTTCGTTATTTTTTAGGTCTTATAATTCCGTCAAAAATGCTTTAATTTTGATTCCGACAGCTTTTCTGTGCTAGTTTTTTCTTTATCTATGAAATTGCATACTTAAATTGCACGATTTTTAAAGTTACATTTTTGTTCGTGATTTTTTAGGTCTTATAACTCCGTCAAAAATGCTTTAATTTTGATTCCGACAGCTTTTCTGTGCTAGTTTTTTCTGTATCTATGAAATTGCATACTTAAATTGCCAGATTTCAATAGTTAAATTGTTTTTCGTGATTTTTTAGGTGTTATATCTCCGTCAAAAATGCTTTAATTTTGATTCCGACAGCTTTTCTGTTCTAGTTTTTTCTGTATCTATGAAATTGCATACTTAAATTGCCAGATTTCAATAGTTAAATTGTTTTTCGTTTTTTTTAGGCGTTATAACTCCGTCAAAAATGCTTTAATTTTGATGCCCACATCTTTTCGGTTCTAGTTTTTTCTGTATCTATTAAATTACATACTTAAATTGCCAGATTTCAATAGTTAAATTTTTGTTCGTTTTTTTTAGGTCTTATTCCGTCAAAAATGCTTTAATTTTGATTCCGACAGCATTTCTGTGCTAGTTTTTTCTGCATCTATGAAATTGCATACTTAAATTGCCAGATTTCAATAGTTAAATGTGTGTTCGTTATTTTTAGGTATTATAATTCCGTCAAAAATGCTTTAATTCTGATTCCGACAGTTTTTCTGTGCTAGTTTTTTCTGTATCTATGAAATTGCATTCTTAAATTGACAGATTTCAATAGTTAAATTTTTGTTCGTTATTTTCTAGGTCTTATAATTCCGTCAAAAATGCTTTAATTTTGATTCCGACAGCATTTCTGTGCTAGTTTTTTTCTGCATCTATGAAATTGCATACTTAAATTTCCAGATTTCAATAGTTAAATAGTTTTTCGTTATTTTTTAGGTCTTATAATTCCGTCAAAAATGCTTTAATTTTGATACCGACAGCTTTTCTGTATCTATGAAATTGCATACTTAAATCGCCAGATTTCAATAGTTAAATTGTTTTTCGTTTTTTTAAAGTCTTATAATTCCGTCAAAAATGCTTTAATTTTGATTCCGACAGCTTTTCTGTTCTAGTTTTTTCTGTATCTATGAAATTGCATACTTAAATTGCCAGATTTCAATAGTTAAATTGTTTTTCGTTTTTTTTAGATGTTATATCTCCGTCAAAAATGCTTTAATTTTGATGCCGACATCTTTTCTGTTCTAGTTTTTTCTGTATCTATGAAATTGCATACTTAAATTGCCAGATTTCAATAGTTAAATTGTTTTTCGTTTTATTTAGGTCCTATAATTCCGTCAAAAATGCTTGAATTTTGATTCCGACAGATTTCTGTGCTAGTTTTTTCTGTATCTATGAAATTGCATACTTAAATTTCCAGATTTCAATAGTTAAATTGTTTTTCGTTATTTTTTAGGTCTTATAATTCCGTCAAAAATGCTTTAATTTTGATTCCGACAGATTTCTGTGCTAGTTTTTTCTGTATCTATGAAATTGCATACTTAAATTGCCAGATTTCAATAGTTAAATTTTTGTTCGTTATTTTTATGTCTTATAATTCCGCCAAAAATGCTTTAATTTTGATTCCGACAGATTTCTGTGCTAGTTTTTTCTGTATCTATGAAATTGCATACTTAAATTGCCAGATTTCAATAGTTAAATTTTTGTTCGTTATTTTTAGGTCTTATAATTCCTTCAAAAAATGCTTTAATTTTGATTCCGACAGCTTTTCTGTGCTAGTTTTTTCTGTATCTATGAAATTGCATACTTAAATTGACAGATTTCAATAGTTAAATTTTTGTTCGTTATTTTTAGGTCTTATAATTTCGTCAAAAATGCTTTAATTTTGAGACCAACAGCTTTTCTGTGCTAGTTTTTTCAGTATCTATGAAATTGCATACTTAAATTGACAGATTTCAATAGTTAAATTTTTGTTCGTTATTTTGTAGGTCTTATAATTTCGTCAAAAATGCTTTAATATTGATTCCGACAGCTTTTCTGTGCTAGTTTTTTTCTGTATCTATGAAATTGCATACTTAAATTTCCAGATTTCAATAGTTAAATTTTTGTTCGTGATTTTTTAGGTCTTATAATTCCGTCAAAAATGCTTTAATTTTGATACCGACAGCTTTTCTGTGCTAGTTTTTTCTGTATCTATGAAATTGCATACTTAAATTGCCAGATTTCAATAGTTAAATTGTTTTTCGTGATTTTTTAGGTATTATATCTCCGTCAAAAATGCTTTAATTTTCATTCCGACAGCTTTTCTGTTCTAGTTTTTTCTGTATCTATGAAATTGCATACTTAAATTGCCAGATTTCAATAGTTAAATTGTTTTTCGTTTTTTTTAGGTGTTATAACTCCGTTAAAAATGCTTTAATTTTGATGCCCACATCTTTTCGGTTCTAGCTTTTTCTGTATCTATTAAATTACATACTTAAATTGCCAGATTTCAATAGTTAAATTTTTGTTCGTTTTTTTTAGGTCTTATTATTCCGTCAAAAATGCTTTAATTTTGATTCCGACAGCATTTCTGTGCTAGTTTTTTCTGCATCTATGAAATTGCATACTTAAATTTCCAGATTTCAATAGTTAAATTTTTGTTCGTTATTTTTAGGTCTTATAATTCCGTCAAAAATGCTTTAATTTTGATTCCGACAGCATTTCTGTGCTAGTTTTTTTCTGTATCTATGAAATTGCATACTTAAATTTCCAGATTTCAATAGTTAAATTTTTGTTCGTTTTTTTAGGTCTTATAATTCCGTCAAAAATGCTTTAATTTTGATTCCGACAGCTTTTCTGTGCTAGTTTTTTCTTTATCTATGAAATTGCATACTTAAATTGCACGATTTTTAAAGTTACATTTTTGTTCGTGATTTTTAGGTCTTATAACTCCGTCAAAAATGCTTTAATTTTGATTCCGACAGCATTTCTGTGCTAGTTTTTTTCTGTATCTATGAAATTGCATACTTAAATTTCCAGATTTCAATAGTTAAATTTTTGTTCGTTTTTTTAGGTCTTATTATTCCGTCAAAAATGCTTTAATTTTCATTTCGACAGCTTTTCTGTGCTAGTTTTTTCTGTATCTATGAAATTGCATACTTAAATTGCCAGATTTCAATAGTTAAATTTTTGTTCGTTATTTTTAGGTCTTATAATTCCGTCAAAAATGCTTTAATTTTGATTCCGACAGCTTTTCTGTGCTAGTTTTCTCTGTATCTATGAAATTGCATACTTAAATTTCCAGATTTCAAAAGTTAAATTTTTGTTCGTTATTTTTTAGATCTTATAATTCCGTCAAAAATGCTTTAATTTTGATTCCGACAGCTTTTCTGTGCTAGTTTTTTTCTTTATCTATGAAATTGCATACTTAAATTGCCCGATTTTTAAAGTTACATTTTTGTTCGTGATTTTTTAGGTCTTATAACTCCGTCAAAAATGCTTTAATTTTGATTCCGACAGCTTTTCTGTGCTAGTTTTTTACTGTATCTATGAAATTGCATACTTAAATTTCCAGATTTCAATAGTTAAATTTTTGTTCGTGATTTTTTAGGTCTTATAATTCCGTCAAAAAATGCTTTAATTTTAATTCCGACAGCTTTTCTGTTCTAGTTTTTTCTGTATGTATGAAATTGCATACTTAAATTGCCAGATTTCAATAGTTAAATTGTTTTTCGTTTTTTTTAGATGTTATATCTCCGTCAAAAATGCTTTAATTTTGATGCCGACATCTTTTCGGTTCTTGTTTTTTCTGTATCTATGAAATTGCATACTTAAATTGCCAGATTTCAATAGTTAAATTGTTTTTCGTTTTATTTAGGTCCTTATAATTCCGTCAAAAATGCTTGAATTTTGATTCCGACAGATTTCTGTGCTAGTTTTTTCTGTATCTATGAAATTGCATACTTAAATTGCCAGATTTCAATAGTTAAATTTTTGTTCGTTATTTTTATGTCTTATAATTCCGCCAAAAATGCTTTAATTTTGATTCCGACAGATTTCTGTGCTAGTTTTTTCTGTATCTATGAAATTGCATACTTAAATTGCCAGATTTCAATAGTTAAATTTTTGTTCGTTATTTTTAGGTCTTATAATTCCTTCAAAAATGCTTTAATTTTGATTCCGACAGCTTTTCTGTGCTAGTTTTTTTCTGTATCTATGAAATTGCATACTTAAATTGACAGATTTCAATAGTTAAATTTTTGTTCGTTATTTTTTAGGTCTTATAATTTCGTCAAAAATGCTTTAATTTTGAGTCCAACAGCTTTTCTGTGCTAGTTTTTTCAGTATCTATGAAATTGCATACTTAAATTGACAGATTTCAATAGTTAAATTTTTGTTCGTTATTTTTTAGGTCTTATAATTTCGTCAAAAATGCTTTAATATTGATTCCGACAGCTTTTCTGTGCTAGTTTTTTTCTGTATCTATGAAATTGCATACTTAAATTTCCAGATTTCAATAGTTAAATTTTTGTTCGTGATTTTTTAGGTCTTATAATTCCGTCAAAAATGCTTTAATTTTGATACCGACAGCTTTTCTGTGCTAGTTTTTTCTGTATCTATGAAATTGCATACTTAAATTTCCAGATTTCAATAGTTAAATTGTTTTTCGTGATTTTTTAGGTATTATATCTCCGTCAAAAATGCTTTAATTTTCATTCCGACAGCTTTTCTGTTCTAGTTTTTTCTGTATCTATGAAATTGCATACTTAAATTGCCAGATTTCAATAGTTAAATTGTTTTTCGTTTTTTTTTAGGTGTTATAACTCCGTTAAAAATGCTTTAATTTTGATGCCCACATCTTTTCGGTTCTAGCTTTTTCTGTATCTATTAAATTACATACTTAAATTGCCAGATTTCAATAGTTAAATTTTTGTTCGTTTTTTTTAGGTCTTATTATTCCGTCAAAAATGCTTTAATTTTGATTCCGACAGCATTTCTGTGCTAGTTTTTTCTGCATCTATGAAATTGCATACTTAAATTGCCAGATTTCAATAGTTAAATTTTTGTTCGTTATTTTTAGGTCTTATAATTCCGTCAAAAATGCTTTAATTTTGATTCCGACAGCTTTTCTGTGCTAGTTTTTCTGTATCTATGAAATTGCATACTTAAATTTCCAGATTTCAATAGTTAAATTTTTGTTCGTTATTTTTTAGGTCTTATAATTCCGTCAAAAATGCTTTAATTTTGATTCCGACAGCTTTTCTGTGCTAGTTTTTTCTTTATCTATGAAATTGCATACTTAAATTGCACGATTTTTAAAGTTACATTTTTGTTCGTGATTTTTTAGGTCTTATAACTCCGTCAAAAATGCTTTAATTTTGATTCCGACAGCTTTTCTGTGCTAGTTTTTTTCTGTATCTATGAAATTGCATACTTAAATTTCCAGATTTCAATAGTTAAATTTTTGTTCGTTTTTTTTAGGTCTTATTATTCCGTCAAAAATGCTTTAATTTTGATTCCGACAGCATTTCTGTGCTAGTTTTTTCTGCATCTATGAAATTGCATACTTAAATTGCCAGATTTCAATAGTTAAATTTTTGTTCGTTATTTTTAGGTCTTATAATTCCGTCAAAAATGCTTTAATTTTGATTCCGACAGCTTTTCTGTGCTAGTTTTCTCTGTATCTATGAAATTGCATACTTAAATTTCCAGATTTCAAAAGTTAAATTTTTGTTCGTTATTTTTTAGATCTTATAATTCCGTCAAAAATGCTTTAATTTTGATTCCGACAGCTTTTCTGTGCTAGTTTTTTCTTTATCTATGAAATTGCATACTTAAATTGCCCGATTTTTAAAAGTTACATTTTTGTTCGTGATTTTTAGGTCTTATAACTCCGTCAAAAATGCTTTAATTTTGATTCCGACAGCTTTTCTGTGCTAGTTTTTTACTGTATCTATGAAATTGCATACTTAAATTTCCAGATTTCAATAGTTAAATTTTTGTTCGTGATTTTTTAGGTCTTATAATTCCGTCAAAAATGCTTTAATTTTAATTCCGACAGCTTTTCTGTTCTAGTTTTTTCTGTATGTATGAAATTGCATACTTAAATTGCCAGATTTCAATAGTTAAATTGTTTTTCGTTTTTTTAGATGTTATATCTCCGTCAAAAAATGCTTTAATTTTGATGCCGACATCTTTTCGGTTCTTGTTTTTTCTGTATCTATGAAATTGCATACTTAAATTGCCAGATTTCAATAGTTAAATTGTTTTTCGTTTTATTTAGGTCCTATAATTCCGTCAAAAATGCTTTAATTTTGATTCCGACAGATTTCTGTGCTAGTTTTTTCTGTATCTATGAAATTGCATACTTAAATTGCCAGATTTCAATAGTTAAATTTTTGTTCGTTATTTTTTATGTCTTATAATTCCGCCAAAAATGCTTTAATTTTGATTCCGACAGATTTCTGTGCTAGTTTTTTCTGTATCTATGAAATTGCATACTTAAATTGCCAGATTTCAATAGTTAAATTTTTGTTCGTTATTTTTAGGTCTTATAATTCCTTCAAAAATGCTTTAATTTTGATTCCGACAGCTTTTCTGTGCTAGTTTTTTTCTGTATCTATGAAATTGCATACTTAAATTGACAGATTTCAATAGTTAAATTTTTGTTCGTTATTTTTTAGGTCTTATAATTTCGTCAAAAATGCTTTAATTTTGAGTCCAACAGCTTTTCTGTGCTAGTTTTTTCTGTATCTATGAAATTGCATACTTAAATTGACAGATTTCAATAGTTAAATTTTTGTTCGTTATTTTTTAGGTCTTATAATTTCGTCAAAAATGCTTTAATATTGATTCCGACAGCTTTTCTGTGCTAGTTTTTTTCTGTATCTATGAAATTGCATACTTAAATTTCCAGATTTCAATAGTTAAATTTTTGTTCGTGATTTTTTAGGTCTTATAATTCCGTCAAAAATGCTTTAATTTTGATACCGACAGCTTGTCTGTGCTAGTTTTTTCTGTATCTATGAAATTGCATACTTAAATTTCCAGATTTCAATAGTTAAATTGTTTTTCGTGATTTTTTAGGTATTATATCTCCGTCAAAAATGCTTTAATTTTCATTCCGACAGCTTTTCTGTTCTAGTTTTTTCTGTATCTATGAAATTGCATACTTAAATTGCCAGATTTCAATAGTTAAATTGTTTTTCGTTTTATTTTAGGTGTTATAACTCCGTTAAAAATGCTTTAATTTTGATGCCCACATCTTTTCGGTTCCAGCTTTTTCTGTATCTATTAAATTACATACTTAAATTGCCAGATTTCAATAGTTAAATTTTTGTTCGTTTTTTTTAGGTCTTATAATTTCGTCAAAAATGCTTTAATATTGATTCCGACAGCTTTTCTGTGCTAGTTTTTTTCTGTATCTATGAAATTGCATACTTAAATTTCCAGATTTCAATAGTTAAATTTTTGTTCGTGATTTTTTAGGTCTTATAATTCCGTCAAAAATGCTTTAATTTTGATACCGACAGCTTGTCTGTGCTAGTTTTTTCTGTATCTATGAAATTGCATACTTAAATTTCCAGATTTCAATAGTTAAATTGTTTTTCGTGATTTTTTAGGTATTATATCTCCGTCAAAAATGCTTTAATTTTCATTCCGACAGCTTTTCTGTTCTAGTTTTTTCTGTATCTATGAAATTGCATACTTAAATTGCCAGATTTCAATAGTTAAATTGTTTTTCGTTTTATTTTAGGTGTTATAACTCCGTTAAAAATGCTTTAATTTTGATGCCCACATCTTTTCGGTTCCAGCTTTTTCTGTATCTATTAAATTACATACTTAAATTGCCAGATTTCAATAGTTAAATTTTTGTTCGTGATTTTTTAGGTCTTATAATTTCGTCAAAAATGCTTTAATATTGATTCCGACAGCTTTTCTGTGCTAGTTTTTTTCTGTATCTATGAAATTGCATACTTAAATTTCCAGATTTCAATAGTTAAATTTTTGTTCGTGATTTTTTAGGTCTTATAATTCCGTCAAAAATGCTTTAATTTTGATACCGACAGCTTTTCTGTGCTAGTTTTTTTCTGTATCTATGAAATTGCATACTTAAATTGCCAGATTTCAATAGTTAAATTGTTTTTCGTGATTTTTTAGGTATTATATCTCCGTCAAAAATGCTTTAATTTTCATTCCGACAGCTTTTCTGTTCTAGTTTTTTCTGTATCTATGAAATTGCATACTTAAATTGCCAGATTTCAATAGTTAAATTGTTTTTCGTTTTTTTTTAGGTGTTATAACTCCGTTAAAAATGCTTTAATTTTGATGCCCACATCTTTTCGGTTCTAGCTTTTTCTGTATCTATTAAATTACATACTTAAATTGCCAGATTTCAATAGTTAAATTTTTGTTCGTTTTTTTAGGTCTTATTATTCCGTCAAAAATGCTTTAATTTTGATTCCGACAGCATTTCTGTGCTATTTTTTTTCTGCATCTATGAAATTGCATACTTAAATTGCCAGATTTCAATAGCTAAATTTTTGTTCGTTATTTTTAGGTCTTATAACTCCGTCAAAAATGCTTTAATTTTGATTCCGACAGCATTTCTGTGCTAGTTTTTTTCTGTATCTATGAAATTGCATACTTAAATTTCCGGATTTCAATAGTTAAATTTTTGTTCGTGATTTTTTAGGTCTTATAATTCCGTCAAAAATGCTTTAATTTTAATTCCGACAGCTTTTCTGTTCTAGTTTTTTCTGTATGTATGAAATTGCATACTTAAATTGCCAGATTTCAATAGTTAAATTGTTTTTCGTTTTTTTTAGATGTTATATCTCCGTCAAAAATGCTTTAATTTTGATGCCGACATCTTTTCGGTTCTTGTTTTTTCTGTATCTATGAAATTGCATACTTAAATTGCCAGATTTCAATAGTTAAATTGTTTTTCGTTTTATTTAGGTCCTATAATTCCGTCAAAAATGCTTTAATTTTGATTCCGACAGATTTCTGTGCTAGTTTTTTCTGTATCTATGAAATTGCATACTTAAATTTCCAGATTTCAATAGTTAAATTGTTTTTCGTTATTTTTTAGGTCTTATAATTCCGTCAAAAATGCTTTAATTTTGATTCCGACAGATTTCTGTGCTAGTTTTTCTGTATCTATGAAATTGCATACTTAAATTGCCAGATTTCAATAGTTAAATTTTTGTTCGTTATTTTTAGGTCTTATAATTCCGCCAAAAATGCTTTAATTTTGATTCCGACAGATTTCTGTGCTAGTTTTTTCTGTATCTATGAAATTGCATACTTAAATTGCCAGATTTCAATAGTTAAATTTTTGTTCGTTATTTTTAGGTCTTATAATTCCTTCAAAAATGCTTTAATTTTGATTCCGACAGCTTTTCTGTGCTAGTTTTTTTCTGTATCTATGAAATTGCATACTTAAATTGACAGATTTCAATAGTTAAATTTTTGTTCGTTATTTTTTAGGTCTTATAATTTCGTCAAAAATTCTTTAATTTTGAGTCCAACAGCTTTTCTGTGCTAGTTTTTTCTGTATCTATGAAATTGCATACTTAAATTGACAGATTTTGTAGAAAATAGAGGCCCTGTATATTTTCATATGTTGCAATGCACGCTTGTATTAGTAAGCGATCATAACATAGATTTGTCCCTCTCTAACGAAACAGTAACAAGAGAATATGTATAACCATTTTTGTCATTCTTCCATATTCTCTATTCAGTCGCAAATAAAATTCCGCAGCGAACACACGGTGTTTTTCTTTCTTGGCTCTTTTCGAATTCTGCCGATCAATAGGTTATGGGCCCAGGCATTGGTGAATTCAAGAAAGTTTCGGTTAAGCGGTGTGTGACTCAAGATCAAGAACAATGAGTGCTCTTTATCAAATTGAAAAGTTGGAAGAGAAAAACTATGACACGTGGAAAATACAGATGCGATCTGTATTGGTGCATTCCGGGCTATGGAGTGTGACGTCAGGAGAGCTAACAGAAACGAATGTTCCAGAGGGACTAACCTGGGTGGCCTTGGACAATAAGGCGTTAGCAACAATAACACTGAGTGTAAAGACATCTCAATTGGCTTATATCAAGAATTGATCGACTTCGTTGGATGCATGGAACAAATTGAAGGAGGTGCATCAGCCAAGCGGACCTGTACGAAAGGTACAGTTGTACAAGAAGCTGCTTAACAAACGGATGGAGCAGGGGCAGAGCATGTCGACATATATAAGCGAGTTTGTGGAAATTCTGGATGGTCTAGCTGGAGTTGGAATTGAGATAAACGACGAGTTACGAACTATCGTGTTGCTATCCAGCCTTCCAGAACAATTCGAACATTTCGTGGTGGCCATGGAAACACGAGATCAGTTGCCTACGTTCGAGATTCTCACCATAAAGCTAAAGGAAGAGAGCGAACGGAAAGGAATAGCAGAAGAGCGAATAGAAAATTCTAAGGCATTCGTTGCAACACAGAGACAAAACTCACAGGCGAAGACGTATGGGCAAAAGAAACGAAAGAATATCGTTTGCTTTAAGTGTGGTGAACAAGGGCACATAAAGTCCCAGTGTCGAAGTGCGAGCGAGGGAGATAGCAATCGCATGGTTTCAAAAAATGTGGTGAATCGCCAAAGTAGTCTGTTGAATGCCTGTGACGTCAACAACTTAAATAACTCGATGTGGTGCTTGGATAGCGGTGCAACAAGCCATATGTGTTGTGCAAGGGAGCTTTTCATAAAGTTTGAGGAGCACACAGAGCAGATCGGACTGGCCGATGCTGGATTTCTTCAAGCAGAGGGTATAGGTGACGTCAAGATTCAGACAGACCTGTGCATGTTGACTCTCAAGAATGTTCTCTACGTCCCGAAGATGACAGGAAATTTCATGTCCGTGAGCAGTGCTGTGCAGAACAGATGCAAGGTGACATTTGACCTAGAGAAGGCCATGGTGGTGCAAGATGGAGAATGCATCGTGAAAGCAAAAAAGATTGGCAACTTGTATTTATTCGAAGGTGGTCGGAGCAAGTGTTTTGCCATGTCAGCTGTTGATGGCATTTTGTTGCATAAGAGATATGGGCACATAAATTTCTCTAGCATGAAAGAGATGGTATCCAAAGGTATGGTGCGTGGCATAGAAAATATTGGTTTGCCGGAAAATGTTAACTGCAAAACGTGCATGGTTAGCAAGATCCATGTTCAACCATTCCCAGCGGCAACATGTAATCGGGCTGAGGAGCTTTTGGAGCTGATACATGCAGATGTGTGTGGACCTTTTCCAACACTGTCTCTGGGAGGTTCAAAGTATTTTCTTACCTTCATTGACGACAAATCCAGGAGGATTTTTGTTTATTTTCTGCGTGGGAAGAACGAGGTGCTGTCAAAGTTCATGGAGTTCAAGAGTCTGGTGGAACGGCAGACAGGCAGAAAGCTGAAATGCCTGCGGAGTGACAACGGTGGAGAGTTTGTCAATAAGAAGTTTGACGAATTTCTCAGGAAGCATGGAATTGCAAGGCAGCTAACAATAGCGCATACGCCACAGCAAAATGGAGTGGCCGAAAGGGCAAATCGAACGCTTGTGGAGATGTCAAGGTGTCTACTGGTCCAGGCGGGACTAAGTGATAGTTTCTGGGCGGAAGCTGTCAACACTTCGGTTTATTTGCGAAACCGCTCCCTTACCAGCGCAGTGAAGAGTATGACTCCTATGGAAGCGTGGACGGGTAAGAAGCCTTGCGTGAAACATCTAAAAGTATTTGGATCTCTTGCAGTTGCTCTAGACAAGGGTCCAAGGAAGGGCAGCAAGTTTCAACCCAAGGGCAAAGAGTATATAATGGTTGGGTACTCTGTGGCAGCCAAAGGTTATCGACTATATGACCCAGCAGCTCGACAACTGGTCGAAAAACGGGATGTTTTGTTTGACGAACATCATGAAGTGGCATCCAAAGATGATGCTGTGCTGATCGAACTGGAGGAACTCGAAGAGCCCTGCCAGCGAGATGGAACTGAAGAAGAAGAAAACGTATCTGACATATCTGACGATACCGGCAGCTCGTACGAGAGCGCAGATCAGTACGAGAGTGCTGAAGATAAAGAGGAGCAGGTCGTAGAAGAGACACGCAGAGGCCCTGGTCGCCCCAAGATCATCCGGACTGGTCAACCTGGACGTCCGAAGAAACAATATAACATTTTGGGCGCTCTTCTTTCTGAAAATGTTACCATCCCCTTTACTTGCAAAGAGGCGGTGGCAAGCTCGCATGCTGTAGAATGGCGCGAAGCTATGGATAGGGAATATGACTCCCTGGTTGCCAATCAGACTTGGCAGATTACTGATTTACCGAAGAATCAGAGAGCAATTGGATGCAAATGGGTTTTCAACGTGAAACGAGATAAGGATGGCCAAATCGATCGTTTCAAAGCTCGTCTGGTGGTAAAGGGATGCTCCCAGCAGTTTGGCGTAAATTACCTGGAAACATTTTCGCCGGTATGCCGACTGGAGAGTATGCGTCTGATGATTGCACTGGCGGCGGAGCTCAAGCTATATCTTCATCAGATGGATGTATGCACGGCGTATCTCAACAGCGATCTAAGTGAGACGGTTTATATGAAGCAGCCGGAAGGATACATAGACGAGAAGAATCCTGACAAGGTGTTGGTGCTGAGGAAAGCAATATACGGATTGAAGCAGTCAGGAAGGGCTTGGAACGAGAAGCTAAATGGCGTTTTGGTGGATATGGGTTTCATTGCCTGCAACAACGAGCCGTGTTTATACAAACAGACCGGACAAGGTAATCTATCCCTAATTCTTGTATATGTTGACGATATACTTATAGCTTGCCAATCGCACGAGGATTTGCTGAAAATTAAGAACAGCATTTCGCAATCGTTTGAGTGCGTTGACAAGGGTCCGTTAAATCACTTCCTTGGCATGGAAATCGATCGAGAAGGCGACCTTGGAGCAATTACTTTGGGACATTCGCAATATATCAAGGATTTAATGCGAGTCCATGGAAGCGAATTTTGCAAGTCGGCTAAAACTCCCCTGGATGCAGGTTTCCAGATAGATTGCACCAGCGACAAGTGCAAGAAGGTGGATCCTACGGTCTATCAATCCGTAGTGGAGAGCTTATGTGGCTAGCTCTTACAACAAGGCCAGACATATTGCATTCGGTGTCCAAATTGGCTCAACGGAACCAAAATCCGCATGCTGAGCACATGGCTGGCATAAAGCACATCCTCAGGTATCTCTCGTCCACGGTTGACATGAAATTACATTATCAGCAATGTGGTCAATCGTTCTGCGGATACGTGGATGCGGATTGGGCAGGCGATAGGCTGGACAGGAAGTCGTACACTGGCTATATCTACTTGTTAGCCGGAGGTCCAATTTCTTGGCGATCTGAGAAGCAGCGAAGCGTGGCGTTAAGCAGTACCGAGGCGGAGTACATGGCACTATCGGCGGCTTTTAAGGAGGCGATAGTCATGCGAAGGCTAATTTTGGAAATCGGCTGCGGAGACGACAACACCCCGATCGTCGTGTATGGAGATAATCTCAGCGCGCAGGCGTTAGCCAAGAATCCTGTCAACCATTCCAGAACGAAGCACATTGATATACGTTATCATTTTGTTAGAGATGTGGTAAAGGAAGGGAAAGTTTTGTTAAAATATAAATGTACAACCGAAATGATAGCAGATATTTTGACCAAGAACCTACCTAAGACCAAACACGAATTGTTTACAGAAATGCTAAGTTTGTATTAAATATCATTTGTAAACATGCATGCATTGAGGAAGGGTGTAGAAAATAGAGGCCCTGTATATTTTCATATGTTGCAATGCACGCTTGTATTAGTAAGCGATCATAACATAGATTTGTCCCTCTCTAACGAAACAGTAACAAGAGAATATGTATAACCATTTTTGTCATTCTTCCATATTCTCTATTCAGTCGCAAATAAAATTCCGCAGCGAACACACGGTGTTTTTCTTTCTTGGCTCTTTTCGAATTCTGCCGATCAATAGATTTCAATAGTTAAATTTTTGTTCGTTATTTTGTAGGTCTTATAATTTCGTCAAAAATGCTTTAATATTGATTCCGACAGCTTTTCTGTGCTAGTTTTTTTCTGTATCTATGAAATTGCATACTTAAATTTCCAGATTTCAATAGTTAAATTTTTGTTCGTGATTTTTTAGGTCTTATAATTCCGTCAAAAATGCTTTAATTTTGATACCGACAGCTTTTCTGTGCTAGTTTTTTCTGTATCTATGAAATTGCATACTTAAATTGCCAGATTTCAATAGTTAAATTGTTTTTCGTGATTTTTTAGGTATTATATCTCCGTCAAAAATGCTTTAATTTTCATTCCGACAGCTTTTCTGTTCTAGTTTTTTCTGTATCTATGAAATTGCATACTTAAATTGCCAGATTTCAATAGTTAAATTTTTGTTCGTTTTTTTTAGGTCTTATTATTCCGTCAAAAATGCTTTAATTTTGATGCCCACATCTTTTCTGTTCTAGTTTTTTCTGTATCTATGAAATTGCATACTTAAATTGCCAGATTTCAATAGTTAAATTTTTGTTCGTTTTTTTTAGGTCTTATTATTCCGTCAAAAATGCTTTAATTTTGATTCCGATAGCATTTCTGTGCTAGTTTTTTCTGCATCTATGAAATTGCATACTTAAATTGCCAGATTTCAATAGTTAAATTTTTGTTCGTTATTTTTAGGTCTTATAATTCCGTCAAAAATGCTTTAATTTTGATTCCGACAGCTTTTCTGTGCTAGTTTTTTCTGTATCTATGAAATTGCATACTTAAATTTCCAGATTTCAATAGTTAAATTTTTGTTCGTTATTTTTTAGGTCTTATAATTCCGTCAAAAATGCTTTAATTTTGATTCCGACAGCTTTTCTGTGCTAGTTTTTTCTTTATCTATGAAATTGCATACTTAAATTGCACGATTTTTAAAGTTACATTTTTGTTCGTGATTTTTTAGGTCTTATAACTCCGTCAAAAATGCTTTAATTTTGATTCCGACAGCTTTTCTGTGCTAGTTTTTTTCTGTATCTATGAAATTGCATACTTAAATTTCCAGATTTCAATAGTTAAATTTTTGTTCGTTTTTTTTAGGTCTTATTATTCCGTCAAAAATGCTTTAATTTTGATTCCGACAGCATTTCTGTGCTAGTTTTTTCTGCATCTATGAAATTGCATACTTAAATTGCCAGATTTCAATAGTTAAATTTTTGTTCGTTATTTTTAGGTCTTATAATTCCGTCAAAAATGCTTTAATTTTGATTCCGACAGCTTTTCTGTGCTAGTTTTCTCTGTATCTATGAAATTGCATACTTAAATTTCCAGATTTCAAAAGTTAAATTTTTGTTCGTTATTTTTTAGATCTTATAATTCCGTCAAAAATGCTTTAATTTTGATTCCGACAGCTTTTTCTGTGCTAGTTTTTTCTTTATCTATGAAATTGCATACTTAAATTGCCCGATTTTTAAAGTTACATTTTTGTTCGTGATTTTTTAGGTCTTATAACTCCGTCAAAAATGCTTTAATTTTGATTCCGACAGCTTTTCTGTGCTAGTTTTTTTCTGTATCTATGAAATTGCATACTTAAATTTCCAGATTTCAATAGTTAAATTTTTGTTCGTGATTTTTTAGGTCTTATAATTCCGTCAAAAATGCTTTAATTTTAATTCCGACAGCTTTTCTGTTCTAGTTTTTTCTGTATGTATGAAATTGCATACTTAAATTGCCAGATTTCAATAGTTAAATTGTTTTTCGTTTTTTTTAGATGTTATATCTCCGTCAAAAATGCTTTAATTTTGATGCCGACATCTTTTCGGTTCTTGTTTTTTCTGTATCTATGAAATTGCATACTTAAATTGCCAGATTTCAATAGTTAAATTGTTTTTCGTTTTATTTAGGTCCTATAATTCCGTCAAAAATGCTTTAATTTTGATTCCGACAGATTTCTGTGCTAGTTTTTTCTGTATCTATGAAATTGCATACTTAAATTGCCAGATTTCAATAGTTAAATTTTTGTTCGTTATTTTTAGGTCTTATAATTCCGCCAAAAATGCTTTAATTTTGATTCCGACAGATTTCTGTGCTAGTTTTTTCTGTATCTATGAAATTGCATACTTAAATTGCCAGATTTCAATAGTTAAATTTTTGTTCGTTATTTTTAGGTCTCAGAATTCCTTCAAAAATGCTTTAATATTGATTCCGACAGCTTTTCTGTGCTAGTTTTTTTCTGTATCTATGAAATTGCATACTTAAATTGACAGATTTCGATAGTTAAATTTTTGTTCGTTATTTTTTAGGTCTTATAATTTCGTCAAAAATGCTTTAATTTTGAGTCCAACAGCTTTTCTGTGCTAGTTTTTTCTGTATCTATGAAATTGCATACTTAAATTGACAGATTTCAATAGTTAAATTTTTGTTCGTTATTTTTTAGGTCTTATAATTTCGTCAAAAATGCTTTAATATTGATTCCGACAGCTTTTCTGTGCTAGTTTTTTTCTGTATCTATGAAATTGCATACTTAAATTTCCAGATTTCAATAGTTAAATTTTTGTTCGTGATTTTTTAGGTCTTATAATTCCGTCAAAAAATGCTTTAATTTTGATACCGACAGCTTGTCTGTGCTAGTTTTTTCTGTATCTATGAAATTGCATACTTAAATTTCCAGATTTCAATAGTTAAATTGTTTTTCGTGATTTTTTAGGTATTATATCTCCGTCAAAAATGCTTTAATTTTCATTCCGACAGCTTTTCTGTTCTAGTTTTTTCTGTATCTATGAAATTGCATACTTAAATTGCCAGATTTCAATAGTTAAATTGTTTTTCGTTTTATTTTAGGTGTTATAACTCCGTTAAAAATGCTTTAATTTTGATGCCCACATCTTTTCGGTTCCAGCTTTTTCTGTATCTATTAAATTACATACTTAAATTGCCAGATTTCAATAGTTAAATTTTTGTTCGTTTTTTTTAGGTCTTATAATTTCGTCAAAAATGCTTTAATATTGATTCCGACAGCTTTTCTGTGCTAGTTTTTTTCTGTATCTATGAAATTGCATACTTAAATTTCCAGATTTCAATAGTTAAATTTTTGTTCGTGATTTTTTAGGTCTTATAATTCCGTCAAAAATGCTTTAATTTTGATACCGACAGCTTTTCTGTGCTAGTTTTTTCTGTATCTATGAAATTGCATACTTAAATTGCCAGATTTCAATAGTTAAATTGTTTTTCGTGATTTTTTAGGTATTATATCTCCGTCAAAAATGCTTTAATTTTCATTCCGACAGCTTTTCTGTTCTAGTTTTTTCTGTATCTATGAAATTGCATACTTAAATTGCCAGATTTCAATAGTTAAATTGTTTTTCGTTTTTTTTAGGTGTTATAACTCCGTTAAAAATGCTTTAATTTTTGATGCCCACATCTTTTCGGTTCTAGCTTTTTCTGTATCTATTAAATTACATACTTAAATTGCCAGATTTCAATAGTTAAATGTTTGTTCGTTTTTTTAGGTCTTATTATTCCGTCAAAAATGCTTTAATTTTGATTCCGACAGCATTTCTGTGCTATTTTTTTCTGCATCTATGAAATTGCATACTTAAATTGCCAGATTTCAATAGTTAAATTTTTGTTCGTTATTTTTAGGTCTTATAATTCCGTCAAAAATGCTTTAATTTTGATTCCGACAGCTTTTCTGTGCTAGTTTTTTCTGTATCTATGAAATTGCATACTTAAATTTCCAGATTTCAATAGTTAAATTTTTGTTTGTTATTTTTTAGGTCTTATAATTCCGTCAAAAATGCTTTAATTTTGATTCCGACAGCTTTTCTGTGCTAGTTTTTTCTTTATCTATGAAATTGCATACTTAAATTGCCCGATTTTTAAAGTTACATTTTTGTTCGTTATTTTTTAGGTCTTATAACTCCGTCAAAAATGCTTTAATTTTGATTCCGACAGCTTTTCTGTGCTAGTTTTTTTCTGTATCTATGAAATTGCATACTTAAATTTCCAGATTTCAATAGTTAAATTTTTGTTCGTTTTTTTTAGGTCTTATTATTCCGTCAAAAATGCTTTAATTTTGATTCCGACAGCATTTCTGTGCTAGTTTTTTCTGCATCTATGAAATTGCATACTTAAATTGCCAGATTTCAATAGTTAAATTGTTTTTCGTGATTTTTTAGGTATTATATCTCCGTCAAAAATGCTTTAATTTTCATTCCGACAGCTTTTCTGTTCTAGTTTTTTCTGTATCTATGAAATTGCATACTTAAATTGCCAGATTTCAATAGTTAAATTGTTTTTCGTTTTTTTTTAGGTGTTATAACTCCGTTAAAAATGCTTTAATTTTGATGCCCACATCTTTTCGGTTCTAGCTTTTTCTGTATCTATTAAATTACATACTTAAATTGCCAGATTTCAATAGTTAAATTTTTGTTCGTTTTTTTTAGGTCTTATTATTCCGTCAAAAATGCTTTAATTTTGATTCCGACAGCATTTCTGTGCTATTTTTTTCTGCATCTATGAAAATGCATACTTAAATTGCCAGATTTCAATAGTTAAATTTTTGTTCGTTATTTTTAGGTCTTATAATTCCGTCAAAAATGCTTTAATTTTGATTCCGACAGCTTTTCTGTGCTAGTTTTTTCTGTATCTATGAAATTGCATACTTAAATTTCCAGATTTCAATAGTTAAATTTTTGTTCGTTATTTTTTAGGTCTTATAATTCCGTCAAAAATGCTTTAATTTTGATTCCGACAGCTTTTCTGTGCTAGTTTTTTCTTTATCTATGAAATTGCATACTTAAATTGCCCGATTTTTAAAGTTACATTTTTGTTCGTGATTTTTTAGGTCTTATAACTCCGTCAAAAATGCTTTAATTTTGATTCCGACAGCTTTTCTGTGCTAGTTTTTTCTGTATCTATGAAATTGCATACTTAAATTTCCAGATTTCAATAGTTAAATTTTTGTTTGTTATTTTTTAGGTCTTATAATTCCGTCCAAAATGCTTTAATTTTGATTCCGACAGCTTTTCTGTGCTAGTTTTTTCTGTATCTATGAAATTGCATACTTAAATTGCCAGATTTCAATAGTTAAATTGTTTTTCGTGATTTTTTAGGTATTATATCTCCGTCAAAAATGCTTTAATTTTGATGCCCACATCTTTTCGGTTCCAGCTTTTTCTGTATCTATTAAATTACATACTTAAATTGCCAGATTTCAATAGTTAAATTTTTGTTCGTTTTTTTTAGGTCTTATAATTTCGTCAAAAATGCTTTAATATTGATTCCGACAGCTTTTCTGTGCTAGTTTTTTTTCTGTATCTATGAAATTGCATACTTAAATTTCCAGATTTCAATAGTTAAATTTTTTGTTCGTGATTTTTAGGTCTTATAATTCCGTCAAAAATGCTTTAATTTTGATACCGACAGCTTTTCTGTGCTAGTTTTTTCTGTATCTATGAAATTGCATACTTAAATTGCCAGATTTCAATAGTTAAATTGTTTTTCGTGATTTTTTAGGTATTATATCTCCGTCAAAAATGCTTTAATTTTCATTCCGACAGCTTTTCTGTTCTAGTTTTTTCTGTATCTATGAAATTGCATACTTAAATTGCCAGATTTCAATAGTTAAATTGTTTTTCGTTTTTTTAGGTGTTATAACTCCGTTAAAAATGCTTTAATTTTGATGCCCACATCTTTTCGGTTCTAGCTTTTTCTGTATCTATTAAATTACATACTTAAATTGCCAGATTTCAATAGTTAAATTTTTGTTCGTTTTTTTTAGGTCTTATTATTCCGTCAAAATGCTTTAATTTTGATTCCGACAGCATTTCTGTGCTATTTTTTTCTGCATCTATGAAATTGCATACTTAAATTTCCAGATTTCAATAGTTAAATTTTTGTTCGTTTTTTTTAGGTCTTATTATTCCGTCAAAAATGCTTTAATTTTGATTCCGACAGCATTTCTGTGCTAGTTTTTTCTGCATCTATGAAATTGCATACTTAAATTGCCAGATTTCAATAGTTAAATTGTTTTTCGTGATTTTTTAGGTATTATATCTCCGTCAAAAATGCTTTAATTTTCATTCCGACAGCTTTTCTGTTCTAGTTTTTTCTGTATCTATGAAATTGCATACTTAAATTGCCAGATTTCAATAGTTAAATTGTTTTTCGTTTTTTTTTAGGTGTTATAACTCCGTTAAAAATGCTTTAATTTTGATGCCCACATCTTTTCGGTTCTAGCTTTTTCTGTATCTATTAAATTACATACTTAAATTGTCAGATTTCAATAGTTAAATTTTTGTTCGTTTTTTTTAGGTCTTATTATTCCGTCAAAAATGCTTTAATTTTGATTCCGACAGCATTTCTGTGCTATTTTTTTCTGCATCTATGAAAATGCATACTTAAATTGCCAGATTTCAATAGTTAAATTTTTGTTCGTTATTTTTAGGTCTTATAATTCCGTCAAAAATGCTTTAATTTTGATTCCGACAGCTTTTCTGTGCTAGTTTTTTCTGTATCTATGAAATTGCATACTTAAATTTCCAGATTTCAATAGTTAAATTTTTGTTCGTTATTTTTTAGGTCTTATAATTCCGTCAAAAATGCTTTAATTTTGATTCCGACAGCTTTTCTGTGCTAGTTTTTTTCTTTATCTATGAAATTGCATACTTAAATTGCCCGATTTTAAAAGTTACATTTTTGTTCGTGATTTTTTAGGTCTTATAACTCCGTCAAAAATGCTTTAATTTTGATTCCGACAGCTTTTCTGTGCTAGTTTTTTCTGTATCTATGAAATTGCATACTTAAATTTCCAGATTTCAATAGTTAAATTTTTGTTCGTTTTTTTAGGTCTTATTATTCCGTCAAAAATGCTTTAATTTTGATTCCGACAGCATTTCTGTGCTAGTTTTTTCTGCATCTATGAAATTGCATA
Organism: Drosophila aff. chauvacae BK-2020; assembly: GCA_018903765.1. Taxonomy (NCBI): domain Eukaryota; kingdom Metazoa; phylum Arthropoda; class Insecta; order Diptera; family Drosophilidae; genus Drosophila; species Drosophila aff. chauvacae BK-2020. The sequence goes on along the minus strand of JAEIGO010000292.1, from coordinate 105,778 downwards.
CTTAAATTGCCAGATTTCAATAGTTAAATTTTTGTTCGTTATTTTTAGGTCTTATAATTCCGTCAAAAAATGCTTTAATTTTGATTCCGACAGCTTTTCTGTGCTAGTTTTTTCTGTATCTATGAAATTGCATACTTAAATTTCCAGATTTCAAAAGTTAAATTTTTGTTCGTTATTTTTTAGGTCTTATAATTCCGTCAAAAATGCTTTAATTTTGATTCCGACAGCTTTTCTGTGCTAGTTTTTTCTTTATCTATGAAATTGCATACTTAAATTGCCCGATTTTTAAAGTTACATTTTTGTTCGTGATTTTTTAGGTCTTATAACTCCGTCAAAAATGCTTTAATTTTGATTCCGACAGCATTTCTGTGCTAGTTTTTTTCTGTATCTATGAAATTGCATACTTAAATTTCCGGATTTCAATAGTTAAATTTTTGTTCGTGATTTTTTAGGTCTTATAATTCCGTCAAAAATGCTTTAATTTTAATTCCGACAGCTTTTCTGTTCTAGTTTTTTCTGTATGTATGAAATTGCATACTTAAATTGCCAGATTTCAATAGTTAAATTGTTTTTCGTTTTTTTTAGATGTTATATCTCCGTCAAAAATGCTTTAATTTTGATGCCGACATCTTTCGGTTCTTGTTTTTTCTGTATCTATGAAATTGCATACTTAAATTGCCAGATTTCAATAGTTAAATTGTTTTTCGTTTTATTTAGGTCCTATAATTCCGTCAAAAATGCTTTAATTTTGATTCCGACAGATTTCTGTGCTAGTTTTTTCTGTATCTATGAAATTGCATACTTAAATTTCCAGATTTCAATAGTTAAATTGTTTTTCGTTATTTTTTAGGTCTTATAATTCCGTCAAAAATGCTTTAATTTTGATTCCGACAGATTTCTGTGCTAGTTTTTTCTGTATCTATGAAATTGCATACTTAAATTGCCAGATTTCAATAGTTAAATTTTTGTTCGTTATTTTTAGGTCTTATAATTCCGCCAAAAATGCTTTAATTTTGATTCCGACAGATTTCTGTGCTAGTTTTTTCTGTATCTATGAAATTGCATACTTAAATTGCCAGATTTCAATAGTTAAATTTTTGTTCGTTATTTTTTAGGTCTTATAATTCCGTCAAAAATGCTTTAATTTTGATTCCGACAGCTTTTCTGTGCTAGTTTTTTTCTGTATCTATGAAATTGCATACTTAAATTGACAGATTTCAATAGTTAAATTTTTGTTCGTTATTTTTTAGGTCTTATAATTTCGTCAAAAATGCTTTAATTTTGATTCCGACAGCTTTTCTGTGCTAGTTTTTTCTGTATCTATGAAATTGCATACTTAAATTTCCAGATTTCAATAGTTAAATTTTTGTTCGTGATTTTTTAGGTCTTATAATTCCGTCAAAAATGCTTTAATTTTGATACCGACAGCTTGTCTGTGCTAGTTTTTTCTGTATCTATGAAATTGCATACTTAAATTTCCAGATTTCAATAGTTAAATTGTTTTTCGTGATTTTTTAGGTATTATATCTCCGTCAAAAATGCTTTAATTTTCATTCCGACAGCTTTTCTGTTCTAGTTTTTTCTGTATCTATGAAATTGCATACTTAAATTGCCAGATTTCAATAGTTAAATTGTTTTTCGTTGTTTTTTAGGTGTTATAACTCCGTTAAAAATGCTTTAATTTTGATGCCCACATCTTTTCGGTTCTAGCTTTTTCTGTATCTATTAAATTACATACTTAAATTGCCAGATTTCAATAGTTAAATTTTTGTTCGTTTTTTTAGGTCTTATTATTCCGTCAAAAATGTTTTAATTTTGATTCCGACAGCATTTCTGTGCTACTTTTTTCTGCATCTATGAAATTGCATACTTAAATTGCCAGATTTCAATAGTTAAATTTTTGTTCGTTATTTTTAGGTCTTATAATTCCGTCAAAAATGCTTTAATTTTGATTCCGACAGCTTTTCTGTGCTAGTTTTTTCTGTATCTATGAAATTGCATACTTAAATTTCCAGATTTCAATAGTTAAATTTTTGTTCGTTATTTTTTAGGTCTTATAATTTCGTCAAAAATGCTTTAATTTTGATTCCGACAGCTTTTCTGTGCTAGTTTTTTCAGTATCTATGAAATTGCATACTTAAATTGACAGATTTCAATAGTTAAATTTTTGTTCGATATTTTGTAGGTCTTATAATTTTGTCAAAAATGCTTTAATATTGATTCCGACAGCTTTTCTGTGCTAGTTTTTTTCTGTATCTATGAAATTGCATACTTAAATTTCCAGATTTCAATAGTTAAATTTTTGTTCGTGATTTTTTAGGTCTTATAATTCCGTCAAAAATGCTTTAATTTTGATACCGACAGCTTTTCTGTGCTACTTTTTTCTGTATCTATGAAATTGCATACTTAAATTGCCAGATTTCAATAGTTAAATTGTTTTTCGTGATTTTTTAGGTATTATATCTCCGTCAAAAATGCTTTAATTTTCATTCCGACAGCTTTTCTGTGCTAGTTTTTTCAGTATCTATGAAATTGCATACTTAAATTGACAGATTTCAATAGTTAAATTTTTGTTCGTTATTTTGTAGGTCTTATAATTTCGTCAAAAATGCTTTAATTTTGATGCCCACATCTTTACGGTTCTAGCTTTTTCTGTATCTATTAAATTACATACTTAAATTGCCAGATTTCAATAGTTAAATTTTTGTTCGTTTTTTTTTAGGTCTTATTATTCCGTCAAAAATGCTTTAATTTTGATTCCGACAGCATTTCTGTGCTAGTTTTTTCTGCATCTATGAAATTGCATACTTAAATTGCCAGATTTCAATAGTTAAATTTTTGTTCGTTATTTTTAGGTCTTATAATTCCGTCAAAAATGCTTTAATTTTGATTCCGACAGCTTTTCTGTGCTAGTTTTTTCTGTATCTATGAAATTGCATACTTAAATTTCCAGATTTCAAAAGTTAAATTTTTGTTCGTTATTTTTTAGGTCTTATTATTCCGTCAAAAATGCTTTAATTTTGATTCCGACAGCATTTCTGTGCTAGTTTTTTTCTGCATCTATGAAATTGCATACTTAAATTGCCAGATTTCAATAGTTAAATTTTTGTTCGTTATTTTTAGGTCTTATAATTCCGTCAAAAATGCTTTAATTTTGATTCCGACAGCATTTCTGTGCTAGTTTTTTCTGCATCTATGAAATTGCATACTTAAATTGCCAGATTTCAATAGTTAAATTTTTGTTCGTTATTTTTAGGTCTTATAATTCCGTCAAAAATGCTTTAATTTTGATTCCGACAGCTTTTCTGTGCTAGTTTTTTCTGTATCTATGAAATTGCATACTTAAATTTCCAGATTTCAAAGTTAAATTTTTGTTCGTTATTTTTTAGGTCTTATAATTCCGTCAAAAATGCTTTAATTTTGATTCCGACAGCTTTTCTGTGCTAGTTTTTTCTTTATCTATGAAATTGCATACTTAAATTGCCCGATTTTTAAAGTTACATTTTTGTTCGTGATTTTTTAGGTCTTATAACTCCGTCAAAAATGCTTTAATTTTGATTCCGACAGCTTTTCTGTGCTAGTTTATTTCTGTATCTATGAAATTGCATACTTAAATTTCCAGATTTCAATAGTTAAATTGTTTTTCGTTATTTTTAGGTCTTATAATTCCTTCAAAAATGCTTTAATTTTGATTCCGACAGCTTTTCTGTGCTAGTTTTTTTCTGTATCTATGAAATTGCATACTTAAATTGACAGATTTCAATAGTTAAATTTTTGTTCGTTATTTTTTAGGTCTTATAATTTCGTCAAAAATGCTTTAATTTTGAGTCCAACAGCTTTTCTGTGCTAGTTTTTTCTGTATCTATGAAATTGCATACTTAAATTGACAGATTTCAATAGTTAAATTTTTGTTCGTTATTTTTTAGGTCTTATAATTTCGTCAAAAATGCATTAATATTGATTCCGACAGCTTTTCTGTGCTAGTTTTTTTCTGTATCTATGAAATTGCATACTTAAATTTCCAGATTTCAATAGTTAAATTGTTTTTCGTGATTTTTTAGGTATTATATCTCCGTCAAAAATGCTTTAATTTTCATTCCGACAGCTTTTCTGTTCTAGTTTTTTCTGTATCTATGAAATTGCATACTTAAATTGCCAGATTTCAATAGTTAAATTGTTTTTCGTTTTTTTTTTAGGTGTTATAACCCCGTTAAAAATGCTTTAATTTTGATGCCCACATCTTTTCGGTTCTAGCTTTTTCTGTATCTATTAAATTACATACTTAAATTGCCAGATTTCAATAGTTAAATTTTTGTTCGTTTTTTTTAGGTCTTATAATTCCGTCAAAAATGCTTTAATTTTGATTCCGACAGCTTTTCTGTGCTAGTTTTTTCTGTATCTATGAAATTGCATACTTAAATTTCCAGATTTCAATAGTTAAATTTTTGTTCGTTATTTTTTAGGTCTTATAATTTCGTCAAAAATGCTTTAATTTTGATTCCGACAGCTTTTCTGTGCTAGTTTTTTCAGTATCTATGAAATTGCATACTTAAATTGACAGATTTCAATAGTTAAATTTTTGTTCGTTATTTTGTAGGTCTTATAATTTCGTCAAAAATGCTTTAATATTGATTCCGACAGCTTTTCTGTGCTAGTTTTTTTCTGTATCTATGAAATTGCATACTTAAATTTCCAGATTTCAATAGTTAAATTTTTGTTCGTGATTTTTTAGGTCTTATAATTCCGTCAAAAATGCTTTAATTTTGATACCGACAGCTTTTCTGTGCTAGTTTTTTCTGTATCTATGAAATTGCATACTTAAATTGCCAGATTTCAATAGTTAAATTGTTTTTCGTGATTTTTTAGGTATTATATCTCCGTCAAAAATGCTTTAATTTTCATTCCGACAGCTTTTCTGTGCTAGTTTTTTCAGTATCTATGAAATTGCATACTTAAATTGACAGATTTCAATAGTTAAATTGTTTTTCGTTTTTTTTTAGGTGTTATAACTCCGTTAAAAATGCTTTAATTTTGATGCCCACATCTTTTCGGTTCTAGCTTTTTCTGTATCTATTAAATTACATACTTAAATTGCCAGATTTCAATAGTTAAATTTTTGTTCGTTTTTTTTAGGTCTTATTATTCCGTCAAAAATGCTTTAATTTTGATTCCGACAGCATTTCTGCGCTAGTTTTTTCTGCATCTATGAAATTGCATACTTAAATTGCCAGATTTCAATAGTTAAATTTTTGTTCGTTATTTTTAGGTCTTATAATTCCGTCAAAAATGCTTTAATTTTGATTCCGACAGCTTTTCTGTGCTAGTTTTTTCTGTATCTATGAAATTGCATACTTAAATTTCCAGATTTCAATAGTTAAATTTTTGTTCGTTATTTTTTAGGTCTTATAATTTCGTCAAAAATGCTTTAATTTTGATTCCGACAGCTTTTCTGTGCTAGTTTTTTCAGTATCTATGAAATTGCATACTTAAATTGACAGATTTCAATAGTTAAATTTTTGTTCGTTATTTTGTAGGTCTTATAATTTCGTCAAAAATGCTTTAATATTGATTCCGACAGCTTTTCTGTGCTAGTTTTTTTCTGTATCTATGAAATTGCATACTTAAATTTCCAGATTTCAATAGTTAAATTTTTGTTCGTTATTTTTTAGGTCTTATAATTCCGTCAAAAATGCTTTAATTTTGATACCGACAGCTTTTCTGTGCTAGTTTTTTCTGTATCTATGAAATTGCATACTTAAATTGCCAGATTTCAATAGTTAAATTGTTTTTCGTGATTTTTTAGGTATTATATCTCCGTCAAAAATGCTTTAATTTTCATTCCGACAGCTTTTCTGTTCTAGTTTTTTCAGTATCTATGAAATTGCATACTTAAATTGACAGATTTCAATAGTTAAATTTTTGTTCGTTATTTTGTAGGTCTTATAATTTCGTCAAAAATGCTTTAATTTTGATGCCCACATCTTTTCGGTTCTAGCTTTTTCTGTATCTATTAAATTACATACTTAAATTGCCAGATTTCAATAGTTAAATTTTTGTTCGTTTTTTTTTAGGTCTTATTATTCCGTCAAAAATGCTTTAATTTTGATTCCGACAGCATTTCTGTGCTAGTTTTTTCTGCATCTATGAAATTGCATACTTAAATTGCCAGATTTCAATAGTTAAATTTTTGTTCGTTATTTTTAGGTCTTATAATTCCGTCAAAAATGCTTTAATTTTGATTCCGACAGCTTTTCTGTGCTAGTTTTTTCTGTATCTATGAAATTGCATACTTAAATTTCCAGATTTCAATAGTTAAATTTTTGTTCGTTATTTTTTAGGTCTTATAATTCCGTCAAAAATGCTTTAATTTTGATTCCGACAGCTTTTCTGTGCTAGTTTTTTCTTTATCAATGAAATTGCATACTTAAATTGCCCGATTTTTAAAGTTACATTTTTGTTCGTGATTTTTTAGGTCTTATAACTCCGTCAAAAATGCTTTAATTTTGATGCCCACATCTTTTCGGTTCTAGCTTTTTCTGTATCTATTAAATTACATACTTAAATTGCCAGATTTCAATAGTTAAATTTTTGTTGGTTTTTTTTAGGTCTTATTATTCCGTCAAAAATGCTTTAATTTTGATTCCGACAGCATTTCTGTGCTAGTTTTTTCTGCATCTATGAAATTGCATACTTAAATTGCCAGATTTCAATAGTTAAATTTTTGTTCGTTATTTTTAGGTCTTATAATTCCGTCAAAAATGCTTTAATTTTGATTCCGACAGCTTTTCTGTGCTAGTTTTTTCTGTATCTATGAAATTGCATACTTAAATTTCCAGATTTCAATAGTTAAATTTTTGTTCGTTATTTTTTAGGTCTTATAATTCCGTCAAAAATGCTTTAATTTTGATTCCGACAGCTTTTCTGTGCTAGTTTTTTCTGCATCTATGAAATTGCATACTTAAATTGCCCGATTTTTAAAGTTACATTTTTGTTCGTGATTTTTTAGGTCTTATAACTCCGTCAAAAATGCTTTAATTTTGATTCCGACAGCTTTTCTGTGCTAGTTTTTTCTGTATCTATGAAATTGCATACTTAAATTTCCAGATTTCAATAGTTAAATTTTTGTTCGTGATTTTTTAGGTCTTATAATTCCGTCAAAAATGCTTTAATTTTAATTCCGACAGCTTTTCTGTTATAGTTTTTTCTGTATCTATGAAATTGCATACTTAAATTGCCAGATTTCAATAGTTAAATTTTTGTTCGTTATTTTTTAGGTCTTATAATTCCGTCAAAAATGCTTTAATTTTGATTCCGACAGATTTCTGTGCTAGTTTTTTCTGTATCTATGAAATTGCATACTTAAATTGCCAGATTTCAATAGTTAAATTTTTGTTCGTTATTTTGTAGGTCTTATAATTTCCGTCAAAAATGCTTTAATTTTGATTCCGACAGCTTTTCTGTGCTAGTTTTTTCTGTATCTATGAAATTGCATACTTAAATTTCCAGATTTCAATAGTTAAATTTTTGTTCGTGATTTTTTAGGTCTTATAATTCCGTCAAAAATGCTTTAATTTTGATACCGACAGCTTTTCTGTGCTAGTTTTTTCTGTATCTATGAAATTGCATACTTAAATTGCCAGATTTCAATAGTTAAATTGTTTTTCGTGATTTTTAGGTATTATATCTCCGTCAAAAATGCTTTAATTTTCATTCCGACAGCTTTTCTGTTCTAGTTTTTTCAGTATCTATGAAATTGCATACTTAAATTGACAGATTTCAATAGTTAAATTTTTGTTCGTTATTTTGTAGGTCTTATAATTTCGTCAAAAATGCTTTAATTTTGATGCCCACAGCTTTTCGGTTCTAGCTTTTTTCTGTATCTATTAAATTACATACTTAAATTGCCAGATTTCAATAGTTAAATTTTTGTTCGTTTTTTTTTTAGGTCTTATTATTCCGTCAAAAATGCTTTAATTTTGATTCCGACAGCATTTCTGTGCTAGTTTTTTCTGTATCTATGAAATTGCATACTTAAATTGACAGATTTCAATAGTTAAATTTTTGTTCGTTATTTTGTAGGTCTTATAATTTCGTCAAAAATGCTTTAATTTTGATGCCCACATCTTTTCGGTTCTAGCTTTTTCTGTATCTATTAAATTACATACTTAAATTGCCAGATTTCAATAGTTAAATTTTTGTTCGTTTTTTTTAGGTCTTATTATTCCGTCAAAAATGCTTTAATTTTGATTCCGACAGCATTTCTGTTCTAGTTTTTTCTGTATCTATGAAATTGCATACTTAAATTTCCAGATTTCAATAGTTAAATTTTTGTTCGTTATTTTTTAGGTCTTATAATTCCGTCAAAAATGCTTTAATTTTTGATTCCGACAGCTTTTCTGTGCTAGTTTTTCTTTATCAATGAAATTGCATACTTAAATTGCCCGATTTTTAAAGTTACATTTTTGTTCGTGATTTTTTAGGTCTTATAACTCCGTCAAAAATGCTTTAATTTTGATGCCCACATCTTTTCGGTTCTAGCTTTTTCTGTATCTATTAAATTACATACTTAAATTGCCAGATTTCAATAGTTAAATTTTTGTTGGTTATTTTAGGTCTTATTATTCCAGTCAAAAATGCTTTAATTTTGATTCCGACAGCTTTTCTGTGCTAGTTTTTTCTGTATCTATGAAATTGCATACTTAAATTGCCAGATTTCAATAGTTAAATTTTTGTTCGTTATTTTTTAGGTCTTATAATTCCGTCAAAAATGCTTTAATTTTAATTCCGACAGCTTTTCTGTTCTAGTTTTTTCTGTATCTATGAAATTGCATACTTAAATTGCCAGATTTCAATAGTTAAATTGTTTTTCGTTTTTTTTAGATGTTATATCTCCGTCAAAAATGCTTTAATTTTGATGCCGACATCTTTTCGGTTCTTGTTTTTTCTGTATCTATGAAATTGCATACTTAAATTGCCAGATTTCAATAGTTAAATTGTTTTTCGTTTTATTTAGGTCCTATAATTCCGTCAAAAATGCTTTAATTTTGATTCCGACAGATTTCTGTGCTAGTTTTTTCTGTATCTATGAAATTGCATACTTAAATTGCCAGATTTCAATAGTTAAGTTTTTGTTCGTTATTTTTAGGTCTTATAATTCCGTCAAAAATGCTTTAATTTTGATTCCGACAGATTTCTGTGCTAGTTTTTTCTGTATCTATGAAATTGCATACTTAAATTGCCAGATTTCAATAGTTAAATTTTTGTTCGTTATTTTTAGGTCTTATAATTCCGTCAAAAATGCTTTAATTTTGATTCCGACAGCTTTTCTGTGCTAGTTTTTTCTGTATCTATGAAATTGCATACTTAAATTGCCAGATTTCAATAGTTAAATTTTTGTTCGTTATTTTTTAGGTCTTATAATTTCGTCAAAAATGCTTTAATTTTGAGTCCAACAGCTTTTCTGTGCTAGTTTTTTCTGTATCTATGAAATTGCATACTTAAATTGACAGATTTCAATAGTTAAATTTTTGTTCGTTATTTTGTAGGTCTTATAATTTCGTCAAAAATGCTTTAATATTGATTCCGACAGCTTTTCTGTGCTAGTTTTTTTCTGTATCTATGAAATTGCATACTTAAATTTCCAGATTTCAATAGTTAAATTTTTGTTCGTGATTTTTTAGGTCTTATAATTCCGTCAAAAATGCTTTAATTTTGATACCGACAGCTTGTCTGTGCTAGTTTTTTCTGTATCTATGAAATTGCATACTTAAATTGCCAGATTTCAATAGTTAAATTGTTTTTCGTGATTTTTTAGGTATTATATCTCCGTCAAAAATGCTTTAATTTTCATTCCGACAGCTTTTCTGTTCTAGTTTTTTCTGTATCTATGAAATTGCATACTTAAATTGCCAGATTTCAATAGTTAAATTGTTTTTCGTTTTTTTTTAGGTGTTATAACTCCGTTAAAAATGCTTTAATTTTGATGCCCACATCTTTTCGGTTCTAGCTTTTTCTGTATCTATGAAATTGCATACTTAAATTGCCAGATTTCAATAGTTAAATTTTTGTTCGTTATTTTTAGGTCTTATAATTCCGTCAAAAATGCTTTAATTTTGATTCCGACAGCATTTCTGTGCTAGTTTTTTCTGCATCTATGAAATTGCATACTTAAATTGCCAGATTTCAATAGTTAAATTTTTGTTCGTTATTTTTTAGGTCTTATAATTTCGTCAAAAATGCTTTAATTTTGAGTCCAACAGCTTTTCTGTGCTAGTTTTTTCTGTATCTATGAAATTGCATACTTAAATTGACAGATTTCAATAGTTAAATTTTTGTTCGTTATTTTGTAGGTCTTATAATTCCGTCAAAAATGCTTTAATTTTGATTCCGACAGCTTTTCTGTGCTAGTTTTTTTCTGTATCTATGAAATTGCATACTTAAATTGCCAGATTTCAATAGTTAAATTGTTTTTCGTGATTTTTTAGGTATTATATCTCCGTCAAAAATGCTTTAATTTTCATTCCGACAGCTTTTCTGTTCTAGTTTTTTCTGTATCTATGAAATTGCATACTTAAATTGCCAGATTTCAATAGTTAAATTGTTTTTCGTTTTTTTTTAGGTGTTATATCTCCGTCAAAAATGCTTTAATTTTGATGCCGACAGCTTTTCTGTGCTAGTTTTTTCTTTATCTATGAAATTGCATACTTAAATTGCCCGATTTTTAAAGTTACATTTTTGTTCGTGATTTTTTAGGTCTTATAACTCCGTCAAAAATGCTTTAATTTTGATTCCGACAGCTTTTCTGTGCTAGTTTTTTTCTGTATCTATGATATTGCATACTTAAATTTCCAGATTTCAATAGTTAAATTTTTGTTCGTGATTTTTTAGGTCTTATAATTCCGTCAAAAATGCTTTAATTTTGATTCCGACAGCATTTCTGTGCTAGTTTTTTCTGCATCTATGAAATTGCATACTTAAATTGCCAGATTTCAATAGTTAAATTTTTGTTAGTGATTTTTTAGGTCTTATAATTCCCGTCAAAAATGCTTTAATTATGATACCGACAGCTTTTCTGTGGTAGTTTTTTCTGTATCTATGAAATTGCATACTTAAATTACCAGATTTCAATAGTTAAATTGTTTTTCGTTATTTTTTAGGTCTTATAATTCCGTTAAAAATGCTTTAATTTTGATGCCCACATCTTTTCGGTTCTAGCTTTTTTCTGTATCTATTAAATTGCATACTTAAATTGCCAGATTTCAATAGTTAAATTTTTGTTCGTTTTTTTTAGGTCTTATTATTCCGTCAAAAATGCTTTAATTTTGATTCCGACAGCATTTCTGTGCTAGTTTTTTCTGTATCTATGAAATTGCATACTTAAATTGCCAGATTTCAATAGTTAAATTTTTGTTCGTTTTTTTTAGGTCTTATTATTCCGTCAAAAATGCTTTAATTTTGATTCCGACAGCATTTCTGTGCTAGTTTTTTCTGTATCTATGAAATTGCATACTTAAATTGCCAGATTTCAATAGTTAAATTGTTTTTCGTTTTTTTTAGGTCTTATTAATTCCGTCAAAAATGCTTTAATTTTGATGCCGACAGCATTTCTGTGCTAGTTTTTTCTGTATCTATGAAATTGCATACTTAAATTGCCAGATTTCAATAGTTAAATTTTTGTTCGTTTTTTTTAGGTCTTATTATTCCGTCAAAAATGCTTTAATTTTGATTCCGACAGCATTTCTGTGCTAGTTTTTTCTGTATCTATGAAATTGCATACTTAAATTGCCAGATTTCAATAGTTACATTTTTGTTCGTTATTTTTTAGGTCTTATAATTCCGTCAAAAATGCTTTAATTTTGATTCCGACAGCTTTTCTGTTCTAATTTTTTCTGTATCTATGAAATTGCATACTTAAATTGCCAGATTTCAATAGTTAAATTGTTTTTCGTTTTTTTTTAGGTGTTATAACTCCGTTAAAAATGCTTTAATTTTGATGCCCACATCTTTTCGGTTCTAGCTTTTTCTGTATCTATTAAATTACATACTTAAATTGCCAGATTTCAATAGTTAAATTTTTGTTAGTTTTTTTTAGGTCTTATTATTCCGTCAAAAATGCTTTAATTTTGATTCCGACAGCATTTCTGTGCTAGTTTTTTCTGCATCTATGAAATTGCATACTTAAATTGCCAGATTTCAATAGTTAAATTTTTGTTCGTTATTTTTAGGTCTTATAATTCCGTCAAAAATGCTTTAATTTTGATTCCGACAGCTTTTCTGTGCTAGTTTTTTCTGTATCTATGAAATTGCATACTTAAATTTCCAGATTTCAATAGTTAAATTTTTGTTCGTGATTTTTTAGGTCTTATAATTCCGTCAAAAATGCTTTAATTTTGATTCCGACAGTTTTTCTGTGCTAGTTTTTTTCTGTATCTATGAAATTGCATACTTAAATTTCCAGATTTCAATAGTTAAATTTTTGTTCGTGATTTTGTAGGTCTTATAATTCCGTTAAAATGCTTTAATTTTGATGCCCACATCTTTTCGGTTCTAGCTTTTTCTGTATCTATTAAATTACATACTTAAATTGCCAGATTTCAATAGTTAAATTTTTGTTCGTTTTTTTTTAGGTCTTATTATTCCGTCAAAAATGCTTTAATTTTGATTCCGACAGCATTTCTGTGCTAGTTTTTTCTGCATCTATGAAATTGCATACTTAAATTGCCAGATTTCAATAGTTAAATTTTTGTTCGTTATTTTTTAGGTCTTATAATTCCGTCAAAAATGCTTTAATTTTGATTCCGACAGCTTTTCTGTGCTAGTTTTTTCTGTATCTATGAAATTGCATACTTAAATTTCCAGATTTCAATAGTTAAATTTTTGTTCGTTATTTTTTGGGTCTTATAATTCCGTCAAAAATGCTTTAATTTTGATTCCGACAGATTTCTGTGCTAGTTTTTTCTGTATCTATGAAATTGCATACTTAAATTTCCAGATTTCAATAGTTAAATTGTTTTTCGTTATTTTTTAGGTCTTATAATTCCGTCAAAATGCTTTAATTTTGATTCCGACAGATTTCTGTGCTAGTTTTTTCTGTATCTATGAAATTGCATACTTAAATTGCCAGATTTCAATAGTTAAATTTTTGTTCGTTATTTTTAGGTCTTATAATTCCGCCAAAAATGCTTTAATTTTGATTCCGACAGATTTCTGTGCTAGTTTTTTCTGTATCTATGAAATTGCATACTTAAATTGCCAGATTTCAATAGTTAAATTTTTGTTCGTTATTTTTAGGTCTTATAATTCCGTCAAAAATGCTTTAATTTTGATTCCGACAGCTTTTCTGTGCTAGTTTTTTCTGTATCTATGAAATTGCATACTTAAATTGCCAGATTTCAATAGTTAAATTTTTGTTCGTTATTTTTTAGGTCTTATAATTTCGTCAAAAATGCTTTAATTTTGAGTCCAACAGCTTTTCTGTGCTAGTTTTTTCTGTATCTATGAAATTGCATACTTAAATTGACAGATTTCAATAGTTAAATTTTTTGTTCGTTATTTTGTAGGTCTTATAATTTCGTCAAAAATGCTTTAATATTGATTCCGACAGCTTTTCTGTGCTAGTTTTTTTCTGTATCTATGAAATTGCATACTTAAATTTCCAGATTTCAATAGTTAAATTTTTGTTCGTGATTTTTTAGGTCTTATAATTCCGTCAAAAATGCTTTAATTTTGATACCGACAGCTTGTCTGTGCTAGTTTTTTCTGTATCTATGAAATTGCATACTTAAATTGCCAGATTTCAATAGTTAAATTGTTTTTCGTGATTTTTTAGGTATTATATCTCCGTCAAAAATGCTTTAATTTTCATTCCGACAGCTTTTCTGTTCTAGTTTTTTCTGTATCTATGAAATTGCATACTTAAATTGCCAGATTTCAATAGTTAAATTGTTTTTCGTTTTTTTTTAGGTGTTATAACTCCGTTAAAAATGCTTTAATTTTGATGCCCACATCTTTTCGGTTCTAGCTTTTTCTGTATCTATGAAATTGCATACTTAAATTGCCAGATTTCAATAGTTAAATTTTTGTTCGTTATTTTTAGGTCTTATAATTCCGTCAAAAATGCTTTAATTTTGATTCCGACAGCATTTCTGTGCTAGTTTTTTTCTGCATCTATGAAATTGCATACTTAAATTGCCAGATTTCAATAGTTAAATTTTTGTTCGTTATTTTTTAGGTCTTATAATTTCGTCAAAAATGCTTTAATTTTGAGTCCAACAGCTTTTCTGTGCTAGTTTTTTTCTGTATCTATGAAATTGCATACTTAAATTGACAGATTTCAATAGTTAAATTTTTTGTTCGTTATTTTGTAGGTCTTATAATTCCGTCAAAAATGCTTTAATTTTGATTCCGACAGCTTTTCTGTGCTAGTTTTTTTCTGTATCTATGAAATTGCATACTTAAATTGCCAGATTTCAATAGTTAAATTGTTTTTCGTGATTTTTTAGGTATTATATCTCCGTCAAAAATGCTTTAATTTTCATTCCGACAGCTTTTCTGTTCTAGTTTTTTCTGTATCTATGAAATTGCATACTTAAATTGCCAGATTTCAATAGTTAAATTGTTTTTCGTTTTTTTTTAGGTTTTATAATTCCGTCAAAAATGCTTTAATTTTGATTCCGACAGCTTTCTGTGCTAGTTTTTTCTTTATCTATGAAATTGCATACTTAAATTGCCCGATTTTTAAAGTTACATTTTTGTTCGTGATTTTTTAGGTCTTATAACTCCGTCAAAAATGCTTTAATTTTGATTCCGACAGCTTTTCTGTGCTAGTTTTTTCTGTATCTATGATATTGCATACTTAAATTTCCAGATTTCAATAGTTAAATTTTTTGTTCGTGATTTTTAGGTCTTATAATTCCGTCAAAAATGCTTTAATTTTGATTCCGACAGTTTTTCTGTGCTAGTTTTTTTCTGTATCTATGAAATTGCATACTTAAATTCCAGATTTCAATAGTTAAATTTTGTTAGTGATTTTTAGGTCTTATAATTCCGTCAAAAATGCTTTAATTTTGATACCGACAGCTTTTCTGTGGTAGTTTTTTCTGTATCTATGAAATTGCATACTTAAATTACCAGATTTCAATAGTTAAATTGTTTTTCGTTATTTTTTAGGTCTTATAATTCCGTTAAAAATGCTTTAATTTTGATGCCCACATCTTTTCGGTTCTAGCTTTTTCTGTATCTATTAAATTACATACTTAAATTGCCAGATTTCAATAGTTAAATTTTTGTTCGTTTTTTTTAGGTCTTATTATTCCGTCAAAAATGCTTTAATTTTGATTCCGACAGCATTTCTGTGCTAGTTTTTTCTGTATCTATGAAATTGCATACTTAAATTGCCAGATTTCAATAGTTAAATTTTTGTTCGTTTTTTTTAGGTCTTATAATTCCGTCAAAAATGCTTTAATTTTGATTCCGACAGCATTTCTGTGCTAGTTTTTTCTGTATCTATGAAATTGCATACTTAAATTGCCAGATTTCAATAGTTAAATTTTTGTTCGTTTTTTTTAGGTCTTATTATTCCGTCAAAAATGCTTTAATTTTGATTCCGACAGCATTTCTGTGCTAGTTTTTTCTGCATCTATGAAATTGCATACTTAAATTGCCAGATTTCAATAGTTAAATTTTTGTTCGTTATTTTTAGGTATTATAATTCCGTCAAAATGCTTTAATTTTGATTCCGACAGCTTTTCTGTTCTAACTTTTTCTGTATCTATGAAATTGCATACTTAAATTGCCAGATTTCAATAGTTAAATTTTTGTTCGTGATTTTTTTAGGTCTTATAATTCCGTCAAAAATGCTTTAATTTTGATTCCGACAGTATTTCTGTGACTAGTTTTTTCTGTATCTATGAAATTGCATACTTAAATTGCCAGATTTCAATAGTTAAATTTTTGTTCGTGATTTTTTAGGTCTTATAATTCCGTTAAAAATGCTTTAATTTTGATGCCCACAGCTTTTCGGTTCTAGCTTTTCTGTATCTATTAAATTACATACTTAAATTGCCAGATTTCAATAGTTAAATTTTTGTTCGTTTTTTTAGGTCTTATTATTCCGTCAAAAATGCTTTAATTTTGATTCCGACAGCATTTCTGTGCTAGTTTTTCTGCATCTATGAAATTGCATACTTAAATTGCCAGATTTCAATAGTTAAATTTTTGTTCGTTATTTTTTAGGTCTTATAATTCCATCAAAATGCTTTAATTTTGATTCCGACAGCTTTTCTGTGCTAGTTTTTTCTGTATCTATGAAATTGCATACTTAAATTTCCAGATTTCAATAGTTAAATTGTTTTTCGTTATTTTTTTGGGTCTTATAATTCCGTCAAAAATGCTTTAATTTTGATTCCGACAGATTTCTGGTTCTAGTTTTTTCTGTATCTATGAAATTGCATACTTAAATTTCCAGATTTCAATAGTTAAATTGTTTTTCGTTATTTTTAGGTCCTATAATTCCGTCAAAAATGCTTTAATTTTGATTCCGACAGATTTCTGTGCTAGTTTTTTCTGTATCTATGAAATTGCATACTTAAATTGCCAGATTTCAATAGTTAAATTTTTGTTCGTTATTTTTAGGTCTTATAATTCCGCCAAAATGCTTTAATTTTGATTCCGACAGATTTCTGTGCTAGTTTTTTCTGTATCTATGAAATTGCATACTTAAATTGCCAGATTTCAATAGTTAAATTTTTGTTCGTTATTTTTAGGTCTTATAATTCCGTCAAAAATGCTTTAATTTTGATTCCGACAGCTTTTCTGTGCTAGTTTTTTCTGTATCTATGAAATTGCATACTTAAATTGCCAGATTTCAATAGTTAAATTTTTGTTCGTGATTTTTTAGGTCTTATAATTTCGTCAAAAATGCTTTAATTTTGAGTCCAACAGCTTTTCTGTGCTAGTTTTTTCTGTATCTATGAAATTGCATACTTAAATTGACAGATTTCAATAGTTAAATTTTTGTTCGTTATTTTGTAGGTCTTATAATTTCGTCAAAAATGCTTTAA
Source organism: Drosophila aff. chauvacae BK-2020 (assembly GCA_018903765.1). NCBI lineage: Eukaryota > Metazoa > Arthropoda > Insecta > Diptera > Drosophilidae > Drosophila > Drosophila aff. chauvacae BK-2020. The sequence continues at coordinate 88,718 of JAEIGO010000292.1, read as the reverse complement.
TATTGATTCCGACAGCTTTTCGGTGCTAGTTTTTTCTGTATCTATGAAATTGCATACTTAAATTTCCAGATTTCAATAGTTAAATTTTTGTTCGTGATTTTTTAGGTCTTATAATTCCGTCAAAAATGCTTTAATTTTGATACCGACAGCTTGTCTGTGCTAGTTTTTTCTGTATCTATGAAATTGCATACTTAAATTGCCAGATTTCAATAGTTAAATTGTTTTTCGTGATTTTTTAGGTATTATATCTCCGTCAAAAATGCTTTAATTTTCATTCCGACAGCTTTTCTGTTCTAGTTTTTTCTGTATCTATGAAATTGCATACTTAAATTGCCAGATTTCAATAGTTAAATTGTTTTTTCTTTTTTTTAGGTGTTATAACTCCGTTAAAAATGCTTTAATTTTGATGCCCACATCTTTTCGGTTCTAGCTTTTTCTGTATCTATGAAATTGCATACTTAAATTGCCAGATTTCAATAGTTAAATTTTTGTTCGTTATTTTTTAGGTCTTATAATTCCGTCAAAAATGCTTTAATTTTGATTCCGACAGCATTTCTGTGCTAGTTTTTTCTGCATCTATGAAATTGCATACTTAAATTGCCAGATTTCAATAGTTAAATTTTTGTTCGTTATTTTTTAGGTCTTATAACTTTCAAAAATGCTTTAATTTTGAGTCCAACAGCTTTTCTGTGCTAGTTTTTTTTTTCTGTATCTATGAAATTGCATACTTAAATTGACAGATTTCAATAGTTAAATTTTTGTTCGTTATTTTGTAGGTCTTATAATTCCGTCAAAAATGCTTTAATTTTGATTCCGACAGCTTTTCTGTGCTAGTTTTTTTCTGTATCTATGAAATTGCATACTTAAATTGCCAGATTTCAATAGTTAAATTGTTTTTCGTGATTTTTTAGGTATTATATCTCCGTCAAAAATGCTTTAATTTTCATTCCGACAGCTTTTCTGTTCTAGTTTTTTCTGTATCTATGAAATTGCATACTTAAATTGCCAGATTTCAATAGTTAAATTGTTTTTCGTTTTTTTTTAGGTCTTATAATTCCGTCAAAAATGCTTTAATTTTGATTCCGACAGCTTTTCTGTGCTAGTTTTTTCTTTATCTATGAAATTGCATACTTAAATTGCCCGATTTTTAAAGTTACATTTTTGTTCGTGATTTTTTAGGTCTTATAACTCCGTCAAAAATGCTTTAATTTTGATTCCGACAGCTTTTCTGTGCTAGTTTTTTTCTGTATCTATGATATTGCATACTTAAATTTCCAGATTTCAATAGTTAAATTTTTGTTCGTGATTTTTTAGGTCTTATAATTCCGTCAAAAATGCTTTAATTTTGATTCCGACAGTTTTTCTGTGCTAGTTTTTTTCTGTATCTATGAAATTGCATACTTAAATTTCCAGATTTCAATAGTTAAATTTTTGTTAGTGATTTTTTAGGTCTTATAATTCCGTCAAAAATGCTTTAATTTTGATACCGACAGCTTTTCTGTGGTAGTTTTTTCTGTATCTATGAAATTGCATACTTAAATTACCAGATTTCAATAGTTAAATTGTTTTTCGTTATTTTTTAGGTCTTATAATTCCGTTAAAAATGCTTTAATTTTGATGCCCACATCTTTTCGGTTCTAGCTTTTTCTGTATCTATTAAATTACATACTTAAATTGCCAGATTTCAATAGTTAAATTTTTGTTCGTTTTTTTTAGGTCTTATTATTCCGTCAAAAATGCTTTAATTTTGATTCCGACAGCATTTCTGTGCTAGTTTTTTCTGTATCTATGAAATTGCATACTTAAATTGCCAGATTTCAATAGTTAAATTTTTGTTCGTTATTTTTTAGGTCTTATTATTCCGTCAAAAATGCTTTAATTTTGATTCCGACAGCATTTCTGTGCTAGTTTTTCTGTATCTATGAAATTGCATACTTAAATTGCCAGATTTCAATAGTTAAATTTTTGTTCGTTTTTTTTTAGGTCTTATTATTCCGTCAAAAATGCTTTAATTTTGATTCCGACAGCATTTCTGTGCTAGTTTTTCTGTATCTATGAAATTGCATACTTAAATTGCCAGATTTCAATAGTTACATTTTTGTTCGTTATTTTTAGGTCTTATAATTCCGTCAAAAATGCTTTAATTTTGATTCCGACAGCTTTTCTGTTCTAATTTTTTCTGTATCTATGAAATTGCATACTTAAATTGCCAGATTTCAATAGTTAAATTGTTTTTCGTTTTTTTTAGGTGTTATAACTCCGTTAAAATGCTTTAATTTTGATGCCCACATCTTTTCGGTTCTAGCTTTTTCTGTATCTATTAAATTACATACTTAAATTGCCAGATTTCAATAGTTAAATTTTTGTTAGTTTTTTTTAGGTCTTATTATTCCGTCAAAAATGCTTTAATTTTGATTCCGACAGCATTTCTGTGCTAGTTTTTTCTGCATCTATGAAATTGCATACTTAAATTGCCAGATTTCAATAGTTAAATTTTTGTTCGTTATTTTTAGGTCTTATAATTCCGTCAAAATGCTTTAATTTTGATTCCGACAGCTTTTCTGTGCTAGTTTTTTCTGTATCTATGAAATTGCATACTTAAATTTCCAGATTTCAATAGTTAAATTTTTGTTCGTGATTTTTTAGGTCTTATAATTCCGTCAAAAATGCTTTAATTTTGATTCCGACAGTTTTTCTGTGCTAGTTTTTTTCTGTATCTATGAAATTGCATACTTAAATTTCCAGATTTCAATAGTTAAATTTTTGTTCGTGATTTTTTATGTCTTATAATTCCGTCAAAAATGCTTTAATTTTGATACCGACAGCTTTTCTGTGGTAGTTTTTTCTGTATCTATGAAATTGCATACTTAAATTACCAGATTTCAATAGTTAAATTGTTTTTCGTTATTTTGTAGGTCTTATAATTCCGTTAAAAATGCTTTAATTTTGATGCCCACATCTTTTCGGTTCTAGCTTTTTCTGTATCTATTAAATTACATACTTAAATTGCCAGATTTCAATAGTTAAATTTTTGTTCGTTTTTTTTAGGTCTTATTATTCCGTCAAAAATGCTTTAATTTTGATTCCGACAGCATTTCTGTGCTAGTTTTTTCTGCATCTATGAAATTGCATACTTAAATTTCCAGATTTCAATAGTTAAATTTTTGTTCGTTATTTTTTGGTCTTATAATTCCATCAAAAATGCTTTAATTTTGATTCCGACAGCTTTTCTGTGCTAGTTTTTTCTGTATCTATGAAATTGCATACTTAAATTTCCAGATTTCAATAGTTAAATTTTTGTTCGTTATTTTTTGGGTCTTATAATTCCGTCAAAAATGCTTTAATTTTGATACCGACAGCTTTTCTGTGGTAGTTTTTTCTGTATCTATGAAATTGCATACTTAAATTACCAGATTTCAATAGTTAAATTGTTTTTCGTTATTTTGTAGGTCTTATAATTCCGTTAAAAATGCTTTAATTTTGATGCCCACATCTTTTCGGTTCTAGCTTTTTCTGTATCTATTAAATTACATACTTAAATTGCCAGATTTCAATAGTTAAATTTTTGTTAGTTTTTTTTAGGTCTTATTATTCCGTCAAAAATGCTTTAATTTTGATTCCGACAGCATTTCTGTGCTAGTTTTTTCTGCATCTATGAAATTGCATACTTAAATTGCCAGATTTCAATAGTTAAATTTTTGTTCGTTATTTTTAGGTCTTATAATTCCGTCAAAAATGCTTTAATTTTGATTCCGACAGCTTTTCTGTGCTAGTTTTTTCTGTATCTATGAAATTGCATACTTAAATTTCCAGATTTCAATAGTTAAATTTTTGTTCGTGATTTTTTAGGTCTTATAATTCCGTCAAAAATGCTTTAATTTTGATTCCGACAGTTTTTCTGTGCTAGTTTTTTTCTGTATCTATGAAATTGCATACTTAAATTTCCAGATTTCAATAGTTAAATTTTTGTTCGTGATTTTTTATGTCTTATAATTCCGTCAAAAATGCTTTAATTTTGATACCGACAGCTTTTCTGTGGTAGTTTTTTCTGTATCTATGAAATTGCATACTTAAATTACCAGATTTCAATAGTTAAATTGTTTTTCGTTATTTTGTAGGTCTTATAATTCCGTTAAAAATGCTTTAATTTTGATGCCCACATCTTTTCGGTTCTAGCTTTTTCTGTATCTATTAAATTACATACTTAAATTGCCAGATTTCAATAGTTAAATTTTTGTTCGTTTTTTTAGGTCTTATTATTCCGTCAAAAATGCTTTAATTTTGATTCCGACAGCATTTCTGTGCTAGTTTTTTCTGCATCTATGAAATTGCATACTTAAATTGCCAGATTTCAATAGTTAAATTTTTGTTCGTTATTTTTAGGTCTTATAATTCCGTCAAAAATGCTTTAATTTTGATTCCGACAGCTTTTCTGTGCTAGTTTTTTCTGTATCTATGAAATTGCATACTTAAATTTCCAGATTTCAATAGTTAAATTTTTTGTTCGTTATTTTTTGGGTCTTATAATTCCGTCAAAAATGCTTTAATTTTGATTCCGACAGCTTTTCTGGCTAGTTTTTCTTTATCTATGAAATTGCATACTTTTAATTTTTTTTTTTTTTAAATTATTTTTTTGTTCGTGATTTTTTAGGTCTTATAACTCCGTCAAAAATGCTTTAATTTTGATTCCGACAGCTTTTCTGTGCTAGTTTTTTCTGTATCTATGAAATTGCATACTTAAATTTCCAGATTTCAATAGTTAAATTTTTGTTCGTGATTTTTTAGGTCTTATAATTCCGTCAAAAATGCTTTAATTTTGATTCCGACAGTTTTTCTGTGCTAGTTTTTTCTGTATCTATGAAATTGCATACTTAAATTTCCAGATTTCAATAGTTACATTTTTGTTCGTTATTTTTTAGGTCTTATAATTCCGTCAAAAATGCTTTAATTTTGATTCCGACAGCTTTTCTGTTCTAGTTTTTTCTGTATCTATGAAATTGCATACTTAAATTGCCAGATTTCAATAGTTAAATTGTTTTTCGTTTTTTTTAGGTGTTATAACTCCGTTAAAAATGCTTTAATTTTGATGCCCACATCTTTTCGGTTCTAGCTTTTCTGTATCTATTAAATTACATACTTAAATTGCCAGATTTCAATAGTTAAATTTTTGTTCGTTTTTTTAGGTCTTATTATTCCGTCAAAAATGCTTTAATTTTGATACCGACAGCATTTCTGTGCTAGTTTTTTCTGCATCTATGAAATTGCATACTTAAATTGCCAGATTTCAATAGTTAAATTTTTGTTCGTTATTTTTAGGTCTTATAATTCCGTCAAAAATGCTTTAATTTTGATTCCGACAGCTTTTCTGTGCTAGTTTTTTCTGTATCTATGAAATTGCATACTTAAATTGCCAGATTTCAATAGTTAAATTTTTGTTCGTTATTTTTTAGGTCTTATAATTCCGTCAAAAATGCTTTAATTTTGATTCCGACAGCTTTTCTGTGCTAGTTTTTTCTTTATCTATGAAATTGCATACTTAAATTGCCCGATTTTTAAAGTTACATTTTTGTTCGTGATTTTTTAGGTCTTATAACTCCGTCAAAAATGCTTTAATTTTGATTCCGACAGCTTTTCCGTTCTAGTTTTTTCTGAATCTATTAAATTGCATACTTAATTTGCCAGATTTCAATAGTTAAATTTTTGTTCGTCTTTTTTAGGTCTTATTATTCCGTCAAAAATGCTTTAATTTTGATACACAGCTTTTCTGTGCTAGTTTGACAGATTTCAATAGTTAAATTTTTGTTCGTTATTTTTTAGGTCTTATAATTTCGTCAAAAATGATTTAATTTTGATTCCGACAGCTTTTCTGTGCTAGTTTTTTTTTTATCTATGAAATTGCATACTTAAATTCCTAGATTTCAATAGTTAAATTTTTGTTCGTGATTTTTTAGGTCTTATAATTCCGTCAAAAATGCTTTAATTTTGATACCGACAGCTTTTCTGTGCTAGTTTTTTCTGTATCTATGAAATTGCATACTTAAATTGCCAGATTTTAATAGTTAAATTGTTTTTCGTTATTTTTTAGGTCTTATAATTCCGTCAAAAATGCTTTAATTTTGATACCGACAGCTTTTCTGTATCTATGAAATTGCATACTTTAATCGCCAGATTTCAATAGTTAAATTGTTTTTCGTTTTTTTAGGTCTTATAATTCCGTCAAAAATGCTTTAATTTTCATTCCGACAGCTTTTCTGTTCTAGTTTTTTCTGTATCTATGAAATTGCATACTTAAATTGCCAGATTTCAATAGTTAAATTGTTTTTCGTTTTTTTAGGTGTTATAACTCCGTCAAAAATGCTTTAATTTTGATTCCGACATCTTTTCGGTTCTAGTTTTTTCTTTATCTATTAAATTACATACTTAAATTTCCAGATTTCAATAGTTAAATTTTTTGTTCGTTTTTTAGGTCTTATTATTCCGTCAAAAATGCTTTAATTTTGATACCGACAGCTTTTCTGTGCTAGTTTTTTCTGTATCTATGAAATTGCATACTTAAATTTCCAGATTTCAATAGTTAAATTGTTTTTCGTGATTTTTTAGGTCTTATAATTCCGTCAAAAATGCTTTAATTTTGATACCGACAGCTTTTCTGTGCTAGTTTTTTCTGTATCTATGAAATTGCATACTTAAATCGCCAGATTTCAATAGTTATATTTTTTTCTTTTTTTTAGGTGTTATAACTCCGTCAAAAATGCTTTAATTTTGATTCTGACATCTTTTCGGTTCTAGTTTTTTCTGTATCTATTAAATTACATACTTAAATTGCCAGATTTCAATAGTTACATTTTTGTTTGTTTTTTTAGGTCTTATTATTCCGTCAAAAATGCTTTAATTTTGATTCCGACAGCTTTTCTGTGCTAGTTTTTTCTGTATCTATGAAATTGCATACTTAAATTGCCAGATTTCAATAGTTAAATTTTTATTCGTTATTTTTAGGTCTTATAATTCCGTCAAAAATGCTTTAATTTTGATTCCGACAGCTTTTCTGTGCTAGTTTGACAGATTTCAATAGTTAAATTTTTGTTCGTTATTTTTTAGGTCTTATAATTTTGTCAAAAATGATTTAATTTTGATTCCGACAGCTTTTCTGTGCTAGTTTTTTCTGTATCTATGAAATTGCATACTTAAATTGCAAGATTTCAATAGTTAAATTGTTTTTCGTTATTTTTTAGGTCTTATAATTCCGTCAAAAATGCTTTAATTTTGATACCGACAGCTTTTCTGTATCTATGAAATTGCATACTTTAATCGCCAGATTTCAATAGTTAAATTGTTTTTCGTTTTTTTTTAGGTCTTATAATTCCGTCAAAAATGCTTTAATTTTCATTCCGACAGCTTTTCTGTTCTAGTTTTTTCTGTATCTATGAAATTGCATACTTAAATTGCCAGATTTCAATAGTTAAATTGTTTTTCGTTTTTTTTAGGTGTTATAACTCCGTCAAAAATGCTTTAATTTTTATTCTGACATCTTTTCGGTTCTAGTTTTTTCTGTATCTATTAAATTACATACTTAAATTTCCAGATTTCAATAGTTAAATTTTTGTTCGTTTTTTTAGGTCTTATTATTCCGTCAAAAATGCTTTAATTTTGATACCGACAGCTTTTCTGTGCTAGTTTTTTCTGTATCTATTAAATTACATACTTAAATTGCCAGATTTCAATAGTTAAATTTTTGTTCGTCTTTTTTAGGTCTTATTATTCCGTCAAAAATGCTTTAATTTTGATTCCGACAGCTTTTCTGTTCTAATTTTTTCTGTATCTATGAAATTGCATACTTAAATTGCCAGATTTCAATAGTTAAATTGTTTTTCGTTTTTTTTTAGGTGTTATAACTCCGTTAAAAATGCTTTAATTTTGATGCCCACATCTTTTCGGTTCTAGCTTTTTCTGTATCTATTAAATTACATACTTAAATTGCCAGATTTCAATAGTTAAATTTTTGTTAGTTTTTTTTAGGTCTTATTATTCCGTCAAAAATGCTTTAATTTTGATTCCGACAGCATTTCTGTGCTAGTTTTTTCTGCATCTATGAAATTGCATACTTAAATTGCCAGATTTCAATAGTTAAATTTTTGTTCGTTATTTTTAGGTCTTATAATTCCGTCAAAAATGCTTTAATTTTGATTCCGACAGCTTTTCTGTGCTAGTTTTTTCTGTATCTATGAAATTGCATACTTAAATTTCCAGATTTCAATAGTTAAATTTTTGTTCGTGATTTTTTAGGTCTTATAATTCCGTCAAAAATGCTTTAATTTTGATTCCGACAGTTTTTCTGTGCTAGTTTTTTTCTGTATCTATGAAATTGCATACTTAAATTTCCAGATTTCAATAGTTAAATTTTTGTTCGTGATTTTTTATGTCTTATAATTCCGTCAAAAATGCTTTAATTTTGATACCGACAGCTTTTCTGTGGTAGTTTTTTCTGTATCTATGAAATTGCATACTTAAATTACCAGATTTCAATAGTTAAATTGTTTTTCGTTATTTTGTAGGTCTTATAATTCCGTTAAAAATGCTTTAATTTTGATGCCCACATCTTTTCGGTTCTAGCTTTTTCTGTATCTATTAAATTACATACTTAAATTGCCAGATTTCAATAGTTAAATTTTTGTTCGTTTTTTTAGGTCTTATTATTCCGTCAAAAATGCTTTAATTTTGATTCCGACAGCATTTCTGTGCTAGTTTTTTCTGCATCTATGAAATTGCATACTTAAATTGCCAGATTTCAATAGTTAAATTTTTGTTCGTTATTTTTAGGTCTTATAATTCCGTCAAAAATGCTTTAATTTTGATTCCGACAGCTTTTCTGTGCTAGTTTTTTCTGTATCTATGAAATTGCATACTTAAATTTCCAGATTTCAATAGTTAAATTTTTGTTCGTTATTTTTTGGGTCTTATAATTCCGTCAAAAATGCTTTAATTTTGATTCCGACAGCTTTTCTGTGCTAGTTTTTTCTTTATCTATGAAATTGCATACTTAAATTGCCCGATTTTTAAAGTTACATTTTTGTTCGTGATTTTTTAGGTCTTATAACTCCGTCAAAAATGCTTTAATTTTGATTCCGACAGCTTTTCTGTGCTAGTTTTTTTCTGTATCTATGAAATTGCATACTTAAATTTCCAGATTTCAATAGTTAAATTTTTGTTCGTGATTTTTTAGGTCTTATAATTCCGTCAAAAATGCTTTAATTTTGATTCCGACAGTTTTTCTGTGCTAGTTTTTTTCTGTATCTATGAAATTGCATACTTAAATTTCCAGATTTCAATAGTTACATTTTTGTTCGTTATTTTTTAGGTCTTATAATTCCGTCAAAAATGCTTTAATTTTGATTCCGACAGCTTTTCTGTTCTAGTTTTTTCTGTATCTATGAAATTGCATACTTAAATTGCCAGATTTCAATAGTTAAATTGTTTTTCGTTTTTTTTTAGGTGTTATAACTCCGTTAAAAATGCTTTAATTTTGATGCCCACATCTTTTCGGTTCTAGCTTTTTCTGTATCTATTAAATTACATACTTAAATTGCCAGATTTCAATAGTTAAATTTTTGTTCGTTTTTTTTAGGTCTTATTATTCCGTCAAAAATGCTTTAATTTTGATTCCGACAGCATTTCTGTGCTAGTTTTTTCTGCATCTATGAAATTGCATACTTAAATTGCCAGATTTCAATAGTTAAATTTTTGTTCGTTATTTTTAGGTCTTATAATTCCGTCAAAAATGCTTTAATTTTGATTCCGACAGCTTTTCTGTGCTAGTTTTTTCTGTATCTATGAAATTGCATACTTAAATTTCCAGATTTCAATAGTTAAATTTTTGTTCGTTATTTTTTAGGTCTTATAATTCCGTCAAAAATGCTTTAATTTTGATTCCGACAGCTTTTCTGTGCTAGTTTTTTCTTTATCTATGAAATTGCATACTTAAATTGCCCGATTTTTAAAGTTACATTTTTGTTCGTGATTTTTTAGGTCTTATAACTCCGTCAAAAATGCTTTAATTTTGATTCCGACAGCTTTTCCGTTCTAGTTTTTTCTGAATCTATTAAATTGCATACTTAATTTGCCAGATTTCAATAGTTAAATTTTTGTTCGTCTTTTTTAGGTCTTATTATTCCGTCAAAAATGCTTTAATTTTGATACCGACAGCTTTTCTGTGCTAGTTTTTTCTGTATCTATGAAATTGCATACTTAAATTTCCAGATTTCAATAGTTACATTTTTGTTCGTGATTTTTTAGGTCTTATAATTCCGTCAAAAATGCTTTAATTTTGATACCGACAGCTTTTCTGTGCTAGTTTTTTCTGTATCTATGAAATTGCATACTTAAATTGCCAGATTTCAATAGTTAAATTTTTGTTCGTTATTTTTAGGTCTTATAATTCCGTCAAAAATGCTTTAATTTTGATTCCGACAGCTTTTCTGTGCTAGTTTGACAGATTTCAATAGTTAAATTTTTGTTCGTTATTTTTTAGGTCTTATAATTTCGTCAAAAATGATTTAATTTTGATTCCGACAGCTTTTCTGTGCTAGTTTTTTTTTTATCTATGAAATTGCATACTTAAATTCCTAGATTTCAATAGTTAAATTTTTGTTCGTGATTTTTTAGGTCTTATAATTCCGTCAAAAATGCTTTAATTTTGATACCGACAGCTTTTCTGTGCTAGTTTTTTCTGTATCTATGAAATTGCATACTTAAATTGCCAGATTTTAATAGTTAAATTGTTTTTCGTTATTTTTTAGGTCTTATAATTCCGTCAAAAATGCTTTAATTTTGATACCGACAGCTTTTCTGTATCTATGAAATTGCATACTTTAATCGCCAGATTTCAATAGTTAAATTGTTTTTCGTTTTTTTTAGGTCTTATAATTCCGTCAAAAATGCTTTAATTTTCATTCCGACAGCTTTTCTGTTCTAGTTTTTTCTGTATCTATGAAATTGCATACTTAAATTGCCAGATTTCAATAGTTAAATTGTTTTTCGTTTTTTTTAGGTGTTATAACTCCGTCAAAAATGCTTTAATTTTGATGCCCACATCTTTTCGGTTCTAGCTTTTTCTGTATCTATTAAATTACATACTAAATTGCCAGATTTCAATAGTTAAATTTTTGTTCGTTTTTTTAGGTCTTATTATTCCGTCAAAAATGCTTTAATTTTGATTCCGACAGCATTTCTGTGCTAGTTTTTTTCTGCATCTATGAAATTGCATACTTAAATTGCCAGATTTCAATAGTTAAATTTTTGTTCGTTATTTTTAGGTCTTATAATTCCGTCAAAAATGCTTTAATTTTGATTCCGACAGCTTTTCTGTGCTAGTTTTTTCTGTATCTATGAAATTGCATACTTAAATTTCCAGATTTCAATAGTTAAATTTTTGTTCGTTATTTTTTAGGTCTTATAATTCCGTCAAAAATAAGCTTTAATTTTGATTCCGACAGCTTTTCTGTGCTAGTTTTTTCTTTATCTATGAAATTGCATACTTAAATTGCCCGATTTTTAAAGTTACATTTTTGTTCGTGATTTTTTAGGTCTTATAACTCCGTCAAAAATGCTTTAATTTTGATTCCGACAGCTTTTCCGTTCTAGTTTTTTCTGAATCTATTAAATTGCATACTTAATTTGCCAGATTTCAATAGTTAAATTTTTGTTCGTCTTTTTTAGGTCTTATTATTCCGTCAAAAATGCTTTAATTTTGATACCGACAGCTTTTCTGTGCTAGTTTTTTCTGTATCTATGAAATTGCATACTTAAATTTCCAGATTTCAATAGTTACATTTTTGTTCGTGATTTTTTAGGTCTTATAATTCCGTCAAAAATGCTTTAATTTTGATACCGACAGCTTTTCTGTGCTAGTTTTTTCTGTATCTATGAAATTGCATACTTAAATTGCCAGATTTCAATAGTTAAATTTTTGTTCGTTATTTTTAGGTCTTATAATTCCGTCAAAAATGCTTTAATTTTGATTCCGACAGCTTTTCTGTGCTAGTTTGACAGATTTCAATAGTTAAATTTTTGTTCGTTATTTTTTAGGTCTTATAATTTCGTCAAAAATGATTTAATTTTGATTCCGACAGCTTTTCTGTGCTAGTTTTTTCTGCATCTATGAAATTGCATACTTAAATTCCTAGATTTCAATAGTTAAATTTTTGTTCGTGATTTTTTAGGTCTTATAATTCCGTCAAAAATGCTTTAATTTTGATACCGACAGCTTTTCTGTGCTAGTTTTTTCTGTATCTATGAAATTGCATACTTAAATTGCCAGATTTTAATAGTTAAATTGTTTTTCGTTATTTTTTAGGTCTTATAATTCCGTCAAAAATGCTTTAATTTTGATACCGACAGCTTTTCTGTATCTATGAAATTGCATACTTTAATCGCCAGATTTCAATAGTTAAATTGTTTTTCGTTTTTTTTAGGTCTTATAATTCCGTCAAAATGCTTTAATTTTCATTCCGACAGCTTTTCTGTTCTAGTTTTTTCTGTATCTATGAAATTGCATACTTAAATTGCCAGATTTCAATAGTTAAATTGTTTTTCGTTTTTTTTAGGTGTTATAACTCCGTCAAAAATGCTTTAATTTTGATTCTGACATCTTTTCGGTTCTAGTTTTTTCTTTATCTATTAAATTACATACTTAAATTTCCAGATTTCAATAGTTAAATTTTTGTTCGTTTTTTTAGGTCTTATTATTCCGTCAAAAATGCTTTAATTTTGATACAGACAGCTTTTCTGTGCTAGTTTTTTCTGTATCTATGAAATTGCATACTTAAATTTCCAGATTTCAATAGTTAAATTGTTTTTCGTGATTTTTTAGGTCTTATAATTCCGTCAAAAATGCTTTAATTTTGATACCGACAGCTTTTCTGTGCTAGTTTTTTCTGTATCTATGAAATTGCATACTTAAATCGCCAGATTTCAATAGTTATATTTTTTTTTCTTTTTTTTTAGGTGTTATAACTCCGTCAAAAATGCTTTAATTTTGATTCTGACATCTTTTCGGTTCTAGTTTTTTCTGTATCTATTAAATTACATACTTAAATTGCCAGATTTCAATAGTTACATTTTTGTTTGTTTTTTTTAGGTCTTATTATTCCGTCAAAAATGCTTTAATTTTGATTCCGACAGCTTTTCTGTGCTAGTTTTTTCTGTATCTATGAAATTGCATACTTAAATTGCCAGATTTCAATAGTTAAATTTTTATTCGTTATTTTTAGGTCTTATAATTCCGTCAAAAATGCTTTAATTTTGATTCCGACAGCTTTTCTGTGCTAGTTTGACAGATTTCAATAGTTAAATTTTTGTTCGTTATTTTTTAGGTCTTATAATTTTGTCAAAAATGATTTAATTTTGATTCCGACAGCTTTTCTGTGCTAGTTTTTTCTGTATCTATGAAATTGCATACTTAAATTGCAAGATTTCAATAGTTAAATTGTTTTTCGTTATTTTTTAGGTCTTATAATTCCGTCAAAAATGCTTTTAATTTTGATACCGACAGCTTTTCTGTATCTATGAAATTGCATACTTTAATCGCCAGATTTCAATAGTTAAATTGTTTTTCGTTTTTTTTTAGGTCTTATAATTCCGTCAAAAATGCTTTAATTTTCATTCCGACAGCTTTTCTGTTCTAGTTTTTTCTGTATCTATGAAATTGCATACTTAAATTGCCAGATTTCAATAGTTAAATTGTTTTTCGTTTTTTTTAGGTGTTATAACTCCGTCAAAAATGCTTTAATTTTTATTCTGACATCTTTTCGGTTCTAGTTTTTTCTGTATCTATTAAATTACCTACTTAAATTTCCAGATTTCAATAGTTAAATTTTTGTTCGTTTTTTTAGGTCTTATTATTCCGTCAAAAATGCTTTAATTTTGATTCCGACAGCATTTCTGTGCTAGTTTTTTCTGTATCTATTAAATTACATACTTAAATTGCCAGATTTCAATAGTTAAATTTTTGTTCGTCTTTTTTAGGTCTTATTATTCCGTCAAAAATGCTTTAATTTTGATACCGACAGCTTTTCTGTGCTAGTTTTTTCTGTATCTATGAAATTGCATACTTAAATTTCCAGATTTCAATAGTTACATTTTTGTTCGTGATTTTTTAGGTCTTATAATTCCGTCAAAAATGCTTTAATTTTGATACCGACAGCTTTTCTGTGCTAGTTTTTTCTGTATCTATGAAATTGCATACTTAAATTGCCAGATTTCAATAGTTAAATTGTTTTTCGTTATTTTTTAGGTCTTATAATTCCGTCAAAAATGCTTTAATTTTGATACCGACAGCTTTTCTGTATCTATGAAATTGCATACTTTAATCGCCAGATTTCAATAGTTAAATTGTTTTTCGTTTTTTTTTAGGTCTTATAATTCCGTCAAAAATGCTTTAATTTTCATTCCGACAGCTTTTCTGTTCTAGTTTTTTCTGTATCTATGAAATTGCATACTTAAATTGCCAGATTTCAATAGTTAAATTGTTTTTCGTTTTTTTTAGGTGTTATAACTCCGTCAAAAATGCTTTAATTTTTATTCTGACATCTTTTCGGTTCTAGTTTTTTCTGTATCTAATAAATTACATACTTAAATTTCCAGATTTCAATAGTTAAATTTTTGTTCGTTTTTTTAGGTCTTATTATTCCGTCAAAAATGCTTTAATTTTGATACCGACAGCTTTTCTGTGCTAGTTTTTTCTGTATCTATGAAATTGCATACTTAAATTGCCAGATTTCAATAGTTAAATTGTTTTCCGTTTTTTTTAGGTCTTATAATTCCGTCAAAAATGCTTTAATTTTGATACCACAGCTTTTCTGTGCTAGTTTTTTCTGTATCTATGAAATTGCATACTTAAATTGCCAGATTTCAATAGTTAAATTGTTTTTCGTGATTTTTTAGGTCTTATAATTCCGTCAAAAATGCTTTAATTTTGATACCGACAGCTTTTCTGTGCTAGTTTTTTCTGTATCTATGAAATTGCATACTTAAATTGCCAGATTTCAATAGTTAAATTGTTTTTCGTTATATTTTAGGTCTTATAATTCCGTCAAAAATGCTTTAATTTTGATACCGACAGCTTTTCTGTGCTAGTTTTTTCTGTATCTATGAAATTGCATACTTAAATTTCCAGATTTCAATAGTTAAATTGTTTTTCGTGATTTTTTAGGTCTTATAATTCCGTCAAAAATGCTTTAATTTTGATTCTGACATCTTTTCGGTTCTAGTTTTTTCTGTATCTATTAAATTACATACTTAAATTTCCAGATTTCAATAGTTACATTTTTGTTCGTGATTTTTTAGGTCTTATAATTCCGTCAAAAATGCTTTAATTTTGATACCGACAGCTTTTCTGTGCTAGTTTTTTCTGTATCTATGAAATTGCATACTTAAATTGCCAGATTTTAATAGTTAAATTGTTTTTCGTTATTTTTTAGGTCTTATAATTCCGTCAAAAATGCTTTAATTTTGATACCGACAGCTTTTCTGTATCTATGAAATTGCATACTTTAATCGCCAGATTTCAATAGTTAAATTGTTTTTCGTTTTTTTTAGGTCTTATAATTCCGTCAAAAATGCTTTAATTTTCATTCCGACAGCTTTTCTGTTCTAGTTTTTTCTGTATCTATGAAATTGCATACTTAAATTGCCAGATTTCAATAGTTAAATTGTTTTTCGTTTTTTTTAGGTGTTATAACTCCGTCAAAAATGCTTTAATTTTGATTCTGACATCTTTTCGGTTCTAGTTTTTTCTTTATCTATTAAATTACATACTTAAATTTCCAGATTTCAATAGTTAAATTTTTGTTCGTTTTTTTAGGTCTTATTATTCCGTCAAAAATGCTTTAATTTTGATTCCGACAGCTTTTCTGTGCTAGTTTTTTCTGTATCTATTAAATTGCATACTTAATTTGCCAGATTTCAATAGTTAAATTGTTTTTCGTTTTTTTTAGATGTTATAACTCCGTCAAAAATTCTTTAATTTTGATCCCGACATCTTTTCGGTTCTAGTTTTTCTGTATTTATTAAATTACATACTTAAATTGCCAGATTTCAATAGTTACATTTTTGTTTGTTTTTTTTAGGTCTTATTATTCCGTCAAAAATGCTTTAATTTTGATTCCGACAGCTTTTCTGTGCTAGTTTTTTCTGTATCTATAAAATTGCATACTTAAATTGCCAGATTTCAATAGTTAAATTTTTGTTCGTTATTTTTAGGTCTTATAATTCCGTCAAAAATGCTTTAATTTTGATTCCGACAGCTTTTCTGTGCTAGTTTGACAGATTTCAATAGTTAAATTTTTGTTCGTTATTTTTTAGGTCTTATAATTTCGTCAAAAATGATTCAAATTTGATTCCGACAGCTTTTCTGTGCTAGTTTTTTTTTTATCTATGAAATTGCATACTTAAATTCCTAGATTTCAATAGTTAAATTTTTGTTCGTGATTTTTTAGGTCTTATAATTCCGTCAAAAATGCTTTAATTTTGATACCGACAGCTTTTCTGTGCTAGTTTTTTCTGTATCTATGAAATTGCATACTTAAATTGCCAGATTTTAATAGTTAAATTGTTTTTCGTTATTTTTTAGGTCTTATAATTCCGTCAAAAATGCTTTAATTTTGATACCGACAGCTTTTCTGTATCTATGAAATTGCATACTTTAATCGCCAGATTTCAATAGTTAAATTGTTTTTCGTTTTTTTTAGGTCTTATAATTCCGTCAAAAATGCTTTAATTTTCATTCCGACAGCTTTTCTGTTCTAGTTTTTTCTGTATCTATGAAATTGCATACTTAAATTGCCAGATTTCAATAGTTAAATTTTTGTTCGTTTTTTTAGGTCTTATTATTCCGTCAAAAATGCTTTAATTTTGATACCGACAGCTTTTCTATGCTAGTTTTTTCTGTATCTATGAAATTGCATACTTAAATTTCCAGATTTCAATAGTTAAATTGTTTTTCGTGATTTTTTAGGTCTTATAATTCCGTCAAAAATGCTTTAATTTTGATACCGACAGCTTTTCTGTGCTAGTTTTTTCTGTATCTATGAAATTGCATACTTAAATCGCCAGATTTCAATAGTTATATTTTTTTTTCTTTTTTTTTAGGTGTTATAACTCCGTCAAAAATGCTTTAATTTTGATTCTGACATCTTTTCGGTTCTAGTTTTTTCTGTATCTATTAAATTACATACTTAAATTGCCAGATTTCAATAGTTACATTTTTGTTTGTTTTTTTTAGGTCTTATTATTCCGTCAAAAATGCTTTAATTTTGATTCCGACAGCTTTTCTGTGCTAGTTTTTTCTGTATCTATGAAATTGCATACTTAAATTGCCAGATTTCAATAGTTAAATTTTTATTCGTTATTTTTAGGTCTTATAATTCCGTCAAAAATGCTTTAATTTTGATTCCGACAGCTTTTCTGTGCTAGTTTGACAGATTTCAATAGTTAAATTTTTGTTCGTTATTTTTTAGGTCTTATAATTTTGTCAAAAATGATTTAATTTTGATTCCGACAGCTTTTCTGTGCTAGTTTTTTCTGTATCTATGAAATTGCATACTTAAATTGCCAGATTTCAATAGTTAAATTTTTATTCGTTATTTTTAGGTCTTATAATTCCGTCAAAAATGCTTTAATTTTGATTCCGACAGCTTTTCTGTGCTAGTTTGACAGATTTCAATAGTTAAATTTTTGTTCGTTATTTTTTAGGTCTTATAATTTTGTCAAAAATGATTTAATTTTGATACCGACAGCTTTTCTGTATCTATGAAATTGCATACTTTAATCGCCAGATTTCAATAGTTAAATTGTTTTTCGTTTTTTTTAGGTCTTATAATTCCGTCAAAAATGCTTTAATTTTCATTCCGACAGCTTTTCTGTTCTAGTTTTTTCTGTATCTATGAAATTGCATACTTAAATTGCCAGATTTCAATAGTTAAATTGTTTTTCGTTTTTTTTAGGTGTTATAACTCCGTCAAAAATGCTTTAATTTTTATTCTGACATCTTTTCGGTTCTAGTTTTTCTGTATCTATTAAATTACATACTTAAATTTCCAGATTTCAATAGTTAAATTTTTGTTCGTTTTTTTAGGTCTTATTATTCCGTCAAAAATGCTTTAATTTTGATACCGACAGCTTTTCTGTGCTAGTTTTTTCTGTATCTATTAAATTACATACTTAAATTGCCAGATTTCAATAGTTAAATTTTTGTTCGTCTTTTTAGGTCTTATTATTCCGTCAAAAATGCTTTAATTTTGATACCGACAGCTTTTCTGTGCTAGTTTTTTTCTGTATCTATGAAATTGCATACTTAAATTTCCAGATTTCAATAGTTACATTTTGTTCGTGATTTTTTAGGTCTTATAATTCCGTCAAAATGCTTTAATTTTGATACCGACAGCTTTTCTGTGCTAGTTTTTTCTGTATCTATGAAATTGCATACTTAAATTGCCAGATTTCAATAGTTAAATTGTTTTTCGTTATTTTTTAGGTCTTATAATTCCGTCAAAAATGCTTTAATTTTGATACCGACAGCTTTTCTGTATCTATGAAATTGCATACTTTAATCGCCAGATTTCAATAGTTAAATTGTTTTTCGTTTTTTTTTAGGTCTTATAATTCCGTCAAAAATGCTTTAATTTTCATTCCGACAGCTTTTCTGTTCTAGTTTTTTCTGTATCTATGAAATTGCATACTTAAATTGCCAGATTTCAATAGTTAAATTGTTTTTCGTTTTTTAGGTGTTATAACTCCGTCAAAAATGCTTTAATTTTTATTCTGACATCTTTTCGGTTCTAGTTTTTCTGTATCTAATAAATTACATACTTAAATTTCCAGATTTCAATAGTTAAATTTTTGTTCGTTTTTTTAGGTCTTATTATTCCGTCAAAAATGCTTTAATTTTGATACCGACAGCTTTTCTGTGCTAGTTTTTTCTGTATCTATGAAATTGCATACTTAAATTGCCAGATTTCAATAGTTAAATTGTTTTTCGTTTTTTTTAGGTCTTATAATTCCGTCAAAAATGCTTTAATTTTGATACCACAGCTTTTCTGTGCTAGTTTTTTCTGTATCTATGAAATTGCATACTTAAATTGCCAGATTTCAATAGTTAAATTGTTTTTCGTGATTTTTTAGGTCTTATAATTCCGTCAAAAATGCTTTAATTTTGATACCGACAGCTTTTCTGTGCTAGTTTTTTCTGTATCTATGAAATTGCATACTTAAATTGCCAGATTTCAATAGTTAAATTGTTTTTCGTTATTTTTTAGGTCTTATAATTCCGTCAAAAATGCTTTAATTTTGATACCGACAGCTTTTCTGTGCTAGTTTTTTCTGTATCTATGAAATTGCATACTTAAATTGCCAGATTTCAATAGTTAAATTGTTTTTCGTTTTTTTTAGGTCTTATTATTCCGTCAAAAATGCTTTAATTTTGATACCGACAGCTTTTCTGTGCTAGTTTTTTCTGTATCTATGAAATTGCATACTTAAATTTCCAGATTTCAATAGTTAAATTGTTTTTCGTGATTTTTTAGGTCTTATAATTCCGTCAAAAATGCTTTAATTTTGATACCGACAGCTTTTCTGTATCTATGAAATTGCATACTTTAATCGCCAGATTTCAATAGTTAAATTGTTTTTCGTTTTTTTAGGTCTTATAATTCCGTCAAAAATGCTTTAATTTTCATTCCGACAGCTTTTCTGTTCTAGTTTTTTCTGTATCTATGAAATTGCATACTTAAATTGCCAGATTTCAATAGTTAAATTGTTTTTCGTTTTTTTAGGTGTTATAACTCCGTCAAAAATGCTTTAATTTTGATTCTGACATCTTTTCGGTTCTAGTTTTTTCTTTATCTATTAAATTACATACTTAAATTTCCAGATTTCAATAGTTAAATTTTTGTTCGTTTTTTTAGGTCTTATTATTCCGTCAAAAATGCTTTAATTTTGATACCGACAGCTTTTCTGTGCTAGTTTTTTCTGTATCTATGAAATTGCATACTTAAATTTCCAGATTTCAATAGTTAAATTGTTTTTCGTGATTTTTTAGGTCTTATAATTCCGTCAAAAATGCTTTAATTTTGATACCGACAGCTTTTCTGTGCTAGTTTTTTCTGTATCTATGAAATTGCATACTTAAATCGCCAGATTTCAATAGTTATATTTTTTTTTCTTTTTTTTTAGGTGTTATAACTCCGTCAAAAATGCTTTAATTTTGATTCTGACATCTTTTCGGTTCTAGTTTTTTCTGTATCTATTAAATTACATACTTAAATTGCCAGATTTCAATAGTTACATTTTTGTTTGTTTTTTTAGGTCTTATTATTCCGTCAAAAATGCTTTAATTTTGATTCCGACAGCTTTTCTGTGCTAGTTTTTTCTGTATCTATGAAATTGCATACTTAAATTGCCAGATTTCAATAGTTAAATTTTTATTCGTTATTTTTAGGTCTTATAATTCCGTCAAAAAATGCTTTAATTTTGATTCCGACAGCTTTTCTGTGCTAGTTTGACAGATTTCAATAGTTAAATTTTTGTTCGTTATTTTTTAGGTCTTATAATTTTGTCAAAAATGATTTAATTTTGATTCCGACAGCTTTTCTGTGCTAGTTTTTTCTGTATCTATGAAATTGCATACTTAAATTGCCAGATTTCAATAGTTAAATTGTTTTTCGTTATTTTTTAGGTCTTATAACTCCGTCAAAAATGCTTTAATTTTTTATTCTGACATCTTTTCGGTTCTAGTTTTTCTCGTATCTATTAAATTACATACTTAAATTTCCAGATTTCAATAGTTAAATTTTTGTTCGTTTTTTTAGGTCTTATTATTCCGTCAAAAATGCTTTAATTTTGATACCGACAGCTTTTCTGTGCTAGTTTTTTCTGTATCTATTAAATTACATACTTAAATTGCCAGATTTCAATAGTTAAATTTTTGTTCGTCTTTTTTAGGTCTTATTATTCCGTCAAAAATGCTTTAATTTTGATACCGACAGCTTTTCTGTGCTAGTTTTTTCTGTATCTATGAAATTGCATACTTAAATTTCCAGATTTCAATAGTTACATTTTTGTTCGTGATTTTTTAGGTCTTATAATTCCGTCAAAAATGCTTTAATTTTGATACCGACAGCTTTTCTGTGCTAGTTTTTTCTGTATCTATGAAATTGCATACTTAAATTGCCAGATTTCAATAGTTAAATTGTTTTTCGTTATTTTTTAGGTCTTATAATTCCGTCAAAAATGCTTTAATTTTGATACCGACAGCTTTTCTGTATCTATGAAATTGCATACTTTAATCGCCAGATTTCAATAGTTAAATTGTTTTTCGTTTTTTTTTAGGTCTTATAATTCCGTCAAAAATGCTTTAATTTTCATTCCGACAGCTTTTCTGTTCTAGTTTTTTCTGTATCTATGAAATTGCATACTTAAATTGCCAGATTTCAATAGTTAAATTGTTTTTCGTTTTTTTTAGGTGTTATAACTCCGTCAAAAATGCTTTAATTTTTATTCTGACATCTTTTCGGTTCTAGTTTTTCTGTATCTAATAAATTACATACTTAAATTTCCAGATTTCAATAGTTAAATTTTTGTTCGTTTTTTTAGGTCTTATTATTCCGTCAAAAATGCTTTAATTTTGATACCGACAGCTTTTCTGTGCTAGTTTTTTCTGTATCTATGAAATTGCATACTTAAATTGCCAGATTTCAATAGTTAAATTGTCTTTCGTTTTTTTAGGTCTTATAATTCCGTCAAAAATGCTTTAATTTTGATACCACAGCTTTTCTGTGCTAGTTTTTTCTGTATCTATGAAATTGCATACTTAAATTGCCAGATTTCAATAGTTAAATTGTTTTTCGTGATTTTTTAGGTCTTATAATTCCGTCAAAAATGCTTTAATTTTGATACCGACAGCTTTTCTGTGCTAGTTTTTTTCTGTATCTATGAAATTGCATACTCAAATTGCCAGATTTCAATAGTTAAATTGTTTTTCGTTATTTTTTAGGTCTTATAATTCCGTCAAAAATGCTTTCATTTTGATACCGACAGCTTTTCTGTGCTAGTTTTTTCTGTATCTATGAAATTGCATACTTAAATTGCCAGATTTCAATAGTTAAATTGTTTTTCGTTTTTTTAGGTCTTATTATTCCGTCAAAAATGCTTTAATTTTGATACCGACAGCTTTTCTGTGCTAGTTTTTTCTGTATCTATGAAATTGCATACTTAAATTTCCAGATTTCAATAGTTAAATTGTTTTTCGTTATTTTTTAGGTCTTATAATTCCGTCAAAAATGCTTTAATTTTGATACCGACAGCTTTTCTGTCCTAGTTTTTTCTGTATCTATGAAATTGCATACTTAAATTGTCAGATTTCAATAGTTAAATTTTTGTTCGTTTTTTTAGGGTCTTATTATTCCGTCAAAAATGCTTTAATTTTGATTCTGACATCTTTTCGGTTCTAGTTTTTTCTGTATCTATTAAATTACATACTTAAATTTCCAGATTTCAATAGTTAAATTTTTGTTCGTTTTTTTAGGTCTTATTATTCCGTCAAAAATGCTTTAATTTTGATACCGACAGCTTTTCTGTGCTAGTTTTTTCTGTATCTATGAAATTGCATACTTAAATTTCCAGATTTCAATAGTTAAATTGTTTTTCGTTATTTTTTAGGTCTTATAATTCCGTCAAAAATGCTTTAATTTTGATACCGACAGCTTTTCTGTCCTAGTTTTTTCTGTATCTATGAAATTGCATACTTAAATTGTCAGATTTCAATAGTTAAATTTTTGTTCGTTTTTTTAGGTCTTATTATTCCGTCAAAAATGCTTTAATTTTGATACCGACAGCTTTTCTGTGCTAGTTTTTTCTGTATCTATGAAATTGCATACTTAAATTGCCAGATTTCAATAGTTAAATTGTTTTTCGTTTTTTTTAGGTCTTATAATTCCGTCAAAAATGCTTTAATTTTGATACCACAGCTTTTCTGTGCTAGTTTTTTCTGTATCTATGAAATTGCATACTTAAATTTCCAGATTTCAATAGTTAAATTTTTGTTCGTGATTTTTTAGGTCTTATAATTCCGTCAAAAATGCTTTAATTTTGATACCGACAGCTTTTCTGTGCTAGTTTTTTCTGTATCTATGAAATTGCATACTTAAATTGCCAGATTTCAATAGTTAAATTGTTTTTCGTTTTAGGTCCTATAATTCCGTCAAAAATGCTTTAATTTGGATTCCGACAGATTTCTGTGCTAGTTTTTTCTGTATCTATGAAATTGCATACTTAAATTTCCAGATTTCAATAGTTAAATTGTGTTTCGTTATTTTTTAGGTCTTATAATTCCGTCAAAAATGCTTTAATTTTGATACCGACAGCTTTTCTGTATCTATGAAATTGCATACTTAAATTGCCAGATTTCAATAGTTAAATTGTTTTCCTTTTTTTTTTAGGTGTTATAACTCCGTCAAAAATACTTTAATTTTGATGCCCACATCTTTTCGGTTCTAGTTTTTTCTGTATTTATTAAATTACATACTTAAATTGCCAGATTTCAATAGTTAAATTTTTGTTCGTTATTTTTAGGTCTTATAATTCCGTCAAAAATGCTTTAATTTTGATACCGACAGCTTTTCTGTATCTATGAAATTGCATACTTAAATTGCCAGACTTCAATAGTTAAATTGTTTTTCGTTTTATTTAGGTCCTATAATTCCGTCAAAAATGCTTTAATTTTGATTCCGACAGCTTTTCTGTGCTAGTTTTTTTCTGTATCTATGAAATTGCATACTTAAATTTCCAGATTTCAATAGTTAAATTGTTTTTCGTGATTTTTTAGGTCTTATAATTCCGTCAAAAATGCTTTAATTTTGATTCCGACAGCTTTTCTGTGCTAGTTTTTTTCTGTATCTATGAAATTGCATACTTAAATTTCCAGATTTCAATAGTTAAATTTTTGTTCGTTATTTTTTAGGTCTTATAATTCCGTCAAAAATGCTTTAATTTTGATACCGACAGCTTTTCTGTGCTAGTTTTTTCTGTATCTATGAAATTGCATACTCAAATTGCCAGATTTCAATAGTTAAATTGTTTTTCGTTATTTTTTAGGTCTTATAATTCCGTCAAAAATGCTTTAATTTTGATACCGACAGCTTTTCTGTGCTAGTTTTTTCTGTATCTATGAAATTGCATACTTAAATTGCCAGATTTCAATAGTTAAATTGTTTTTCGTGATTTTTTAGGTCTTATAATTCCGTCAAAAATGCTTTAATTTTGATACCGACAGCTTTTCTGTGCTAGTTTTTTCTGTATCTATGAAATTGCATACTCAAATTGCCAGATTTCAATAGTTAAATTGTTTTTCGTTATTTTTTAGGTCTTATAATTCCGTCAAAAATGCTTTAATTTTGATACCGACAGCTTTTCTGTGCTAGTTTTTTCTGTATCTATGAAATTGCATACTTAAATTGCCAGATTTCAATAGTTAAATTGTTTTTCGTTTTTTTAGGTCTTATTATTCCGTCAAAAATGCTTTAATTTTGATACCGACAGCTTTTCTGTGCTAGTTTTTTCTGTATCTATGAAATTGCATACTTAAATTTCCAGATTTCAATAGTTAAATTGTTTTTCGTGATTTTTTAGGTCTTATAATTCCGTCAAAAATGCTTTAATTTTGATTCTGACATCTTTTCGGTTCTAGTTTTTTCTGTATCTATTAAATTACATACTTAAATTTCCAGATTTCAATAGTTAAATTTTTGTTCGTTTTTTTAGGTCTTATTATTCCGTCAAAAATGCTTTAATTTTGATACCGACAGCTTTTCTGTGCTAGTTTTTTCTGTATCTATGAAATTGCATACTTAAATTGCCAGATTTCAATAGTTAAATTGTTTTTCGTTTTTTTTAGGTCTTATAATTCCGTCAAAAATGCTTTAATTTTGATACCACAGCTTTTCTGTGCTAGTTTTTTCTGTATCTATGAAATTGCATACTTAAATTGCCAGATTTCAATAGTTAAATTGTTTTTCGTGATTTTTTAGGTCTTATAATTCCGTCAAAAATGCTTTAATTTTGATACCGACAGCTTTTCTGTGCTAGTTTTTTCTGTATCTATGAAATTGCATACTCAAATTGCCAGATTTCAATAGTTAAATTGTTTTTCGTTATTTTTTAGGTCTTATAATTCCGTCAAAAATGCTTTAATTTTGATACCGACAGCTTTTCTGTGCTAGTTTTTTCTGTATCTATGAAATTGCATACTTAAATTGCCAGATTTCAATAGTTAAATTGTTTTTCGTTTTTTTTAGGTCTTATTATTCCGTCAAAAATGCTTTAATTTTGATACCGACAGCTTTTCTGTGCTAGTTTTTTCTGTATCTATGAAATTGCATACTTAAATTTCCAGATTTCAATAGTTAAATTGTTTTTCGTGATTTTTTAGGTCTTATAATTCCGTCAAAAATGCTTTAATTTTGATTCTGACATCTTTTCGGTTCTAGTTTTTTCTGTATCTATTAAATTACATACTTAAATTTCCAGATTTCAATAGTTAAATTTTTGTTCGTTTTTTTAGGTCTTATTATTCCGTCAAAAATGCTTTAATTTTGATACCGACAGCTTTTCTGTGCTAGTTTTTTCTGTATCTATGAAATTGCATACTTAAATTTCCAGATTTCAATAGTTAAATTGTTTTTCGTTATTTTTTAGGTCTTATAATTCCGTCAAAAATGCTTTAATTTTGATACCGACAGCTTTTCTGTCCTAGTTTTTTCTGTATCTATGAAATTGCATACTTAAATTGCCAGATTTCAATAGTTAAATTGTTTTTCGTTTTTTTTAGATGTTATAACTCCGTCAAAAATTCTTTAATTTTGATCCCGACATCTTTTCGGTTCTAGTTTTTTCTGTATTTATTAAATTACATACTTAAATTGCCAGATTTCAATAGTTAAATTTTTGTTCGTTATTTTTAGGTCTTATAATTCCGTCAAAAATGCTTTAATTTTGATACCGACAGCTTTTCTGTATCTATGAAATTGCATACTTAAATTGCCAGACTTCAATAGTTAAATTGTTTTTCGTTTTATTTAGGTCCTATAATTCCGTCAAAAATGCTTTAATTTTGATTCCGACAGCTTTTCTGTGCTAGTTTTTTTCTGTATCTATGAAATTGCATACTTAAATTTCCAGATTTCAATAGTTAAATTGTTTTTCGTGATTTTTTAGGTCTTATAATTCCGTCAAAAATGCTTTAATTTTGATACCGACAGCTTTTCTGTGCTAGTTTTTTCTGTATCTATGAAATTGCATACTTAAATTGCCAGATTTCAATAGTTAAATTGTTTTTCGTTTTAGGTCCTATAATTCCGTCAAAAATGCTTTAATTTGGATTCCGACAGATTTCTGTGCTAGTTTTTCTGTATCTATGAAATTGCATACTTAAATTTCCAGATTTCAATAGTTAAATTGTGTTTCGTTATTTTTTAGGTCTTATAATTCCGTCAAAAATGCTTTAATTTTGATACCGACAGCTTTTCTGTATCTATGAAATTGCATACTAAAATTGCCAGATTTCAATAGTTAAATTGTTTTCCTTTTTTTTTTAGGTGTTATAACTCCGTCAAAAATGCTTTAATTTTGATGCCCACATCTTTTCGGCTCTAGTTTTTTCTGTATCTATTAAATTACATACTTAAATTGCCAGATTTCAATAGTTAAATTTTTGTTAGTTTTTTTAGGTCTTATTATTCCGTCAAAAATGCTTTAATTTTGATTCCGACAGCATTTCTGTGCTTGTTTTTTCTGCATCTATGAAATTGCATACCTAAATTGCCAGATTTCAATAGTTACATTTTTGTTCGTTATTTTTAGGTCTTATAATTCCGTCAAAAATGCTTTAATTTTGATTCCGACAGCTTTTCTGTGCTAGTTTTTTTCTGTATCTATGAAATTGCACACCTAAATTGCCAGATTTCAATAGTTAAATTTTTTTTCGTGATTTTTTAGGTCTTATAATTCCGTCAAAAATGATTTAATTTTGATTCCGACAGCTTTTCTGTGCTAGTTTTTTTCTGTATCTATGAAATTGCATACTTAAATTTCCAGATTTCAATAGTTAAATTTTTGTTCGTGATTTTTTAGGTCTTATAATTCCGTCAAAAATGCTTTAATTTTGATACCGACAGCTTTTCTGTGCTAGTTTTTTCTGTATCTATGAAATTGCATACTTAAATTACCAGATTTCAATAGTTAAATTGTTTTTCGTTATTTTTTAGGTCTTATAATTCCGTCAAAAATGCTTTAATTTTGATTCCGACAGCTTTTCCGTTCTAGTTTTTTCTGTATCTATGAAATTGCATACTTAAGTTGCCAGATTTCAATAGTTAAATTGTTTTTCGTTTTTTTTAGATGTTTTAACTCCGTCAAAAATTCTTTAATTTTGATCCCGACATCTTTTCGGTTCTAGTTTTTTCTGTATTTATTAAATTACATACTTAAATTGCCAGATTTCAATAGTTAAATTTTTGTTCGTTATTTTTAGGTCTTATAATTCCGTCAAAAATGCTTTAATTTTGATACCGACAGCTTTTCTGTATCTATGAAATTGCATACTTTAATCGCCAGATTTCAATAGTTAAATTGTTTTTCGTTTTTTTTAGGTCTTATAATTCCGTCAAAAATGCTTTAACTTTCATTCCGACAGCTTTTCTGTTCTAGTTTTTTCTGTATCTATGAAATTGCATACTTAAATTGCCAGATTTCAATAGTTAAATTGTTTTTCGTTTTTTTTAGGTGTTATAACTCCGTCAAAAATGCTTTAATTTTGATTCTGACATCTTTTCGGTTCTAGTTTTTTCTGTATCTATTAAATTACATACTTAAATTTCCAGATTTCAATAGTTAAATTTTTGTTTGTTTTTTTAGGTCTTATTATTCCGTCAAAAATGCTTTAATTTTGATACCGACAGCTTTTCTGTGCTAGTTTTTTCTGTATCTATGAAATTGCATAGATAAATTTCCAGATTTCAATAGTTAAATTGTTTTTCGTGATTTTTTAGGTCTTATAATTCCGTCAAAAATGCTTTAATTTTGATACCGACAGCTTTTCTGTGCTAGTTTTTTCTGTATCTATGAAATTGCATACTTAAATCGCCAGATTTCAATAGTTATATTTTTTTTTCTTTTTTTTTAGGTGTTATAACTCCGTCAAAAATGCTTTAATTTTGATTCTGACATCTTTTCGGTTCTAGTTTTTTCTGTATCTATTAAATTACATACTTAAATTGCCAGATTTCAATAGTTACATTTTTGTTTGTTTTTTTTAGGTCTTATTATTCCGTCAAAAATGCTTTAATTTTGATTCCGACAGCTTTTCTGTGCTAGTTTTTTCTGTATCTATGAAATTGCATACTTAAATTGCCAGATTTCAATAGTTAAATTTTTATTCGTTATTTTTAGGTCTTATAATTCCGTCAAAAATGCTTTAATTTTGATTCCGACAGCTTTTCTGTGCTAGTTTGACAGATTTCAATAGTTAAATTGTTTTTCGTTATTTTTTAGGTCTTATAATTTTGTCAAAAATGATTTAATTTTGATTCCGACAGCTTTTCTGTGCTAGTTTTTTCTGTATCTATGAAATTGCATACTTAAATTGCCAGATTTCAATAGTTAAATTGTTTTTCGTTATTTTTTAGGTCTTATAATTCCGTCAAAAATGCTTTAATTTTGATACCGACAGCTTTTCTGTATCTATGAAATTGCATACTTTAATCGCCAGATTTCAATAGTTAAATTGTTTTTCGTTTTCTTTTAGGTCTTATAATTCCGTCAAAAATGCTTTAATTTTCATTCCGACAGCTTTTCTGTTCTAGTTTTTTCTGTATCTATGAAATTGCATACTTAAATTGCCAGATTTCAATAGTTAAATTGTTTTTCGTTTTTTTAGGTGTTATAACTCCGTCAAAAATTCTTTAATTTTTATTCTGACATCTTTTCGGTTCTAGTTTTTTCTGTATCTATTAAATTACATACTTAAATTTCCAGATTTCAATAGTTAAATTTTTGTTCGTTTTTTTAGGTCTTATTATTCCGTCAAAAATGCTTTAATTTTGATACCGACAGCTTTTCTGTGCTAGTTTTTTCTGTATCTATTAAATTACATACTTAAATTGCCAGATTTCAATAGTTAAATTTTTGTTCGTCTTTTTTAGGTCTTATTATTCCGTCAAAAATGCTTTAATTTTGATACCGACAGCTTTTCTGTGCTAGTTTTTTCTGTATCTATGAAATTGCATACTTAAATTGCCAGATTTCAATAGTTAAATTGTTTTTCGTGATTTTTTAGGTCTTATAATTCCGTCAAAAATGCTTTAATTTTGATACCGACAGCTTTTCTGTGCTAGTTTTTTCTGTATCTATGAAATTGCATACTTAAATTGCCAGATTTCAATAGTTAAATTGTTTTTCGTTTTTTTTTTAGGTCTTATAATTCCGTCAAAAATGCTTTAATTTTGATACCGACAGCTTTTCTGTGCTAGTTTTTTTCTGTATCTATGAAATTGCATACTTAAATTGCCAGATTTCAATAGTTAAATTGTTTTTCGTGATTTTTTAGGTCTTATTATTCCGTCAAAAATGCTTTAATTTTGATACCGACAGCTTTTCTGTGCTAGTTTTTTTCTGTATCTATGAAATTGCATACTTAAATTTCCAGATTTCAATAGTTAAATTGTTTTTCGTGATTTTTTAGGTCTTATAATTCCGTCAAAAATGCTTTAATTTTGATTCTGACATCTTTTCGGTTCTAGTTTTTTCTGTATCTATTAAATTACATACTTAAATTTCCAGATTTCAATAGTTAAATTTTTGTTCGTTTTTTTAGGTCTTATTATTCCGTCAAAAATGCTTTAATTTTGATACCGACAGCTTTTCTGTGCTAGTTTTTTCTGTATCTATGAAATTGCATACTTAAATTTCCAGATTTCAATAGTTAAATTGTTTTTCGTTATTTTTTAGGTCTTATAATTCCGTCAAAAATGCTTTAATTTTGATACCGACAGCTTTTCTGTCCTAGTTTTTTCTGTATCTATGAAATTGCATACTTAAATTGCCAGATTTCAATAGTTAAATTGTTTTTCGTTTTTTTTAGATGTTATAACTCCGTCAAAAATTCTTTAATTTTGATCCCGACATCTTTTCGGTTCTAGTTTTTTCTGTATTTATTAAATTACATACTTAAATTGCCAGATTTCAATAGTTAAATTTTTGTTCGTTATTTTTAGGTCTTATAATTCCGTCAAAAATGCTTTAATTTTGATACCGACAGCTTTTCTGTATCTATGAAATTGCATACTTAAATTGCCAGACTTCAATAGTTAAATTGTTTTTCTTTTTATTTAGGTCCTATAATTCCGTCAAAAATGCTTTAATTTTGATTCCGACAGCTTTTCTGTGCTAGTTTTTTTCTGTATCTATGAAATTGCATACTTAAATTTCCAGATTTCAATAGTTAAATTGTTTTGATTTTGACTGATTTTTTAGGTCTTATAATTCCGTCAAAAATGCTTTAATTTTGATACCGACAGCTTTTCTGTGCTAGTTTTTTCTGTATCTATGAAATTGCATACTTAAATTGCCAGATTTCAATAGTTAAATTGTTTTTCGTTTTAGGTCCTATAATTCCGTCAAAAATGCTTTAATTTGGATTCCGACAGATTTCTGTGCTAGTTTTTTCTGTATCTATGAAATTGCATACTTAAATTTCCAGATTTCAATAGTTAAATTGTGTTTCGTTATTTTTTAGGTCTTATAATTCCGTCAAAAATGCTTTAATTTTGATACCGACAGCTTTTCTGTATCTATGAAATTGCATACTTAAATTGCCAGATTTCAATAGTTAAATTGTTTTCCTTTTTTTTTTAGGTGTTATAACTCCGTCAAAAATGCTTTAATTTTGATGCCCACATCTTTTCGGTTCTAGTTTTTTCTGTATCTATTAAATTACATACTTAAATTGCCAGATTTCAATAGTTAAATTTTTGTTAGTTTTTTTAGGTCTTATTATTCCGTCAAAAATGCTTTAATTTTGATTCCGTCAGCATTTCTGTGCTAGTTTTTTCTGCATCTATGAAATTGCATACCTAAATTGCCAGATTTCAATAGTTACATTTTTGTTCGTTATTTTTAGGTCTTATAATTCCGTCAAAAATGCTTTAATTTTGATTCCGACAGCTTTTCTGTGCTAGTTTTTTTCTGTATCTATGAAATTGCACACCTAAATTGCCAGATTTCAATAGTTAAATTTTTTTTCGTGATTTTTTAGGTCTTATAATTCCGTCAAAAATGCTTTAATTTTGATTCCGACAGCTTTTCTGTGCTAGTTTTTTTCTGTATCTATGAAATTACATACTTAAATTTCCAGATTTCAATAGTTAAATTTTTGTTCGTGATTTTTTAGGTCTTATAATTCCGTCAAAAATGCTTTAATTTTGATACCGACAGCTTTTCTGTGCTAGTTTTTTCTGTATCTATGAAATTGCATACTTAAATTACCAGATTTCAATAGTTAAATTGTTTTTCGTTATTTTTTAGGTCTTATAATTCCGTCAAAAATGCTTTTATTTTGATCCCGACATCTTTTCGGTTCTAGTTTTTTCTGTATTTAATAAATTACATACTTAAATTGCCAGATTTCAATAGTTAAATTTTTGTTCGTTATTTTTAGGTCTTATAATTCCGTCAAAAATGCTTTAATTTTGATACCGACAGCTTTTCTGTATCTATGAAATTGCATACTTTAATCGCCAGATTTCAATAGTTAAATTGTTTTTCGTTTTTTTTAGGTCTTATAATTCCGTCAAAAATGCTTTAATTTTCATTCCGACAGCTTTTCTGTTCTAGTTTTTTCTGTATCTATGAAATTGCATACTTAAATTGCCAGATTTCAATAGTTAAATTGTTTTTCGTTTTTTTTAGGTGTTATAACTCCGTCAAAAATGCTTTAATTTTGATTCTGACATCTTTTCGGTTCTAGTTTTTTCTGTATCTATTAAATTACATACTTAAATTTCCAGATTTCAATAGTTAAATTTTTGTTTGTTTTTTTAGGTCTTATTATTCCGTCAAAAATGCTTTTATTTTGATACCGACAGCTTTTCTGTGCTAGTTTTTTCTGTATCTATGAAATTGCATACTTAAATTTCCAGATTTCAATAGTTAAATTGTTTTTCGTGATTTTTTAGGTCTTATAATTCCGTCAAAAATGCTTTAATTTTGATACCGACAGCTTTTCTGTGCTAGTTTTTTCTGTATCTATGAAATTGCATACTTAAATCGCCAGATTTCAATTGTTTTTCGTTTTTTTTAGGTCTTATAATTCCGTCAAAAATGCTTTAATTTTGATTCCGACAGCTTTTCTGTGCTAGTTTTTTCTGTATCTATGAAATTGCATACTTAAATTTCCATATTTCAATAGTTAAATTGTTTTTCGTTATTTTGTAGGTCTTATAATTCCGTCAAAAATGCTTTAATTTTGATACCGACAGCTTTTCTGTATCTATGAAATTGCATACTTAAATTGCCAGATTTCAATAGTTAAATTGTTTTTCGTTTTATTTAGGTCTTATAATTCCGTCAAAAATGCTTTAATTTTGATTCCGACAGCTTTTCTGTTCTAGTTTTTTTCTGTATCTATGAAATTGCATACTTAAATTTCCAGATTTCAATAGTTAAATTTTTGTTCGTGATTTTTTAGGTCTTATATTCCGTCAAAAATGCTTTAATTTTGATACCGACAGCTTTTCTGTGCTAGTTTTTTCTGTATCTATGAAATTGCATACTTAAATCGCCAGATTTCAATAGTTAAATTGTTTTTCGTTTTTTTTAGGTCTTATAATTCCGTCAAAAATGCTTTAATTTTGATACCGACAGCTTTTCTGTGCTAGTTTTTTCTGTATCTATGAAATTGCATACTTAAATTACCAGATTTCAATAGTTAAATTGTTTTTCGTTATTTTTTAGGTCTTATAATTCCGTCAAAAATGCTTTAATTTTGAGTCCGACAGCTTTTCCGTTCTAGTTTTTTCTGTATCTATGAAATTGCATACTTAAGTTGCCAGATTTCAATAGTTAAATTGTTTTTCGTTTTTTTTAGATGTTTTAACTCCGTCAAAAATTCTTTAATTTTGATCCCGACATCTTTTCGGTTCTAGTTTTTTCTGTATTTATTAGATTACATACTTAAATTGCCAGATTTCAATAGTTAAATTTTTGTTCGTTATTTTTAGGTCTTATAATTCCGTCAAAAATGCTTTAATTTTGATACCGACAGCTTTTCTGTATCTATGAAATTGCATACTTTAATCGCCAGATTTCAATAGTTAAATTGTTTTTCGTTTTTTTTAGGTCTTATAATTCCGTCAAAAATGCTTTAATTTTCATTCCGACAGCTTTTCTGTTCTAGTTTTTTCTGTATCTATGAAATTGCATACTTAAATTGCCAGATTTCAATAGTTAAATTGTTTTTCGTTTTTTTTAGGTGTTATAACTCCGTCAAAAATGCTTTAATTTTGATTTTGACATCTTTTCGGTTCTAGTTTTTTCTGTATCTATTAAATTACATACTTAAATTTCCAGATTTCAATAGTTAAATTTTTGTTCGTTTTTTTAGGTCTTATTATTCCGTCAAAAATGCTTTAATTTTGATACCGACAGCTTTTCTGTGCTAGTTTTTTCTGTATCTATGAAATTGCATACTTAAATTTCCAGATTTCAATAGTTAAATTGTTTTTCGTGATTTTTTAGGTCTTATAATTCCGTCAAAAATGCTTTAATTTTGATACCGACAGCTTTTCTGTGCTAGTTTTTTCTGTATCTATGAAATTGCATACTTAAATCGCCAGATTTCAATAGTTAAATTGTTTTTCGTTTTTTTTAGGTCTTATAATTCCGTCAAAAATGCTTTAATTTTGATTCCGACAGCTTTTCTGTGCTAGTTTTTTCTGTATCTATGAAATTGCATACTTAAATTTCCATATTTCAATAGTTAAATTGTTTTTCGTTATTTTGTAGGTCTTATAATTCCGTCAAAAATGCTTTAATTTTGATACCGACAGCTTTTCTGTATCTATGAAATTGCATACTTAAATTGCCAGATTTCAATAGTTAAATTGTTTTTCGTTTTATTTAGGTCTTATAATTCCGTCAAAAATGCTTTAATTTTGATTCCGACAGCTTTTCTGTTCTAGTTTTTTTCTGTATCTATGAAATTGCATACTTAAATTTCCAGATTTCAATAGTTAAATTTTTGTTCGTGATTTTTTAGGTCTTATATTCCGTCAAAAATGCTTTAATTTTGATACCGACAGCTTTTCTGTGCTAGTTTTTTCTGTATCTATGAAATTGCATACTTAAATCGCCAGATTTCAATAGTTAAATTGTTTTTCGTTTTTTTAGGTGTTATAATTCCGTCAAAAATGCTTTAATTTTGATTCCGACAGCTTTTCTGTTCTAGTTTTTTCTGTATCTATGAAATTGCATACTTAAATTGCCAGATTTCAATAGTTAAATTGTTTTTCGTTTTTTTTAGGTGTTATAACTCCGTCAAAAATGCTTTAATTTTGATTCTGACATCTTTTCGGTTCTAGTTTTTTCTGTATCTATTAAATTACATACTTAAATTTCCAGATTTCAATAGTTAAATTTTTGTTCGTTTTTTTAGGTCTTATTATTCCGTCAAAAATGCTTTAATTTTGATACCGACAGCTTTTCTGTGCTAGTTTTTTCTGTATCTATGAAATTGCATACTTAAATTTCCAGATTTCAATAGTTAAATTGTTTTTCGTTATTTTTTTAGGTCTTATAATTCCGTCAAAAATGCTTTAATTTTGATACCGACAGCTTTTCTGTATCTATGAAATTGCATACTTAAATTGCCAGATTTCAATAGTTAAATTGTTTTTCGTTTTATTTAGGTCCTATAATTCCGTCAAAATGCTTTAATTTTGATTCCGACAGATTTCTGTGCTAGTTTTTTTCTGTATCTATGAAATTGCATACTTAAATTTCCAGATTTCAATAGTTAAATTGTTTTTCGTTATTTTTTAGGTCTTATAATTCCGTCAAAAATGCTTTAATTTTGATACCGACAGCTTTTCTGTATCTATGAAATTGCATACTTAAATTGCCAGATTTCAATAGTTAAATTGTTTTTCGTTTTATTTAGGTCTTATAATTCCGTCAAAAATGCTTTAATTTTGATTCCGACAGCTTTTCTGTTCTAGTTTTTTTCTGTATCTATGAAATTGCATACTTAAATTTCCAGATTTCAATAGTTAAATTTTTGTTCGTGATTTTTTAGGTCTTATATTCCGTCAAAAATGCTTTAATTTTGATACCGACAGCTTTTCTGTGCTAGTTTTTTCTGTATCTATGAAATTGCATACTTAAATCGCCAGATTTCAATAGTTAAATTGTTTTTCGTTTTTTTTAGGTGTTATAATTCCGTCAAAAATGCTTTAATTTTGATTCCGACAGCTTTTCTGTTCTAGTTTTTTCTGTATCTATGAAATTGCATACTTAAATTGCCAGATTTCAATAGTTAAATTGTTTTTCGTTTTTTTTAGGTGTTATAACTCCGTCAAAAATGCTTTAATTTTGATTCTGACATCTTTTCGGTTCTAGTTTTTTCTGTATCTATTAAATTACATACTTAAATTTCCAGATTTCAATAGTTAAATTTTTGTTCGTTTTTTTAGGTCTTATTATTCCGTCAAAAATGCTTTAATTTTGATACCGACAGCTTTTCTGTGCTAGTTTTTTCTGTATCTATGAAATTGCATACTTAAATTTCCAGATTTCAATAGTTAAATTGTTTTTCGTTATTTTTTAGGTCTTATAATTCCGTCAAAAATGCTTTAATTTTGATACCGACAGCTTTTCTGTATCTATGAAATTGCATACTTAAATTGCCAGATTTCAATAGTTAAATTGTTTTTCGTTTTATTTAGGTCCTATAATTCCGTCAAAAATGCTTTAATTTTGATTCCGACAGATTTCTGTGCTAGTTTTTTCTGTATCTATGAAATTGCATACTTAAATTTCCAGATTTCAATAGTTAAATTGTTTTTCGTTATTTTTTAGGTCTTATAATTCCGTCAAAAATGCTTTAATTTTGATACCGACAGCTTTTCTGTATCTATGAAATTGCATACTTAAATTGCCAGATTTCAATAGTTAAATTTTTGTTCGTGATTTTTTAGGTCTTATAATTTCGTCAAAAATGCTTTAATTTTGATACCGACAGCTTTTCTGTGCTAGTTTTTTCTGTATCTATGAAATTGCATACTTAAATTGCCAGATTTCAATAGTTAAATTGTTTTCCTTTTTTTTTAGGTGCTATAACTCCGTCAAAAATGCTTTAATTTTGATGCCCACATCTTTTCGGTTCTAGTTTTTTCTGTATCTATTAAATTACATACTTAAATTGCCAGATTTCAATAATTAAATTTTTGTTAGTTTTTTTTAGGTCTTATTATTCCGTCAAAAATGCTTTAATTTTGATTCCGACAGCATTTCTGTGCTAGTTTTTTCTGTATCTATGAAATTGCATACTTAAATTGCCAGATTTCAATAGTTAAATTTTTGTTCGTGATTTTTTAGGTCTTATAATTCCGTCAAAAATGCTTTAATTTTGATACCGACAGCTTTTCTGTGCTAGTTTCTTCTGTATCTATGAAATTGCATACTTAAATTGCCAGATTTCAATAGTTAAATTGTTTTCCTTTTTTTTTAGGTGCTATAACTCCGTCAAAAATGCTTTAATTTTGATGCCCGCATCTTCTCGTTTCTAGTTTTTTCTGTATCTATTAAATTACATACTTAAATTGCCAGATTTCAATAATTAAATTTTTGTTAGTTTTTTTTAGGTCTTATTATTCCGTCAAAAATGCTTTAATTTTGATTCCGACAGCATTTCTGTGCTAGTTTTTTCTGTATCTATGAAATTGCATACTTAAATTGCCAGATTTCAATAGTTAAATTTTTGTTCGTGATTTTTTAGGTCTTATAATTCCGTCAAAAATGCTTTAATTTTGATACCGACAGCTTTTCTGTGCTAGTTTTTTCTGTATCTATGAAATTGCATACTTAAATTGCCAGATTTCAATAGTTAAATTGTTTTCCTTTTTTTTTAGGTGTTATAACTCCGTCAAAAATGCTTTAATTTTGATGCCAACATCTTTTCGGTTCTAGTTTTTTCTGTATCTATTAAATTACATACTTAAATTGCCAGATTTCAATAGTTAAATTGTTTTTCGTTTTTTTTAGGTGTTATAACTCCGTCAAAAATGCTTTAATTTTGATTCTGACATCTTTTCGGTTCTAGTTTTTTCTGTATCTATTAAATTACATACTTAAATTTCCAGATTTCAATAGTTAAATTTTTGTTCGTTTTTTTAGGTCTTATTATTCCGTCAAAAATGCTTTAATTTTGATACCGACAGCTTTTCTGTGCTAGTTTTTTCTGTATCTATGAAATTGCATACTTAAATTTCCAGATTTCCATAGTTAAATTGTTTTTCGTTATTTTTTAGGTCTTATAATTCCGTCAAAAATGCTTTAATTTTGATACCGACAGCTTTTCTGTATCTATGAAATTGCATACTTAAATTGCCAGATTTCAATAGTTAAATTGTTTTTCGTTTTATTTAGGTCCTATAATTCCGTCAAAAATGCTTTAATTTTGATTCCGACAGATTTCTGTGCTAGTTTTTTCTGTATCTATGAAATTGCATACTTAAATTTCCAGATTTCAATAGTTAAATTGTTTTTCGTTATTTTTTAGGTCTTATAATTCCGTCAAAAATGCTTTAATTTTGATACCGACAGCTTTTCTGTATCTATGAAATTGCATACTTAAATTGCCAGATTTCAATAGTTAAATTTTTGTTCGTGATCTTTTAGGTCTTATAATTCCGTCAAAAATGCTTTAATTTTGATACCGACAGCTTTTCTGTGCTAGTTTTTTCTGTAACTATGAAAATGCATACTTAAATTGCCAGATTTCAATAGTTAAATTGTTTTCCTTTTTTTTTAGGTGTTATAACTCCGTCAAAAATGCTTTAATTTTGATACCCACATCTTTTCGGTTCTAGTTTTTTCTGTATCTATTAAATTACATACTTAAATTGCCAGATTTCAATAGTTAAATTTTTGTTAGTTTTTTTTAGGTCTTATTATTCCGTCAAAAATGCTTTAATTTTGATTCCGACAGCATTTCTGTGCTAGTTTTTTCTGCATCTATGAAATTGCATACTTAAATTGCCAGATTTCAATAGTTACATTTTTGTTCGTTATTTTTAGGTCTTATAATTCCGTCAAAAATGCTTTAATTTTGATTCCGACAGCTTTTATGTGCTAGTTTTTTCTTTATCTATGAAATTGCATACTTAAATTGCCCGATTTTTATACCCTGGCAGGGTATTATAATTTTAGTCAGAAGTTTGCAACGCAGTGAAGAAGTCATTTCCGACCCTATAAAGTATATATATTCTTGATCAGCATCAACAGCCGAGTCGATCTAGCCATGTCCGTCTGTCCGTCTGTCCGTCTGTCTGTCCGTCTGTCTGTCCGTCTGTCCGTCCGTTTCTACGCAAACTAGTCCCTCAGTTTTGATGCTATCTGAATGAAACTTTGCAGATAGTCTTCTATATGCTCTACTACTATATATGTCGGAACGGGCCGGATCGGACGACTATATCATATAGCTGCCATAGGAACGATCGGGAATTTTGAGAAAAAAATTTGTACTATGCCAATTTTCAATATATTTTCATATAATTTAATACATGGCCATTTTGTATTATTCCAGAATTTCGGTTTTAATTTTATTCAAATCGGATCACTATATCATATAGCTGCCATAGGAATATATATATCAATTCATTTAATTTGTTCGCAACATTTGTATTTCGTTTTCAACATTTTTCGCTAGCAAGATTTTTTGCTAGCAACATTCCAAGAAAGCGGAAAGTCTGAACATTTTCTTCTTCTTCTTCTACTAACTGCCAGGGTATTTAAACTTCGGCATGCCGAAGTTAGCTTCCTTTCTTGTTAAAGTTAAATTTTTGTTCGTGATTTTTTAGGTCTTATAACTCCGTCAAAAATGCTTTAATTTTGATTCCGACAGCTTTTCTGTGCTAGTTTTTTTCTGTATCTATGAAATTGCACACTTAAATTTCCAGATTTCAATAGTTAAATTTTTTTTCGTGATTTTTTAGGTCTTATAATTCCGTCAAAAATGCTTTAATTTTGATTCCGACAGCTTTTCTGTGCTAGTTTTTTTCTGTATCTATGAAATTGCATACTTAAATTGCCAGATTTCAATAGTTAAATTTTTGTTCGTGATTTTTTAGGTCTTATAATTCCGTCAAAAATGCTTTAATTTTGATACCGACAGCTTTTCTGTGCTAGTTTTTTCTGTATCTATGAAATTGCATACTTAAATTACCAGATTTCAATAGTTAAATTGTTTTTCGTTATTTTTTAGGTCTTATAATTCCATCAAAAATGCTTTAATTTTGATCCCGACATCTTTTCGGTTCTAGTTTTTTCTGTATTTATTAAATTACATACTTAAATTGCCAGATTTCAATAGTTAAATTTTTGTTCGTTATTTTTAGGTCTTATAATTCCGTCAAAAATGTTTTAATTTTGATTCCGACAGCTTTTCTGTGCTAGTTTGACAGATTTCAATAGTTAAATTTTTTTTCGTGATTTTTTAGGTCTTATAATTTTGTCAAAAATGCTTTAATTTGGTTCCGACAGCTTTTCTGTGCTAGTTTTTTCTTTATCTATGAAATTGCATACTTAAATTTCCAGATTTCAATAGTTAAATTTTTGTTCGTGATTTTTTAGGTCTTATAATTCCGTCAAAAATGCTTTAATTTTGATACCGACAGCTTTTCTGTGCTAGTTTTTCTGTATCTATAAAATTGCATACTTAAATTTCCAGATTTCAATAGTTAAATTTTTGTTCGTTATTTTTTAGGTCTTATTATTCCGTCAAAAATGCTTTAATTTTTATACCGACAGCTTTTCTGTGCTAGTTTTTTCTGTATCTATGAAATTGCATACTTAAATTTCCAGATTTCAATAGTTAAATTGTTTTTCGTTATTTTTTAGGTCTTATAATTCCG
The DNA here is from genome assembly GCA_018903765.1 of Drosophila aff. chauvacae BK-2020. Classification (NCBI taxonomy): domain Eukaryota; kingdom Metazoa; phylum Arthropoda; class Insecta; order Diptera; family Drosophilidae; genus Drosophila; species Drosophila aff. chauvacae BK-2020. The sequence continues at coordinate 48,492 of JAEIGO010000292.1, read as the reverse complement.
TCAAAAATGCTTTAATTTTGATACCGACAGCTTTTCTGTATCTATGAAATTGCATACTTAAATTGCCAGATTTCAATAGTTAAATTGTTTTTCGTTTTATTTAGGTCTTATAATTCCGTCAAAAATGCTTTAATTTTGATTCCGACAGCTTTTCTGTGCTAGTTTTTTTCTGTATCTATGAAATTACATACTTAAATTGCCAGATTTCAATAGTTACATTTTTGTTCGTTATTTTTAGGTCTTATAATTCCGTCAAAAATGCTTTAATTTTGATTCCGACAGATTTCTGTGCTAGTTTTTTCTGTATCTATGAAATTGCATACTTAAATTGCCAGATTTCAATAGTTAAATTTTTTTTCGTTTTTTTTAGGTGTTATATCTCCGTCAAAAATGCTTTAATTTTGATCCCGACATCTTTTCGGTTCTAGTTTTTTCTGTATCTATGAAATTACATACTTAAATTGCCAGATTTCAATAGTTACATTTTTGTTCGTTATTTGTAGGTCTTATAATTCCGTCAAAAATGCTTTAATTTTGATTCCGAGAGATTTCTGTGCTAGTTTTTTCTGTATCTATGAAATTGCATACTTAAATTGCCAGATTTCAATAGTTAAATTTTTTGTTCGTGCTAGTTTTTTCTGTATCTATGTTATTGCATACTTAAATTTCCTGATTTCAATAGTTAAATTTTTGTTCGTGATCTTTTAGGTCTCATAATTCCGTCAAAAATGCTTTAATTTTGATACCGACAGCTTTTCTGTGCTAGTTTTTTCTGTATCTATGAAATTGCATACTTAAATTGCCAGATTTCAATAGTTAAATTGTTTTTCGTTTTTTTTAGGTGTTATAACTCCGTCAAAAATGCTTTAATTTTGATTCTGACATCTTTTCGGTTCTAGTTTTTTCTGTATCTATAAATTACATACTTAAATTTCCAGATTTCAATAGTTAAATTTTTGTTCGTTGTTTTAGGTCTTATTATTACGTCAAAAATGCTTTAATTTTGATACCGACAGCTTTTCTGTGCTAGTTTTTTCTGTATCTATGAAATTGCATACTTAAATTTCCAGATTTCAATAGTTAAATTGTTTTTTGTTATTTTTTAGGTCTTATAATTCCGTCAAAAATGCTTTAATTTTGATACCGACAGCTTTTCTGTATCTATGAAATTGCATACTTAAATTGCCAGATTTCAATAGTTAAATTGTTTTTCGTTTTATTTAGGTCTTATAATTCCGTCAAAAATGCTTTAATTTTGATTCCGACAGCTTTTCTGTGCTAGTTTTTTTCAGTATCTATGAAATTACATACTTAAATTGCCAGATTTCAATAGTTAAATTTTTGTTCGTTATTTTTAGGTCTTATAATTCCGTCAAAAATGCTTTAATTTTGATTCCGACAGATTTCTGTGCTAGTTTTTTCTGTATCTATGAAATTGCATACTTAAATTGCCAGATTTCAATAGTTAAATTTTTTTTCGTTTTTTTTAGGTGTTATATCTCCGTCAAAAATGCTTTAATTTTGATCCCGACATCTTTTCGGTTCTAGTTTTTTCTGTATCTATGAAATTACATACTTAAATTGCCAGATTTCAATAGTTACATTTTTGTTCGTTATTTGTAGGTCTTATAATTCCGTCAAAAATGTTTTAATTTTGATTCCGACAGATTTCTGTGCTAGTTTTTTCTGTATCTATGAAATTGCATACTTAAATTGCCAGATTTCAATAGTTAAATTTTTGTTCGTTATTTTTAGGTCTTATAATTCCGTCAAAAATGCTTTAATTTTGATTCCGACAGATTTCTGTGCTAGTTTTTTCTGTATCTATGAAATTGCATACTTAAATTGCCAGATTTCAATAGTTAAATTTTTGTTCGTTATTTTTAGGTCTTATAATTCCGTCAAAAATGCTTTAATTTTGATTCCGACAGCTTTTCTGTGCTAGTTTTTTCTGGATCTATGAAATTGCATACTTAAATTGACAGATTTCAATAGTTAAATTTTTGTTCGTGATTTTTTAGGTCTTATAATTCCGTCAAAAATGCTTTAATTTTGATACCGACAGCTTTTCTGTGCTAGTTTTTTCTGTATCTATGAAATTGCATACTTATAGCCTATTTACACTATCGTGCGTTACCTATCGATATCGAAGGAAACGCAATAACGTAGAATGTGTGTTTCTATTGCGTTATTGCGGCTGTTTTTGACAGCTGTCAGCATTTATTGAAAAAGTAAACAAAAATTGACGAAAATGAGCAATTCGAACAACGACGAAAGCCTGATATTATCAGCCATGGAACACAATAGAGAAACCATGATGAAGGCCATGGATTTGTCTGCGATGTCTTTTTCTTTGGAGAAGCGACTTGGGATCTCGTACTGCTTGGGATCTTCTACGGAATACCGCACTATAGCGAGTCTCTGCCGCACCCAATAATATGCAGGATTTTGGTTGCGAGTATCCACCAGGATCCCTCACCAATAAGTGAATAACAATATCCGTTAAAGAATTTGATGATATTGGAGGCAACCTGCTCAAGAAACTTGGTTAGGAAATACAAACGAAAGCGCTGAACGCATTCGGCACGCCTGGGTCTAAATGTTCTTTGTGGAACCATTATTAAATAATTATTTTGTACATTAATTTTAAAATATTTTTTAATTAAAAAAAAAGGGGTTTTACGCGGTTTTTTAAAACGCCATATTGCGATTCTTGAAAGAGGTCTATCCAAGCGGTCGACTAGCATCGATCCCAATTTGAATTATATTTTATCTTTCTGTATATGTGGGAGTTCTTCAGAACTCACTGAATTCTCTCATATTCTTTGTCCACAGATCCAGAAGTGCCGACCAGAAGTCCCCAAGAGTGCACTGCTCAAACCGTCAGTTATAAGGTTTTGATTTTTATTTGGTGGTGAAACTTGTACGATAGTCCGAATATAGAGTTGTTATCGAAATATCCAGGTGTTATCGACTTTTTCCCACCTCTAGTCCCCTATACTAAACCTATGTAAAAAAAACTACGTTTGCTCTGAGACGCAAAAACGCAGCCTAGTGTAAATGGGGCCTAAAATTTCCAGATTTCAATAGTTACATTTTTGTTCTTTATTATTAGGTCTTATAATTCCGTCAAAAATGCTTTAATTTTGATTCCGACAGATTTCTGTGCTAGTTTTTTCTGTATCTATGAAATTGCATACTTCAATTTCCTGATTTCAATAGTTAAATTTTTGTTCGTTATTTTTAGGTCTTATAATTCCGTCAAAAATGCTTTAATTTTGATTTCGACAGATTTCTGTGCTAGTTTTTTCTGTATCTATGAAATTGCATACTTAAATTGCCAGATTTCAATAGTTAAATTTTTGTTCGTTATTTTTAGGTCTTATAATTCCGTCAAAAATGCTTTAATTTTGATTCCGACAGCTTTTCTGTGCTAGTTTTTTCTGTATCTATGAAATTGCATACTTAAATTGACAGATTTCAAAAGCTAAATTTTTGTTCGTTATTTTTAGGTCTTATAATTTCGTCAAAAATGCTTTAATTTTGATTCCGACAGCTTTTCTGTGCTAGTTTTTTCTTTATCTTTATTGCATACTTAAATTGCCCTATTTTAAAAGTTACATTTTTGTTCGTGATTTTTTAGGTCTTAAACTCCGTCAAAAATGCTTTAATTTTGATTCCGACAGCTTTTCTGTTCTAGTTTTTTTCTGTATCTATGAAATTGCATACTTAAATTTCCAGATTTCAATAGTTAAATTTTTGTTCGTGATTTTTTAGGTCTTATAATTCCGTCAAAAATGCTTTAATTTTGATACCGACAGCTTTTCTGTGCTAGTTTTTTCTGTATCTATGAAATTGCATACTTAAATTGCCAGATTTCAATAGTAAAATTGTTTTTCGTGATTTTTTAGGTGTTATATCTCCGTCAAAAATGCTTTAATTTTGATCCCGACATCTTTTCGGTTCTAGTTTTTTCTGTATCTATGAAATTACATACTTAAATTGCCAGATTTCAATAGTTACATTTTTGTTCGTTATTATTAGGTCTTATAATTCCGTCAAAAATGCTTTAATTTTGATTCCGACAGATTTCTGTGCTAGTTTTTTCTGTATCTATGAAATTGCATATTTAAATTGCCAGATTTCAATAGTTAAATTGTTTTTCGTTTTTTTAGGTGTTATATCTCCGTCAAAAATGCTTTAATTTTGATTCCGACAGATTTCTGTGCTAGTTTTTTCTGTATCTATGAAATTGCATACTTAAATTGCTAGATTTCAATAGTTAAATTGTTTTTCGTGATTTTTTAGGTCTTATAATTCCGTCAAAAATGCTTTAATTTTGATTCCGACAGCTTTTCTGTGCTAGTTTTTTCTGCATCTATGAAATTGCATACTTAAATTGCAAGATTTCTATAGTTAAATTGTTTTTCGTTTTTTTTAGGTGTTATATCTCCGTCAAAAATGCTTTAATTTTGATGCCGACATCTTTTCGGTTCTAGTTTTTTCTGTATCTATGAAATTACATACTTAAATTGCCAGATTTCAATAGTTACATTTTTGTTCGTTATTTTTAGGTCTTATAATTCCGTCAAAAATGCTTTAATTTTGATTCCGACAGATTTCTGTTCTAGTTTTTTCTGTATCTATGAAATTGCATACTTAAATTGCTATATTTCAATAGTTAAATTGTTTTTCGTGATTTTTTAGGTCTTATAATTCCGTCAAAAATGCTTTAATTTTGATTCCGACAGCTTTTCTGTGCTAGTTTTTTCTGCATCTATGAAATTGCATACTTAAATTTCCAGATTTCAATAGTTAAATTTTTGTTCGTGATCTTTTAGGTCTTATAATTCCGTCAAAAATGCTGTAATTTTGATACCGACATCTTTTCGGTTCTAGTTTTTTCTGTATCTATGAAATTACATACTTAAATTGCCAGATTTCAATAGTTACATTTTTGTTCGTTATTTTTAGGTCTTATAATTCCGTCAAAAATGCTTTAATTTTGATTCCGACAGATTTCTGTGCTAGTTTTTTCTGTATCTATGAAATTGCATACTTAAATTGCTATATTTCAATAGTTAAATTGTTTTTCGTGATTTTTTAGGTCTTATAATTCCGTCAAAAATGCTTTAATTTTGATTCCGACAGCTTTTCTGTGCTAGTTTTTTCTGCATCTATGAAATTGCATACTTAAATTGACAGATTTCAATAGTTAAATTTTTGTTCGTGATTTTTTAGGTCTTATAACTCCGTCAAAAATGCTTTAATTTTGATTCCGACAGCTTTTCTGTGCTAGTTTTTTCTGCATCTATGAAATTGCATACTTAAATTGCAAGATTTCTATAGTTAAATTGTTTTTCGTTTTTTTTAGGTGTTATATCTCCGTCAAAAATGCTTTAATTTTGATGCCGACATCTTTTCGGTTCTAGTTTTTTCTGTATCTATGAAATTACATACTTAAATTGCCAGATTTCAATAGTTACATTTTTGTTCGTTATTTTTAGGTCTTATAATTCCGTCAAAAATGCTTTAATTTTGATTCCGACAGATTTCTGTGCTAGTTTTTTCTGTATCTATGAAATTGCATACTTAAATTGCTATATTTCAATAGTTAAATTGTTTTTCGTGATTTTTTAGGTCTTATAATTCCGTCAAAAATGCTTTAATTTTGATTCCGACAGCTTTTCTGTGCTAGTTTTTTCTGCATCTATGAAATTGCATACTTAAATTGACAGATTTCAATACTTTAATTTTTGTTCGTGATTTTTTAGGTCTTATAACTCCGTCAAAAATGCTTTAATTTTGATTCCGACAGCTTTTCTGTGCTAGTTTTTTCTGTATCTATGAAATTGCATACTTAAATTGACAGATTTCAATAGTTAAATTTTTGTTCGTTATTTTTTAGGTCTTATAATTTCGTCAAAAATGCTTTAATTTTGATTCCGACAGCTTTTCTGTGCTAGTTTTATCTTTATCTATGAAATTGCATACTTAAATTGCCCGATTTTAAAAGTTACATTTTTATTCGTGGTTTTTTAGGTCTTATAACTCCGTCAAAAATGCTTTAATTGTGATAGCGACAGCTTTTCTGTGCTAGTTTTTTCTTTATCTATGAAATTGCATACTTAAATTGCCCGATTTTAAAAGTTACATTTTTATTCGTGGTTTTTTAGGTCTTATAACTCCGTCAAAAATGCTTTAATTGTGATAGCGACAGCTTTTCTGTGCTAGTTTTTTCTGTATCTATGAAATTGCATACTTAAATTGCCAGATTTCTATAGTTAAATTGTGTTTCGTTTTTTTTAGGTGTTATATCTCCGTCAAAAATGCTTTAATTTTGATGCCGACATCTTTTCGGTTCTAGTTTTTTCTGTATCTATGAAATTACATACTTAAATTGCCAAATTTCAATAATTACATTTTTGTTCGTTATTTTTAGGTCTTATAATTCCGTCCAAAATGCTTTAATTTTGATTCCGACAGCTTTTCTGTGCTAGTTTTTTCCTTATCTATGAAATTGCATACTTAAATTGGCCGATTTTAAAAGTTACATATTTGTTCGTGATTTTTTAAGTCTTATAACTCCGTCAAAAATGCTTTAATTGTGATTCCGACAGCTTTTCTGTGCTAGTTTTTTCTGTATCTATGAAATTGCATACTTAAATTTCCAGATTTCAATAGTTAAATTTTTGTTCGTGATCTTTTAGGTCTTATAATTCCGTCAAAAATGCTGTAATTTTGATACCGACATCTTTTCGGTTCTAGTTTTTTCTGTATCTATGAAATTACATACTTAAATTGCCAGATTTCAATAGTTACATTTTTGTTCGTTATTTTTAGGTCTTATAATTCCGTCAAAAATGCTTTAATTTTGATTCCGACAGATTTCTGTGCTAGTTTTTTCTGTATCTATGAAATTGCATACTTAAATTGCTATATTTCAATAGTTAAATTGTTTTTCGTGATTTTTTAGGTCTTATAATTCCGTCAAAAATGCTTTAATTTTGATTCCGACAGCTTTTCTGTGCTAGTTTTTTCTGCATCTATGAAATTGCATACTTAAATTGACAGATTTCAATAGTTAAATTTTTGTTCGTGATTTTTTAGGTCTTATAACTCCGTCAAAAATGCTTTAATTTTGATTCCGACAGCTTTTCTGTGCTAGTTTTTTCTGCATCTATGAAATTGCATACTTAAATTGCAAGATTTCTATAGTTAAATTGTTTTTCGTTTTTTTAGGTGTTATATCTCCGTCAAAAATGCTTTAATTTTGATGCCGACATCTTTTCGGTTCTAGTTTTTTCTGTATCTATGAAATTACATACTTAAATTGCCAGATTTCAATAGTTACATTTTTGTTCGTTATTTTTAGGTCTTATAATTCCGTCAAAAATGCTTTAATTTTGATTCCGACAGATTTCTGTGCTAGTTTTTTCTGTATCTATGAAATTGCATACTTAAATTGCTATATTTCAATAGTTAAATTGTTTTTCGTGATTTTTTAGGTCTTATAATTCCGTCAAAAATGCTTTAATTTTGATTCCGACAGCTTTTCTGTGCTAGTTTTTTCTGCATCTATGAAATTGCATACTTAAATTGACAGATTTCAATAGTTAAATTTTTGTTCGTGATTTTTTAGGTCTTATAACTCCGTCAAAAATGCTTTAATTTTGATTCCGACAGCTTTTCTGTGCTAGTTTTTTCTGTATCTATGAAATTGCATACTTAAATTGACAGATTTCAATAGTTAAATTTTTGTTCGTTATTTTTTAGGTCTTATAATTTCGTCAAAAATGCTTTAATTTTGATTCCGACAGCTTTTCTGTGCTAGTTTTTTCTTTATCTATGAAATTGCATACTTAAATTGCCCGATTTTAAAAGTTACATTTTTATTCGTGGTTTTTTAGGTCTTATAACTCCGTCAAAAATGCTTTAATTGTGATAGCGACAGCTTTTCTGTGCTAGTTTTTTCTGTATCTATGAAATTGCATACTTAAATTGCCAGATTTCTATAGTTAAATTGTTTTTCGTTTTTTTTAGGTGTTATATCTCCGTCAAAAATGCTTTAATTTTGATGCCGACATCTTTTCGGTTCTAGTTTTTTCTGTATCTATGAAATTACATACTTAAATTGCCAGATTTCAATAGTTACATTTTTGTTCGTTATTTTTAGGTCTTATAATTCCGTCAAAAATGCTTTAATTTTGATTCCGACAGATTTCTGTGCTAGTTTTTTCTGTATCTATGAAATTGCATACTTAAATTGGCAGATTTCAATAGTTAAATTGTTTTTCGTTTTTTTTAGGTGTTATATCTCCGTCAAAAATGCTTTAATTTTGATGCCGACATCTTTTCGGTTCTAGTTTTTCTGTATCTATGAAATTACATACTTAAATTGCCAAATTTCAATAATTACATTTTGTTCGTTATTTTTAGGTCTTATAATTCCGTCCAAAATGCTTTAATTTTGATTCCGACAGCTTTTCTGTGCTAGTTTTTTCCTTATCTATGAAATTGCATACTTAAATTGGCCGATTTTAAAAGTTACATATTTGTTCGTGATTTTTAAGTCTTATAACTCCGTAAAAATGCTTTAATTGTGATTCCGACAGCTTTTCTGTGCTAGTTTTTTCTGTATCTATGAAATTGCATACTTAAATTTCCAGATTTCAATAGTTAAATTTTTGTTCGTGATCTTTTAGGTCTTATAATTCCGTCAAAAATGCTGTAATTTTGATACCGACATCTTTTCGGTTCTAGTTTTTCTGTATCTATGAAATTACATACTTAAATTGCCAGATTTCAATAGTTACATTTTTGTTCGTTATTTTTAGGTCTTATAATTCCGTCAAAATGCTTTAATTTTGATTCCGACAGATTTCTGTGCTAGTTTTTTCTGTATCTATGAAATTGCATACTTAAATTGCTATATTTCAATAGTTAAATTGTTTTTCGTGATTTTTTAGGTCTTATAATTCCGTCAAAATGCTTTAATTTTGATTCCGACAGCTTTTCTGTGCTAGTTTTTTTCTGCATCTATGAAATTGCATACTTAAATTGACAGATTTCAATAGTTAAATTTTTGTTCGTGATTTTTAGGTCTTATAACTCCGTCAAAAATGCTTTAATTTTGATTCCGACAGCTTTTCTGTGCTAGTTTTTTCTGCATCTATGAAATTGCATACTTAAATTGCAAGATTTCTATAGTTAAATTGTTTTTCGTTTTTTTTAGGTGTTATATCTCCGTCAAAAATGCTTTAATTTTGATGCCGACATCTTTTCGGTTCTAGTTTTTTCTGTATCTATGAAATTACATACTTAAATTGCCAGATTTCAATAGTTAAATTTTTGTTCGTGATTTTTTAGGTCTTATAACTCCGTCAAAAATGCTTTAATTTTGATTCCGACAGCTTTTCTGTGCTAGTTTTTTCTGTATCTATGAAATTGCATACTTAAATTGACAGATTTCAATAGTTAAATTTTTGTTCGTGATTTTTAGGTCTTATAACTCCGTCAAAATGCTTTAATTTTGATTCCGACAGCTTTTCTGTGCTAGTTTTTTCTGCATCTATGAAATTGCATACTTAAATTGCAAGATTTCTATAGTTAAATTGTTTTTCGTTTTTTTAGGTGTTATATCTCCGTCAAAAATGCTTTAATTTTGATGCCGACATCTTTTCGGTTCTAGTTTTTCTGTATCTATGAAATTACATACTTAAATTGCCAGATTTCAATAGTTACATTTTTGTTCGTTATTTGTAGGTCTTATAATTCCGTCAAAAATGCTTTAATTTTGATTCCGACAGATTTCTGTGCTAGTTTTTTCTGTATCTATGAAATTGCATACTTAAATTGCTATATTTCAATAGTTAAATTGTTTTTCGTGATTTTTTAGGTCTTATAATTCCGTCAAAAATGCTTTAATTTTGATTCCGACAGCTTTTCTGTGCTAGTTTTTCTGCATCTATGAAATTGCATACTTAAATTGACAGATTTCAATAGTTAAATTTTTGTTCGTGATTTTTTAGGTCTTATAACTCCGTCAAAAATGCTTTAATTTTGATTCCGACAGCTTTTCTGTGCTAGTTTTTCTGTATCTATGAAATTGCATACTTAAATTGACAGATTTCAATAGTTAAATTTTTTGTTCGTTATTTTTTAGGTCTTATAATTTCGTCAAAAATGCTTTAATTTTGATTCCGACAGCTTTTCTGTGCTAGTTTTTTCTTTATCTATGAAATTGCATACTTAAATTGCCCGATTTTAAAAGTTACATTTTTATTCGTGGTTTTTTAGGTCTTATAACTCCGTCAAAAATGCTTTAATTGTGATAGCGACAGCTTTTCTGTGCTAGTTTTTTCTGTATCTATGAAATTGCATACTTAAATTGCCAGATTTCTATAGTTAAATTGTTTTTCGTTTTTTTAGGTGTTATATCTCCGTCAAAAATGCTTTAATTTTGATGCCGACATCTTTTCGGTTCTAGTTTTTTCTGTATCTATGAAATTACATACTTAAATTGCCAGATTTCAATAGTTACATTTTTGTTCGTTATTTTTAGGTCTTATAATTCCGTCAAAAATGCTTTAATTTTGATTCCGACAGATTTCTGTGCTAGTTTTTTCTGTATCTATGAAATTGCATACTTAAATTGGCAGATTTCAATAGTTAAATTGTTTTTCGTTTTTTTTAGGTGTTATATCTCCGTCAAAAATGCTTTAATTTTGATGCCGACATCTTTTCGGTTCTAGTTTTTTCTGTATCTATGAAATTACATACTTAAATTGCCAAATTTCAATAATTACATTTTTGTTCGTTATTTTTAGGTCTTATAATTCCGTCCAAAATGCTTTAATTTTGATTCCGACAGCTTTTCTGTGCTAGTTTTTTCCTTATCTATGAAATTGCATACTTAAATTGGCCGATTTTAAAAGTTACATATTTGTTCGTGATTTTTTAAGTCTTATAACTCCGTCAAAAATGCTTTAATTGTGATTCCGACAGCTTTTCTGTGCTAGTTTTTTCTGTATCTATGAAATTGCATACTTAAATTTCCAGATTTCAATAGTTAAATTTTTGTTCGTGATCTTTTAGGTCTTATAATTCCGTCAAAAATGCTGTAATTTTGATACCGACATCTTTTCGGTTCTAGTTTTTTCTGTATCTATGAAATTACATACTTAAATTGCCAGATTTCAATAGTTACATTTTTGTTCGTTATTTTTAGGTCTTATAATTCCGTCAAAAATGCTTTAATTTTGAATCCGCCAGATTTCTGTGCTAGTTTTTTTCTGTATCTATGAAATTGCATACTTAAATTGCTATATTTCAATAGTTAAATTGTTTTTCGTGATTTTTAGGTCTTATAATTCCGTCAAAAATGCTTTAATTTTGATTCCGACAGCTTTTCTGTGCTAGTTTTTTCTGCATCTATGAAATTGCATACTTAAATTGACAGATTTCAATAGTTAAATTTTTGTTCGTGATTTTTTAGGTCTTATAACTCCGTCAAAAATGCTTTAATTTTGATTCCGACAGCTTTTCTGTGCTAGTTTTTTCTGCATCTATGAAATTGCATACTTAAATTGCAAGATTTCTATAGTTAAATTGTTTTTCGTTTTTTTAGGTGTTATATCTCCGTCAAAAATGCTTTAATTTTGATGCCGACATCTTTTCGGTTCTAGTTTTTTCTGTATCTATGAAATTACATACTTAAATTGCCAGATTTCAATAGTTACATTTTTGTTCGTTATTTTTAGGTCTTATAATTCCGTCAAAAATGCTTTAATTTTGATTCCGACAGATTTCTGTGCTAGTTTTTTCTGTATCTATGAAATTGCATACTTAAATTGCTATATTTCAATAGTTAAATTGTTTTTCGTGATTTTTTAGGTCTTATAATTCCGTCAAAAATGCTTTAATTTTGATTCCGACAGCTTTTCTGTGCTAGTTTTTCTGCATCTATGAAATTGCATACTTAAATTGACAGATTTCAATAGTTAAATTTTTGTTCGTGATTTTTTAGGTCTTATAACTCCGTCAAAAATGCTTTAATTTTGATTCCGACAGCTTTTCTGTGCTAGTTTTTTCTGTATCTATGAAATTGCATACTTAAATTGACAGATTTCAATAGTTAAATTTTTGTTCGTTATTTTTTAGGTCTTATAATTTCGTCAAAAATGCTTTAATTTTGATTCCGACAGCTTTTCTGTGCTAGTTTTTTCTTTATCTATGAAATTGCATACTTAAATTGCCCGATTTTAAAAGTTACATTTTTATTCGTGGTTTTTTAGGTCTTATAACTCCGTCAAAAATGCTTTAATTGTGATAGCGACAGCTTTTCTGTGCTAGTTTTTTCTGTATCTATGAAATTGCATACTTAAATTGCCAGATTTCTATAGTTAAATTGTTTTTCGTTTTTTTTAGGTGTTATATCTCCGTCAAAAATGCTTTAATTTTGATGCCGACATCTTTTCGGTTCTAGTTTTTTCTGTATCTATGAAATTACATACTTAAATTGCCAGATTTCAATAGTTACATTTTTGTTCGTTATTTTTAGGTCTTATAATTTCGTCAAAAATGCTTTAATTTTGATTCCGACAGCTTTTCTGTGCTAGTTTTTTTCTGTATCTATGAAATTGCATACTTAAATTGCCAGATTTCAATAGTTAAATTGTTTTTCGTTTTTTTAGGTGTTATATCTCCGTCAAAAATGCTTTAGTTTTGATGCCGACATCTTTTCGGTTCTAGTTTTTTCTGTATCTATGAAATTACATACTTAAATTGCCAAATTTCAATAATTACATTTTTGTTCGTTATTTTTAGGTCTCATAATTCCGTCCAAAATGCTTTAATTTTGATTCCGACAGCTTTTCTGTGCTAGTTTTTTCCTTATCTATGAAATTGCATACTTAAATTGGCCGATTTTAAAAGTTACATATTTGTTCGTGATTTTTTAAGTCTTATAACTCCGTCAAAAATGCTTTAATTGTGATTCCGACAGCTTTTCTGTGCTAGTTTTTTCTGTATCTATGAAATTGCATACTTAAATTTCCAGATTTCAATAGTTAAATTTTTGTTCGTGATCTTTTAGGTCTTATAATTCCGTCAAAAATGCTTTAATTTTGATTCCGACAGCTTTTCTGTGCTAGTTTTTTCTGTATCTATGAAATTGCATACTTAAATTGACAGATTTCAATAGTTAAATTTTTGTTCGTTATTTTTTAGGTCTTATAATTTCGTCAAAAATGCTTTAATTTTGATTCCGACAGCTTTTCTGTGCTAGTTTTTTCTTTATCTATGAAATTGCATACTTAAATTGCCCGATTTTAAAAGTTACATTTTTATTCGTGGTTTTTTAGGTCTTATAACTCCGTCAAAAATGCTTTAATTGTGATAGCGACAGCTTTTCTGTGCTAGTTTTTTCTGTATCTATGAAATTGCATACTTAAATTGCCAGATTTCTATAGTTAAATTGTTTTTCGTTTTTTTTAGGTGTTATATCTCCGTCAAAAATGCTTTAATTTTGATGCCGACATCTTTTCGGTTCTAGTTTTTCTGTATCTATGAAATTGCATACTTAAATTGGCAGATTTCAATAGTTAAATTGTTTTTCGTTTTTTTAGGTGTTATATCTCCGTCAAAATGCTTTAATTTTGATGCCGACATCTTTTCGGTTCTAGTTTTTTCTGTATCTATGAAATTACATACTTAAATTGCCAAATTTCAATAATTACATTTTTGTTCGTTATTTTTAGGTCTTATAATTCCGTCCAAAATGCTTTAATTTTGATTCCGACAGCTTTTCTGTGCTAGTTTTTTCCTTATCTATGAAATTGCATACTTAAATTGGCCGATTTTAAAAGTTACATATTTGTTCGTGATTTTTTAAGTCTTATAACTCCGTCAAAAATGCTTTAATTGTGATTCCGACAGCTTTTCTGTGCTAGTTTTTTCTGTATCTATGAAATTGCATACTTAAATTTCCAGATTTCAATAGTTAAATTTTTGTTCGTGATCTTTTAGGTCTTATAATTCCGTCAAAAATGCTGTAATTTTGATACCGACAGCTTTTCTGTGCTAGTTTTTTCTGTATCTATGAAATTGCATACTTAAATTGCCAGATTTCAATAGTTAAATTGTTTTTCGTTTTTTTTAGGTGTTATATCTCAGTCAAAAATGCTTTAATTTTGATGCCGACATCTTTTCGGTTCTAGTTTTTTCTGTATCTATGAAATTACATACTTAAATTGCCAGATTTCAATAGTTACATTTTTGTTCGTTATTATTAGGTCTTATAATTCCGTCAAAAATGCTTTAATTTTGATTCCGACAGCTTTTCTGTGCTAGTTTTTTCTTTATCTATGAAATTGCATACTTAAATTGCCCGATTTTAAAAGTTACATATTTGTTCGTGATTTTTTAAGTCTTATAACTCCGTCAAAAATGCTTTAATTGTGATTCCGACAGCTTTTCTGTGCTAGTTTTTTCTGTATCTATGAAATTGCATACTTAAATTGACAGATTTCAATAGTTAAATTTTTGTTCGTGATCTTTTAGGTCTTATAATTCCGTCAAAAATGCTGTAATTTTGATGCTAGTTTTTTCTGTATCTATGAAATTGCATACTTACATTGCCAGATTTCAATAAATTGTTTTTCGTTTTTTTTAGGTGTTATATCTCCGTCAAAAATGCTTTAATTTTGATGCCGACATCTTTTCGGTTCTAATTTTTTCTGTATCTATGAAATTACATACTTAAATTGCCAGATTTCAATAGTTACATTTTTGTTCGTTATTATTTGGTCTTATAATTCCGTCAAAAATGCTTTAATTTTGATTCCGACAGCTTTTCTGTGCTAGTTTTTTCTGTATCTATGAAATTGCATACTTAAATTGCCAGATTTCAATAGTTAAATTTTTGTTCGTTATTTTTTAAGTCTTATAATTTCGTCAAAAATGCTTTAATTTTGATTCCGACAGCTTTTCTGTGCTAGTTTTTTCTTTATCTATGAAATTGCATACTTAAATTGCCCGATTTTAAAAGTTACGTTTTTATTCGTGATTTTTTAAGTCTTATAACTCCGTCAAAAATGCTTTAATTGTGATAGCGACAGCTTTTCTGTGCTAGTTTTTTCTGTATCTATGAAATTGCATACTTAAATTGCCAGATTTCTATAGTTAAATTGTTTTTCGTTTTTTTAGGTGTTATATCTCCGTCAAAAATACTTTAATTTTGATGCCGACATCTTTTCGGTTCTAGTTTTTCTGTATCTATGAAATTACATACTTAAATTGCCAGATTTAAATAGTTACATTTTTGTTCGTTATTTTTAGGTCTTATAATTCCGTCAAAAATGCTTTAATTTTGATTCCGACAGATTTCTGTGCTAGTTTTTTCTGTATCTATGAAATTGCATACTTAAATTGCCAGATTTCAATAGTTAAATTGTTTTTCGTTTTTTTAGGTGTTATATCTCCGTCAAAAATGCTTTAATTTTGATGCCGACATCTTTTCGGTTCTAGTTTTTTCTGTATCTATGAAATTACATACTTAAATTGCCAGATTTCAATAGTTACATTTTTGTTCGTTATTATTTGGTCTTATAATTCCGTCAAAAATGCTTTAATTTTGATTCCGACAGCTTTTCTGTGCTAGTTTTTTCTGTATCTATGAAATTGCATATTTAAATTGACAGATTTCGAAAGTTAAATTTTTGTTCGTTATTTTTTAGGTCTTATAATTTCGTCAAAAATGCTTTAATTTTGATTCCGACAGCTTTTCTGTGCTAGTTTTTTCTTTATCTATGAAATTGCATACTTAAATTGCCCGATTTTAAAAGTTACATTTTTATTCGTGATTTTTTAGGTCTTATAACTCCGTCAAAAATGCTTTAATTGTGATAGCGACAGCTTTTCTGTGCTAGTTTTTTCTGTATCTATGAAATTGCATACTTAAATTGCCAGATTTCTATAGTTAAATTGTTTTTCGTTTTTTTTAGGTGTTATATCTCCGTCAAAAATGCTTTAATTTTGATGCCGACATCTTTTCGGTTCTAGTTTTTTCTGTATCTATGAAATTACATACTTAAATTGCCAGATTTCAATAGTTACATTTTTGTTCGTTATTATTAGGTCTTATAATTCCGTCAAAAATGCTTTAATTTTGATTCCGACAGATTTCTGTGCTAGTTTTTTCTGTATCTATGAAATTGCATATTTAAATTGACAGATTTCGAAAGTTAAATTTTTGTTCGTTATTTTTTAGGTCTTATAATTTCGTCAAAAATGCTTTAATTTTGATTCCGACAGCTTTTCTGTGCTAGTTTTTTCTTTATCTATGAAATTGCATACTTAAATTGCCCGATTTTAAAAGTTACATTTTTATTCGTGATTTTTTAGGTCTTATAACTCCGTCAAAAATGCTTTAATTGTGATAGCGACAGCTTTTCTGTGCTAGTTTTTTCTGTATCTATGAAATTGCATACTTAAATTGCCAGATTTCAATAGTTAAATTGTTTTTCGTTTTTTTAGGTTTTATATCTCCGTCAAAAATGCTTTAATTTTGATGCCGACATCTTTTCGGTTCTAGTTTTTTCTGTATCTATGAAATTACATACTTAAATTGCCAGATTTCAATAGTTACATTTTTGTTCGTTATTTTTAGGTCTTATAATTCCGTCAAAAATGCTTTAATTTTGATTCCGACAGATTTCTGTGCTAGTTTTTTCTGTATCTATGAAATTGCATACTTAAATTGCCAGATTTCAATAGTTAAATTGTTTTTCGTTTTTTTTAAGTGTTATATCTCCGTCAAAAATGCTTTAATTTTGATGCCGACATCTTTTCGGTTCTAGTTTTTTCTGTATCTATGAAATTACATACTTAAATTGCCAGATTTCAATAGTTACATTTTTGTTCGTTATTATTAGGTCTTATAATTCCGTCAAAAATGCTTTAATTTTGATTCCGACAGATTTCTGTGCTAGTTTTTTCTGTATCTATGAAATTGCATACTTAAATTTCCAGATTTCAATAGTTAAATTTTTGTTCGTTATTTTTAGGACTTATAATTCCGTCAAAAATGCTTTAATTTTGATTCCGACAGATTTCTGTGCTAGTTTTTTCTGTATCTATGAAATTACATACTTAAATTGCCAGATTTCAATAGTTGCATTGTTTTTCGTTTTTTTTAGGTGTGATATCTCCGTCAAAAATGCTTTAATTTTGATGCCGACATCTTTTCGGTTCTAGTTTTTTCTGTATCTATGAAATTACATACTTAAATTGCCAGATTTCAATAGTTACATTTTTGTTCGTTATTATTTGGTGTTATAATTCCGTCAAAAATGCTTTAATTTTGATTCCGACAGCTTTTCTGTGCTAGTTTTTTCTTTATCTATGAAATTGCATACTTAAATTGCCCGATTTTAAAAGTTACATATTTGTTCGTGATTTTTTAAGTCTTATAACTCCGTCAAAAATGCTTTAATTGTGATTCCGACAGCTTTTCTGTGCTAGTTTTTTCTGTATCTATGAAATTGCATACTTAAATTGACAGATTTCAATAGTTAAATTTTTGTTCGTGATCTTTTAGGTCTTATAATTCCGTCAAAAATGCTGTAATTTTGATACCGACAGCTTTTCTGTGCTAGTTTTTTCTGTATCTATGAAATTGCATACTTAAATTGCCAGATTTCAATAAATTGTTTTTCGTTTTTTTTAGGTGTTATATCTCCGTCAAAAATGCTTTATTTTTGATGCCGACATCTTTTCGGTTCTAGTTTTTTCTGTATCTATGAAATTACATACTTAAATTGCCAGATTTCAATAGTTACATTTTTGTTCGTTATTATTTGGTCTTATAATTCCGTCAAAAATGCTGTAATTTTGATTCCGACAGCTTTTCTGTGCTAGTTTTTTCTGTATCTATGAAATTGCATACTTAAATTGCCAGATTTCAATAGTTAAATTTTTGTTCGTTATTTTTTAGGTCTTATAATTTCGTCAAAAATGCTTTAATTTTGATTCCGACAGCTTTTCTGTGCTAGTTTTTTCTTTATCTATGAAATTGCATACTTAAATTGCCCGATTTTAAAAGTTACATTTTTATTCGTGATTTTTTAGGTCTTATAACTCCGTCAAAAATGCTTTAATTGTGATAGCGACAGCTTTTCTGTGCTAGTTTTTTCTGTATCTATGAAATTGCATACTTAAATTGCCAGATTTCTATAGTTAAATTGTTTTTCGTTTTTTTTAGGTGTTATATCTCCGTCAAAAATGCTTTAATTTTGATGCCGACATCTTTTCGGTTCTAGTTTTTTCTGTATCTATGAAATTACATACTTAAATTGCCAGATTTCAATAGTTAAATTTTTGTTCGTTATTTTTAGGTCTTATAATTCCGTCAAAAATGCTTTAATTTCGATTCCGACAGATTTCTGTGCTAGTTTTTTCTGTATCTATGAAATTGCATACTTAAATTGCCAGATTTCAATAGTTAAATTTTTGTTCGTGATCTTTTAGGTCTTATAATTCCGTCAAAAATGCTTTAATTTTGATACCGACAGCTTTTCTGTGCTAGTTTTTTCTGTATCTATGAAATTGCATACTTAAATTGCCAGATTTCAATAGTTAAATTGTTTTTCGTTTTTTTTTAGGTGTTATATCTCCGTCAAAAATGCTTTAATTTTGATGCCGACATCTTTTCGGTTCTAGTTTTTTCTGTGTCTATGAAATTACATACTTAAATTGCCAGATTTCAATAGTTACATTTTTGTTCGTTATTATTTGGTCTTATAATTCCGTCAAAAATGCTTTAATTTTGATTCCGACAGCTTTTCTGTGCTAGTTTTTTCTGTATCTATGAAATTGCATACTTAAATTGACAGATTTCAATAGTTAAATTTTTGTTCGTTATTTTTTAGGTCTTATAATTTCGTCAAAAATGCTTTAATTTTGATTCCGACAGCTTTTCTGTGCTAGTTTTTTCTTTATCTATGAAATTGCATACTTAAATTGCCCGATTTTAAAAGTTACATTTTTATTCGTGATTTTTTAGGTCTTATAACTCCGTCAAAAATGCTTTAATTGTGATAGCGACAGCTTTTCTGTGCTAGTTTTTTCTGTATCTATGAAATTGAATACTTAAATTGACAGATTTCAATAGTAAAATTGTTTTTCGTTTTTTTTAGGTGTGATATCTCAGTCAAAAATGCTTTAATTTTGATGCCGACATCTTTTCGGTTCTAGTTTTTTCTGTATCTATGAAATTACATACTTAAATTGCCAGATTTCAATAGTTACATTTTTGTTCGTTATTATTTGGTCTTATAATTCCGTCAAAAATGCTTTAATTTTGATTCCGACAGCTTTTCTGTGCTAGTTTTTTCTTTATCTATGAAATTGCATACTTAAATTGCCCGATTTTAAAAGTTACATATTTGTTCGTGATTTTTTAAGTCTTATAACTCCGTCAAAAATGCTTTAATTGTGATTCCGACAGCTTTTCTGTGCTAGTTTTTTCTGTATCTATGAAATTGCATACTTAAATTTCCAGATTTCAATAGTTAAATTTTTGTTCGTGATCTTTTAGGTCTTATAATTCCGTCAAAAATGCTGTAATTTTGATACCGACAGCTTTTCTGTGCTAGTTTTTTCTGTATCTATGAAATTGCATACTTAAATGGCCAGATTTCAATAGTTAAATTGTTTTTCGTTTTTTTTAGGTGTTATATCTCAGTCAAAAATGCTTTAATTTTGATGCCGACATCTTTTCGGTTCTAGTTTTTTCTGTATCTATGAAATTACATACTTAAATTGCCAGATTTCAATAGTTAAATTTTTGTTCGTTATTTTTAGGTCTTATAATTCCGTCAAAAATGCTTTAATTTTGATTCCGACAGATTTCTGTGCTAGTTTTTTCTGTATCTATGAAATTGCATACTTAAATTGCCAGATTTCAATAGTTAAATTGTTTTTCGTTTTTTTAGGTGTTATATCTCCGTCAAAAATGCTTTAATTTTGATGCCGACATCTTTTCGGTTCTAGTTTTTTCTGTATCTATGAAATTACATACTTAAATTGCCAGATTTCAATAGTTACATTTTTGTTCGTTATTATTTGGTCTTATAATTCCGTCAAAAATGCTTTAATTTTGATTCCGACAGCTTTTCTGTGCTAGTTTTTTCTTTATCTATGAAATTGCATACTTAAATTGCCCGATTTTAAAAGTTACATATTTGTTCGTGATTTTTTAAGTCTTATAACTCCGTCAAAAATGCTTTAATTGTGATTCCGACAGCTTTTCTGTGCTAGTTTTTTCTGTATCTATGAAATTGCATACTTAAATTTCCAGATTTCAATAGTTAAATTTTTGTTCGTGATCTTTTAGGTCTTATAATTCCGTCAAAATGCTGTAATTTTGATACCGACAGCTTTTCTGTGCTAGTTTTTTCTGTATCTATGAAATTGCATACTTAAATGGCCAGATTTCAATAGTTAAATTGTTTTTCGTTTTTTTTAGGTGTTATATCTCAGTCAAAAATGCTTTAATTTTGATGCCGACATCTTTTCGGTTCTAGTTTTTTCTGTATCTATGAAATTACATACTTAAATTGCCAGATTTCAATAGTTACATTTTTGTTCGTTATTATTAGGTCTTATAATTCCGTCAAAAATGCTTTAATTTTGATTCCGACAGCTTTTCTGTGCTAGTTTTTTCTTTATCTATGAAATTGCATACTTAAATTGCCCGATTTTAAAAGTTACATATTTGTTCGTGATTTTTTAAGTCTTATAACTCCGTCAAAATGCTTTAATTGTGATTCCGACAGCTTTTCTGTGCTAGTTTTTTCTGTATCTATGAAATTGCATACTTAAATTGACAGATTTCAATAGTTAAATTTTTGTTCGTTATCTTTTAGGTCTTATAATTCCGTCAAAAATGCTGTAATTTTGATACCGACAGCTTTTCTGTGCTAGTTTTTTCTGTATCTATGAAATTGCATACTTAAATTGCCAGATTTCAATAAATTGTTTTTCGTTTTTTTTAGGTGTTATATCTCCGTCAAAAATGCTTTAATTTTGATGCCGACATCTTTTCGGTTCTAGTTTTTTCTGTATCTATGAAATTACATACTTCAATTGCCAGATTTCAATAGTTACATTTTTGTTCGTTATTTTTTAGGTCTTATAATTTCGTCAAAAATGCTTTAATTTTGATTCCGACAGCTTTTCTGTGCTAGTTTTTTCTGTATCTATGAAATTGCATACTTAAATTGCCAGATTTCAATAGTTAAATTTTTGTTCGTTATTTTTTAGGTCTTATAATTTCGTCAAAAATGCTTTAATTTTGATTCCGACAGCTTTTCTGTGCTAGTTTTTTCTTTATCTATGAAATTGCATACTTAAATTGCCCGATTTTAAAAGTTACATATTTGTTCGTGATTTTTTAAGTCTTATAACTCCGTCAAAAATGCTTTAATTGTGATTCCGACAGCTTTTCTGTGCTAGTTTTTTCTGTATCTATGAAATTGCATACTTAAATTGACAGATTTCAATAGTTAAATTTTTGTTCGTTATCTTTTAGGTCTTATAATTCCGTCAAAAATGCTGTAATTTTGATACCGACAGCTTTTCTGTGCTAGTTTTTTCTGTATCTATGAAATTACATACTTAAATTGCCAGATTTCAATAGTTACATTTTTGTTCGTTATTATTTGGTCTTATAATTCCGTCAAAAATGCTTTAATTTTGATTCCGACAGCTTTTCTGTGCTAGTTTTTTCTTTATCTATGAAATTGCATACTTAAATTGCCCGATTTTAAAAGTTACATATTTGTTCGTGATTTTTTAAGTCTTATAACTCCGTCAAAAATGCTTTAATTGTGATTCCGACAGCTTTTCTGTGCTAGTTTTTTCTGTATCTATGAAATTGCATACTTAAATTTCCAGATTTCAATAGTTAAATTTTTGTTCGTGATCTTTTAGGTCTTATAATTCCGTCAAAAATGCTGTAATTTTGATACCGACAGCTTTTCTGTGCTAGTTTTTTCTGTATCTATGAAATTGCATACTTAAATGGCCAGATTTCAATAGTTAAATTGTTTTTCGTTTTTTTAGGTGTTATATCTCAGTCAAAAATGCTTTAATTTTGATGCCGACATCTTTTCGGTTCTAGTTTTTTCTGTATCTATGAAATTACATACTTAAATTGCCAGATTTCAATAGTTACATTTTTGTTCGTTATTATTAGGTCTTATAATTCCGTCAAAAATGCTTTAATTTTGATTCCGACAGCTTTTCTGTGCTAGTTTTTTCCTTTATCTATGAAATTGCATACTTAAATTGCCCGATTTTAAAAGTTACATATTTGTTCGTGATTTTTTAAGTCTTATAACTCCGTCAAAAATGCTTTAATTGTGATTCCGACAGCTTTTCTGTGCTAGTTTTTTCTGTATCTATGAAATTGCATACTTAAATTGACAGATTTCAATAGTTAAATTTTTGTTCGTTATCTTTTAGGTCTTATAATTCCGTCAAAAATGCTGTAATTTTGATACCGACAGCTTTTCTGTGCTAGTTTTTTCTGTATCTATGAAATTGCATACTTAAATTGCCAGATTTCAATAAATTGTTTTTCGTTTTTTTAGGTGTTATATCTCCGTCAAAAATGCTTTAATTTTGATGCCGACATCTTTTCGGTTCTAGTTTTTCTGTATCTATGAAATTACATACTTCAATTGCCAGATTTCAATAGTTACATTTTTGTTCGTTATTTTTTGGTCTTATAATTCCGTCAAAAATGCTTTAATTTTGATTCCGACAGCTTTTCTGTGCTAGTTTTTTCTGTATCTATGAAATTGCATACTTAAATTGCCAGATTTCAATAGTTAAATTTTTGTTCGTTATTTTTTAGGTCTTATAATTTCGTCAAAAATGCTTTAATTTTGATTCCGACAGCTTTTCTGTTCTAGTTTTTTCTTTATCTATGAAATTGCATACTTAAATTGCCCGATTTTAAAAGTTACATTTTTATTCGTGATTTTTTAGGTCTTATAACTCCGTCAAAAATGCTTTAATTGTGATAGCGACAGCTTTTCTGTGCTAGTTTTTTCTGTATCTATGAAATTGCATACTTAAATTGCCAGATTTCTATAGATAAATTGTTATTCGTTTTTTTTAGGTGTTATATCTCCGTCAAAAATGCTCTAATTTTGATGCCGACATCTTTTCGGTTCTAGTTTTTTCTGTATCTATGAAATTACATACTTAAATTGCCAGATTTCAATAGTTACATTTTTGTTCGTTATTTTTAGGTCTTATAATTCCGTCAAAAATGCTTTAATTTTGATTCCGACAGATTTCTGTGCTAGTTTTTTCTGTATCTATGAAATTGCATACTTAAATTGGCAGATTTCAATAGTTAAATTGTTTTTCGTTTTTTTAGGTGTTATATCTCCGTCAAAAATGCTTTAATTTTGATGCCGACATCTTTTCGGTTCTAGTTTTTTCTGTATCTATGAAATTACATACTTAAATTGCCAGATTTCAATAGTTACATTTTTGTTCGTTATTATTTGGTCTTATAATTCCGTCAAAAATGCTTTAATTTTGATTCCGACAGATTTCTGTGCTAGTTTTTTCTGTATCTTTGAAATTGCATACTTAAATTTCCAGATTTCAATAGTTAAATTTTTGTTCGTTATTTTTAGGTCTTATAATTTCGTCAAAAATGCTTTAATTTTGATTCCGACAGATTTCTGTGCTAGTTTTTTCTTTATCTATGAAATTGCATACTTAAATTTCCAGATTTCAATAGTTAAATTTTTGTTCGTTATTTTTAGGTCTTATAATTCCGTCAAAAATGCTTTAATTTTGATACCGACAGCTTTTCTGTGCTAGTTTTTTCTGTATCTATGAAATTGCATACTTAAATTGACAGATTTCAATAGTTAAATTGTTTTTCGTTTTTTTTAGGTGTGATATCTCAGTCAAAAATGCTTTAATTTTGATGCCGACATCTTTTCGGTTCTAGTTTTTTCTGTATCTATGAAATTACATACTTAAATTGCCAGATTTCAATAGTTACATTTTTGTTCGTTATTATTTGGTCTTATAATTCCGTCAAAAATGCTTTAATTTTGATTCCGACAGCTTTTCTGTGCTAGTTTTTTCTTTATCTATGAAATTGCATACTTAAATTGCCCGATTTTAAAAGTTACATATTTGTTCGTGATTTTTTAAGTCTTATAACTCCGTCAAAAATGCTTTAATTGTGATTCCGACAGCTTTTCTGTGCTAGTTTTTTCTGTATCTATGAAATTGCATACTTAAATTTCCAGATTTCAATAGTTAAATTTTTGTTCATGATCTTTTAGGTCTTATAATTCCGTCAAAAATGCTGTAATTTTGATACCGACAGCTTTTCTGTGATAGTTTTTTCTGTATCTATGAAATTGCATACTTAAATGGCCAGATTTCAATAGTTAAATTGTTTTTCGTTTTTTTTAGGTGATATATCTCAGTCAAAAATGCTTTAATTTTGATGCCGACATCTTTTCGGTTCTAGTTTTTTCTGTATCTATGAAATTACATACTTAAATTGCCAGATTTCAATAGTTACATTTTTGTTCGTTATTATTAGGTCTTATAATTCCGTCAAAAATGCTTTAATTTTGATTCCGACAGCTTTTCTGTGCTAGTTTTTTCTTTATCTATGAAATTGCATACTTAAATTGCCCGATTTTAAAAGTTACATATTTGTTCGTGATTTTTTAAGTCTTATAACTCCGTCAAAAATGCTTTAATTGTGATTCCGACAGCTTTTCTGTGCTAGTTTTTTCTGTATCTATGAAATTGCATACTTAAATTGACAGATTTCAATAGTTACATTTTTGTTCGTTATTATTAGGTCTTATAATTCCGTCAAAAATGCTTTAATTTTGATTCCGACAGCTTTTCTGTGCTAGTTTTTTCTGTATCTATGAAATTGCATACTTAAATTGCCAGATTTCAATAGTTAAATTGTTTTTCGTTTTTTTTAGGTGTTATATCTCAGTCAAAAATGCTTTAATTTTGATGCCGACATCTTTTCGGTTCTAGTTTTTTCTGTATCTATGAAATTACATACTTAAATTGCCAGATTTCAATAGTTAAATTTTTGTTCGTGATCTTTTAGGTCTTATAATTCCGTCAAAAATGCTTTAATTTTGATACCGACAGCTTTTCTGTGCTAGTTTTTTCTGTATCTATGAAATTGCATACTTAAATTGACAGATTTCAATAGTTAAATTTTTGTTCGTTATTTTTTAGGTCTTATAATTTCGTCAAAAATGTTTTAATTTTGATTCCGACAGCTTTTCTGTGCTAGTTTTTTCTTTATCTATAAAATTGCATACTTAAATTGCCCGATTTTAAAAGTTACATTTTTATTCGTGATTTTTTAGGTCTTATAACTCCGTCAAAAATGCTTTAATTGTGATAGCGACAGCTTTTCTGTGCTAGTTTTTTCTGTATCTATGAAATTGCATACTTAAATTGCCAGATTTCAATAGTTAAATTGTTTTTCGTTTTTTTAGGTGTTATAACTCCGTCAAAAATGCTTTAATTGTGATAGCGACAGCTTTTCTGTGCTAGTTTTTTCTGTATCTATGAAATTGCATACTTAAATTGCCAGATTTCAATAGTTACATTTTTGTTCGTGATTTTTAGGTCTTATAATTCCGTCAAAAATGCTTTAATTTTGATTCCGACAGATTTCTGTGCTAGTTTTTTCTGTATCTATGAAATTGCATACTTAAATTGCCAGATTTAAATAGTTAAATTGTTTTTCGTTTTTTTTAGGTGTTATATCTCCGTCAAAAATGCTTTAATTTTGATGCCGACATCTTTTCGGTTCTAGTTTTTTCTGTATCTATGAAATTACATACTTAAATTGCCAGATTTCAATAATTACATTTTTGTTCGTTATTTTTAGGTCTTATAATTCCGTCAAAAATGCTTTAATTTTGATTCCGACAGATTTCTGTGCTAGTTTTTTCTGTATCTATGAAATTGCATACTTAAATTGCCAGATTTCAATAGTTAAATTTTTGTTCGTTATTTTTTAGGTCTTATAATTTCGTCAAAAATGCTTTAATTTTGATTCCGACAGCTTTTCTGTGCTAGTTTTTTTTTTATCTATGAAATTGCATACTTAAATTGCCCGATTTTAAAAGTTACATATTTGTTCGTGATTTTTTAAGTCTAATAACTCCGTCAAAAATGCTTTAATTGTGATTCCGACAGCTTTTCTGTGCTAGTTTTTTCTGTATCTATGAAATTGCATACTTAAATTTCCAGATTTCAATAGTTAAATTTTTGTTCGTGATCTTTTAGGTCTTATAATTCCGTCAAAAATGCTGTAATTTTGATACCGACAGCTTTTCTGTGCTAGTTTTTTCTGTATCTATGAAATTGCATACTTAAATTGCCAGATTTCAATAGTTAAATTGTTTTTCGATTTGTTTAGGTGTTATATCTCCGTCAAAAATGCTTTAATTTTGATGCCGACATCTTTTCGGTTCTAGTTTTTCTGTATCTATAAAATTGCATACTTAAATTGCCCGATTTTAAAAGTTACATTTTTATTCGTGATTTTTTAGGTCTTATAACTCCGTCAAAAATGCTTTAATTGTGATAGCGACAGCTTTTCTGTGCTAGTTTTTTCTGTATCTATGAAATTGCATACTTAAATTGCCAGATTTCTATAGTTAAATTGTTTTTCGTTTTTTTTAGGTGTTATATCTCCGTCAAAAATGCTTTAATTTTGATGCCGACATCTTTTCGGTTCTAGTTTTTTCTGTATCTATGAAATTACATACTTAAATTGCCAGATTTCAATAATTACATTTTTGTTCGTTATTTTTAGGTCTTATAATTCCGTCAAAAATGCTTTAATTTTGATTCCGACAGATTTCTGTGCTAGTTTTTTCTGTATCTATGAAATTGCATACTTAAATTGCCAGATTTCAATTGTTAAATTTTTGTTCGTTATTTTTAGGACTTATAATTCCGTCAAAAATGCTTTAATTTTAATTCCGACAGATTTCTGTGCTAGTTTTTTCTGTATCTATGAAATTGCATACTTAAATTTCCAGATTTCAATAGTTAAATTTTTGTTCGTTATTTTTAGGTCTTATAATTCCGTCAAAAATGCTTTATTTTTGATACCGACAGCTTTTCTGTGCTAGTTTTTTCGGTATCTATGAAATTGCATACTTAAATTGACAGATTTCAATAGTTAAATTTTGGTTCGTTATTTTTTAGGTCTTATAATTTCGTCAAAAATGCTTTAATTTTGATTCCGACAGCTTTTCTGTGCTAGTTTTTTCTTTATCTATGAAATTGCATACTTAAATTGCCCGATTTTAAAAGTTACATATTTGTTCGTGATTTTTTAAGTCTAATAACTCCGTCAAAAATTCTTTAATTGTGATTCCGACAGCTTTTCTGTGCTAGTTTTTTCTGTATCTATGAAATTGCATACTTAAATTTCCAGATTTCAATAGTTAAATTTTTGTTCGTGATCTTTTAGGTCTTATAATTCCGTCAAAAATGCTGTAATTTTGATACCGACAGCTTTTCTGTGATAGTTTTTTCTGTATCTATGAAATTGCATACTTAAATTGCCAGATTTCAATAGTTAAATTGTTTTTCGATTTTTTTAGGTGTTATATCTCCGTCAAAAATGCTTTAATTTTGATGCCGACATCTTTTCGGTTCTAGTTTTTTCTGTATCTATAAAATTGCATACTTAAATTGCCCGATTTTAAAAGTTACATTTTTATTCGTGATTTTTTAGGTCTTATAACTCCGTCAAAAATGCTTTAATTGTGATAGCGACAGCTTTTCTGTGCTAGTTTTTTCTGTATCTATGAAATTGCATACTTAAATTGCCAGATTTCAATAGTTAAATTGTTTTTCGATTTTTTTAGGTGTTATATCTCCGTCAAAAATGCTTTAATTTTGATGCCGACATCTTTTCGGTTCTAGTTTTTTCTGTATCTATAAAATTGCATACTTAAATTGCCCGATTTTAAAAGTTACATTTTTATTCGTGATTTTTTAGGTCTTATAACTCCGTCAAAAATGCTTTAATTGTGATAGCGACAGCTTTTCTGTGCTAGTTTTTTCTGTATCTATGAAATTGCATACTTAAATTGCCAGATTTCTATAGTTAAATTGTTTTTCGTTTTTTTTAGGTGTTATATCTCCGTCAAAAATGCTTTAATTTTGATGCCGACATCTTTTCGGTTCTAGTTTTTTCGGTATCTATGAAATTGCATACTTAAATTGCCAGATTTCAATAATTACATTTTTGTTCGTTATTTTTAGGTCTTATAATTCCGTCAAAAATGCTTTAATTTTGATTCCGACAGATTTCTGTGCTAGTTTTTTCTGTATCTATGAAATTGCATACTTAAATTGCCAGATTTCAATAGTTAAATTTTGTTCGTTATTTTTAGGACTTATAATTCCGTCAAAAATGCTTTAATTTTAATTCCGACAGATTTCTGTGCTAGTTTTTTCTGTATCTATGAAATTGCATACTTAAATTGCCAGATTTCTATAGTTAAATTGTTTTTCGATTTTTTAGGTGTTATATCTCCGTCAAAAATGCTTTAATTTTGATGCCGACATCTTTTCGGTTCTAGTTTTTTCGGTATCTATGAAATTGCATACTTAAATTGCCAGATTTCAATAATTACATTTTTGTTCGTTATTTTTAGGTCTTATAATTCCGTCAAAATGCTTTAATTTTGATTCCGACAGATTTCTGTGCTAGTTTTTTCTGTATCTATGAAATTGCATACTTAAATTGCCAGATTTCAATAGTTAAATTTTTGTTCGTTATTTTTAGGTCTTATAATTCCGTCAAAAATGCTTTATTTTTGATACCGACAGCTTTTCTGTGCTAGTTTTTTCGGTATCTATGAAATTGCATACTTAAATTGACAGATTTCAATAGTTAAATTTTGGTTCGTTATTTTTTAGGTCTTATAATTCCGTCAAAAATGCTCTAATTTTGATTCCGACAGATTTCTGTGCTAGTTTTTTCTGTATCTATGAAATTGCATACTTAAATTGACAGATTTCAATAGTTAAATTTTTGTTCGTTATTTTTTAGGTCTTATAATTTCGTCAAAAATGCTTTAATTTTGATTCCGACAGCTTTTCTGTGCTAGTTTTTTCTGTATCTATGAAATTGCATACTTAAATTGACAGATTTCAATAGTTAAATTTTTGTTCGTTATTTTTTAGGTCTTATAATTTCGTCAAAAATGCTTTAATTTTGATTCCGACAGCTTTTCTGTGCTAGTTTTTTCTTTAGCTATGAAATTGCATACTTAAATTGCCCGATTTTAAAAGTTACATATTTGTTCGTGATTTTTTAAGTCTAATAACTCCGTCAAAAATTCTTTAATTGTGATTCCGACAGCTTTTCTGTGCTAGTTTTTTCTGTATCTATGAAATTGCATACTTAAATTTCCAGATTTCAATAGTTAAATTTTTGTTCGTGATCTTTTAGGTCTTATAATTCCGTCAAAAATGCTGTAATTTTGATACCGACAGCTTTTCTGTGCTAGTTTTTTCTGTATCTATGAAATTGCATACTTAAATTGCCAGATTTCAATAGTTAAATTGTTTTTCGTTTTTTTTAGGTGTTATATCTCAGTCAAAAATGCTTTAATTTTGATGCCGACATCTTTTCGGTTCTAGTTTTTTCTGTATCTATGAAATTACATACTTAAATTGCCAGATTTCAATAGTTACATTTTTGTTCGTTTTTATTAGGTCTTATAATTCCGTCAAAAATGCTTTAATTTTGATTCCGACAGATTTCTGTGCTAGTTTTTTCTGTATCTATGAAATTGCATACTTAAATTGCCAGATTTCAATAGTTAAATTTTTGTTCGTTATTTTTAGGTCTTATAATTCCGTCAAAAATGCTTTAATTTTGATTCCGACAGCTTTTCTGTGCTAGTTTTTTCTGTATCTATGAAATTGCATACTTAAATTGACAGATTTCAATTGTTAAATTTTTGTTCGTTATTTTTAGGTCTTATAATTTCGTCAAAAATGCTTTAATTTTGATTCCGACAGCTTTTCTGTGCTAGTTTTTTCTTTATCTATGAAATTGCATACTTAAATTGCCCGATTTTAAAAGTTACATTTTTGTTCGTGATTTTTTAGGTCTTATAACTAAGTCAAAAATGCTTTAATTTTGATTCCGACAGCTTTTCTGTGCTAGTTTTTTTCTGTATCTATGAAATTGCATACTTAAATTTCCAGATTTCAATAGTTTAATTTTTGTTCGTGATTTTTTAGGTCTTATAATTCCGTCAAAAATGCTTTAATTTTGATACCGATAGCTTTTCTGTGCTAGTTTTTGCTGTATCTATGAAATTGCATACTTAAATTGCCAGATTTCAATAGTTAAATTTTTGTTCGTTATTTTTTTGGTCTTATAATTTCGTCAAAAATGCTTTAATTTTGATTCCGACGGCTTTTCTGTGCTAGTTTTTTCTGTATCTATGAAATTGCATACTTAAATTGACAGATTTCAATTGTTAAATTTTTGTTCGTTATTTTTAGGTCTTATAATTTCGTCAAAAATGCTTTAATTTTGATTCCGACAGCTTTTCTGTGCTAGTTTTTTCTTTATCTATGAAATTGCATACTTAAATTGCCCGATTTTAAAAGTTACATTTTTGTTCGTGATTTTTTAGGTCTTATAACTAAGTCAAAAATGCTTTAATTTTGATTCCGACAGCTTTTCTGTGCTAGTTTTTTTCTGTATCTATGAAATTGCATACTTAAATTTCCAGATTTCAATAGTTTAATTTTTGTTCGTGATTTTTTAGGTCTTATAATTCCGTCAAAAATGCTTTAATTTTGATACCGACAGCTTTTCTGTGCTAGTTTTTGCTGTATCTATGAAATTGCATACTTAAATTGCCAGATTTCAATAGTAAAATTGTTTTTCGTGATTTTTTAGGTCTTATAATTCCGTCAAAAATGCTTTAATTTTGATACCGACAGCTTTTCTGTGCTAGTTTTTTCTGTATCTATGAAATTGCATACTTAAATTGCCAGATTTCAATAGTTACATTTTTGTTCGTTATTTTTAGGTCTTATAATTCCGTCAAAAATGCTTTAATTTTGATTCCGACAGATTTCTGTGCTAGTTTTTTTCTGTAAATATGACATTGCATACTTAAATTGCCAGATTTCAATAGTTAAATTGTTTTTGGTTTTTTTAAGGTGTTACATTTTGATGCCGACATCTTTTCGGTTCTAGTTTTTTCTGTATCTATGAAATTACATACTTAAATTGCCAGATTTCAATAGTTACATTTTTGTTCGTTATTTTTAGGTCTTATAATTCCGTCAAAAATGCTTTAATTTTGATTCCGACAGATTTCTGTGCTAGTTTTTTCTGTATCTATGACATTGCATACTTAAATTGACAGATTTCAATAGTTAAATTGTTTTTCGTTTTTTTTAGGTGTTATATCTCCGTCAACAATGCTTTAATTTTGATGCCGACATCTTTTCGGTACTAGTTTTTTCTGTATCTATGAAATTACATACTTAAATTGCCAGATTTCAATAGTTAAATTTTTGTTCGTTATTTTTAGGTCTTATAATTCCGTCAAAAATGCTTTAATTTTGATTCCGATAGATTTCTGTGCTAGTTTTTTCTGTATCTATGAAATTACATACTTAAATTGCCAGATTTTAATAGTTACATTTTTGTTCGTTATTATTAGGTCTTATAATTCCGTCAAAATGCTTTAATTTTGATTCCGACAGATTTCTGTGCTAGTTTTTTCTGTATCTATGAAATTGCATACTTAAATTGCCAGATTTCAATAGTTAAATTTTTGTTCGTTATTTTTAGGTCTTATAATTTCGTCAAAAATGCTTTAATTTTGATTCCGACAGCTTTTCTGTGCTAGTTTTTTCTGTATCTATGAAATTGCATACTTAAATTGACAGATTTCAATTGTTAAATTTTTGTCCGTTTTTTTTAGGTCTTATAATTTCGTCAAAAATGCTTTAATTTTGATTCCGACAGCTTTTCTGTGCTAGTTTTTTCTGTATCTATGAAATTGCATACTTAAATTTCCAGATTTCAATAGTTTAATTTTTGTTCGTGATTTTTTAGGTCTTATAATTCCGTCAAAAATGCTTTAATTTTGATACCGACAGCTTTTCTGTGCTAGTTTTTGCTGTATCTATGAAATTGCATACTTAAATTGCCAGATTTCAATAGTAAAATTGTTTTTCGTGATTTTTTAGGTCTTATAATTCCGTCAAAAATGCTTTAATTTTGATACCGACAGCTTTTCTGTGCTAGTTTTTTCTGTATCTATGAAATTGCATACTTAAATTGCCAGATTTCAATAGTTACATTTTTGTTCGTTATTTTTAGGTCTTATAATTCCGTCAAAAATGCTTTAATTTTGATTCCGACAGATTTCTGTGCTAGTTTTTTCTGTAAATATGACATTGCATACTTAAATTGCCAGATTTCAATAGTTAAATTGTTTTTGGTTTTTTAAGGTGTTACATTTTGATGCCGACATCTTTTTCGGTTCTAGTTTTTTCTGTATCTATGAAATTACATACTTAAATTGCCAGATTTCAATAGTTACATTTTTGTTCGTTATTTTTAGGTCTTATAATTCCGTCAAAAATGCTTTAATTTTGATTCCGACAGATTTCTGTGCTAGTTTTTTCTGTATCTATGACATTGCATACTTAAATTGACAGATTTCAATAGTTAAATTGTTTTTCGTTTTTTTTAGGTGTTATATCTCCGTCAACAATGCTTTAATTTTGATGCCGACATCTTTTCGGTTCTAGTTTTTTCTGTATCTATGAAATTACATACTTAAATTGCCAGATTTCAATAGTTAAATTTTTGTTCGTTATTTTTAGGTCTTATAATTCCGTCAAAAATGCTTTAATTTTGATTCCGATAGATTTCTGTGCTAGTTTTTTCTGTATCTATGAAATTACATACTTAAATTGCCAGATTTTAATAGTTACATTTTTGTTCGTTATTATTAGGTCTTATAATTCCGTCAAAAATGCTTTAATTTTGATTCCGACAGATTTCTGTGCTAGTTTTTTCTGTATCTATGAAATTGCATACTTAAATTGCCAGATTTCAATAGTTAAATTTTTGTTCGTTATTTTTAGGTCTTATAATTCCGTCAAAAATGCTTTAATTTCGATTCCGACAGATTTCTGTGCTAGTTTTTTCTGTATCTATGAAATTGCATACCTAAATTGCCAGATTTCAATAGTTAAATTTTTGTTCGTGATCTTTTAGGTCTTATAATTCCGTCAAAAATGCTTTAATTTTGATACCGACAGCTTTTCTGTGCTAGTTTTTTCTGTATCTATGAAATTGCATACTTAAATTGCCAGATTTCAATAGTTAAATTGTTTTTCGTTCTTTTCAGGTGTTATATCTCCGTCAAAAATGCTTTAATTTTGATGCCGACATCTTTTCGGTTCTAGTTTTTTCTGTATCTATGAAATTACATACTTAAATTGCCAGATTTCAATAGTTACATTTTTGTTCGTTATTATTAGGTCTTATAATTCCGTCAAAAATGCTTTAATTTTGATTCCGACAGATTTCTGTGCTAGTTTTTTCTGTATCTATGAAATTGCATACTTAAATTGCCAGATTTCAATAGTTAAATTTTTGTTCATTTTTAGGTCTTATAATTCCGTCAAAAATGCTTTAATTTCGATTCCGACAGATTTCTGTGCTAGTGTTTTCTGTATCTATGAAATTGCATACTTAAATTGCCAGATTTCAATAGTTAAATTTTTGTTCGTGATCTTTTAGGTCTTATAATTCCGTCAAAAATGCTTTAATTTTGATACCGACAGCTTTTCTGTGCTAGTTTTTTCTGTATCTATGAAATTGCATACTTAAATTGCCAGATTTCAATAGTTAAATTGTTTTTCGTTTTTTTTAGGTGTTATATCTCCGTCAAAAATGCTTTAATTTTGATGCCGACATCTTTTCGGTTCTAGTTTTTTCTGTATCTATGAAATTACATACTTAAATTGCTAGATTTCAATAGTTACATTTTTGTTCGTTATTATTAGGTTTTATAATTCCGTCAAAAATGCTTTAATTTTGATTCCGACAGATTTCTGTGCTAGTTTTTTCTGTATCTATGAAATTGCATACTTAAATTGCCAGATTTCAAAAGTTAAATTTTTGTTCGTTATTTTTATTTTTATACCCTGGCAGGGTATTATAATTTTAGTCAGAAGTTTGCAACGCAGTGAAGGAGACATTTCCGACCCTATAAAGTATATATATTCTTGATCAGCATCAACAGCCGAGTCGATCTAGCCATGTCCGTCTGTCCGTCTGTCTGTCTGTCCGTCTGTCCGTTTCTACGCAAACTAGTCCCTCAGTTTTGATGCTATCTGAATGAAACTTTGCAGATAGTCTTCTATATGCTCTCACTGCTATATATGTCGGAACGGGCAGGATCGGAGGACTATATCATATAGCTGCCATAGGAACGATGGGAATTTTTTTAGAAAAAAAATTTTAACTTTGCCAATTTTCAAGATATTTTCATATAATTTGAAATATTGCCATTTTATATTATTCCAGAATTTCGATTTTAATTTTATTCAAATCGGACCACTACATCATATAGCTGCCATAGGAATATATATATATCAATTCATTTAGTTTGTTCGCAACATTTTTTTGGCTAGCAACATTTTTTGCTAGCAACATTTTTCGCCCGCAACATTTACCTTATGTCAGTACCCGAGAAAGCGGAAAGTCAGAACATTTTTCTTCTTCTACTGCAAGGGTATTTAAACTTCGGCATGCCGAAGTTAGCTTCCTTTCTTGTTAGGTCTTATAATTCCGTCAAAAATGTTTTAATTTTGATTCCGACAGCTTTTCTGTGCTAGTTTTTTCTGTATCTATGAAATTGCATACTTAAATTGACAGATTTCAATAGTTAAATTTTTGTTCGTTATTTTTAGGTCTTATAATTTCGTCAAAAATGCTTTAATTTTGATTCCGACAGCTTTTCTGTGCTAGTTTTTTCTTTATCTATGAAATTGCATACTTAAATTGCCAGATTTCAATAGTTAAATTGATTTTCGTTTTTTTCAGGTGTTATATCTCCATCAAAAATGCTTTAATTTTGATGCCGACATCTTTTCGGTTCTAGTTTTTTCTGTATCTATGAAATTACATACTTAAATTGCCAGATTTCAATAGTTAAATTTTTGTTCGTTATTTTTAGGTCTTATAATTCCGTCAAAAATGCTTTAATTTTGATTCCGATAGATTTCTGTGCTAGTTTTTTCTGTATCTATGAAATTGCATACTTAAATTGCCAGATTTCAATAGTTACATTTTTGTTCGTTATTTTTAGGTCTTATAATTCCGTCAAAAATGCTTTAATTTTGATTCCGACAGCTTTTCTGTGCTAGTTTTTTCTGTATCTATGAAATTGCATACTTAAATTGACAGATTTCAATAGTTAAATTTTTGTTCGTTATATTTAGGTCTTATAATTTCGTCAAAAATGCTTTAATTTTGATTCCGACAGCTTTTCTGTGCTAGTTTTTTCTGTATCTATGAAATTGCATACTTAAATTGACAGATTTCAATTGTTAAATTTTTGTTCGTTATATTTAGGTCTTATAATTTCGTCAAAAATGCTTTAATTTTGATTCCGACAGCTTTTCTGTGCTAGTTTTTTTCTGTATCTATGAAATTGCATACTTAAATTTCCAGATTTCAATAGTTTAATTTTTGTTCGTGATTTTTTAGGTCTTATAATTCCGTCAAAAATGCTTTAATTTTGATACCGACAGCTTTTCTGTGCTAGTTTTTGCTGTATCTATGAAATTGCATACTTAAATTGCCAGATTTCAATAGTAAAATTGTTTTTCGTGATTTTTTAGGTCTTATAATTCCGTCAAAAATGCTTTAATTTTGATACCGACAGCTTTTCTGTGCTAGTTTTTTCTGTATCTATGAAATTGCATACTTAAATTGCCAGATTTCAATAGTTACATTTTTGTTCGTTATTTTTAGGTCTTATAATTCCGTCAAAAATGCTTTAATTTTGATTCCGACAGATTTCTGTGCTAGTTTTTTCTGTAAATATGACATTGCATACTTAAATTGCCAGATTTCAATAGTTAAATTGTTTTTGGTTTTTTTAAGGTGTTACATTTTGATGCCGACATCTTTTCGGTTCTAGTTTTTTCTGTATCTATGAAATTACATACTTAAATTGCCAGATTTCAATAGTTACATTTTTGTTCGTTATTTTTAGGTCTTATAATTCCGTCAAAAATGCTTTAATTTTGATTCCGACAGATTTCTGTGCTAGTTTTTTCTGTATCTATGAAATTGCATACTTAAATTGCCAGATTTCAATAGTTAAATTTTTGTTCGTTATTTTTAGGACTTATAATTCCGTCAAAAATGCTTTAATTTTGATTCCGAGAGATTTCTGTGCTTGTTTTTTCTTTATCTATGAAATTGCATACTTAAATTGCCAGATTTCAATATTTAAATTTTTGTTCGTTTTTTTTTGGTCTTATAATTCCGTCAAAAATGCTTTAATTTTGATTCCGATAGATTTCTGTGCTAGTTTTTTCTGTATCTATGAAATTGCATACTTAAATTGCCAGATTTCAATAGTTAAATTTTTGTTCGTTATTTGTAGGTCTTATAATTTCGTCAAAAATGCTTTAATTTTGATTCCGACAGCTTTTCTGTGCTAGTTTTTTCTGTATCTATGAAATTGCATACTTAAATTGACAGATTTCAATTGTTAAATTTTTGTTCGTTATTTTTAGGTCTTATAATTTCGTCAAAAATGCTTTAATTTTGATTCCGACAGCTTTTCTGTGCTAGTTTTTTTCTGTATCTATGAAATTGCATACTTAAATTTCCAGATTTCAATAGTTTAATTTTTGTTCGTGATTTTTTAGGTCTTATAATTCCGTCAAAAATGCTTTAATTTTGATACCGACAGCTTTTCTGTGCTAGTTTTTGCTGTATCTATGAAATTGCATACTTAAATTGCCAGATTTCAATAGTAAAATTGTTTTTCGTGATTTTTTAGGTCTTATAATTCCGTCAAAAATGCTTTAATTTTGATACCGACAGCTTTTCTGTGCTAGTTTTTTCTGTATCTATGAAATTGCATACTTAAATTGCCAGATTTCAATAGTTACATTTTTGTTCGTTATTTTTAGGTCTTATAATTCCGTCAAAAATGCTTTAATTTTGATTCCGACAGATTTCTGTGCTAGTTTTTTCTGTAAATATGACATTGCATACTTAAATTGCCAGATTTCAATAGTTAAATTGTTTTTGGTTTTTTTAAGGTGTTACATTTTGATGCCGACATCTTTTCGGTTCTAGTTTTTTCTGTATCTATGAAATTACATACTTAAATTGCCAGATTTCAATAGTTACATTTTTGTTCGTTATTTTTAGGTCTTATAATTCCGTCAAAAATGCTTTAATTTTGATTCCGACAGATTTCTGTGCTAGTTTTTTCTGTATCTATGAAATTGCATACTTAAATTGCCAGATTTCAATAGTTAAATTTTTGTTCGTTATTTTTAGGACTTATAATTCCGTCAAAAATGCTTTAATTTTGATTCCGAGAGATTTCTGTGCTTGTTTTTTCTTTATCTATGAAATTGCATACTTAAATTGCCAGATTTCAATATTTAAATTTTTGTTCGTTTTTTTTTGGTCTTATAATTCCGTCAAAAATGCTTTAATTTTGATTCCGATAGATTTCTGTGCTAGTTTTTTCTGTATCTATGAAATTGCATACTTAAATTGCCAGATTTCAATAGTTACATTTTTGTTCGTTATTTTTAGGTCTTATAATTCCGTCAAAAATGCTTTAATTTTGATTCCGACAGATTTCTGTGCTAGTTTTTTCTGTATCTATGAAATTGCATACTTAAATTGCCAGATTTCAATAGTTAAATTTTTGTTCGTTATTTTTAGGTCTTATAATTCCGTCAAAAATGCTTTAATTTCGATTCCGACAGATTTCTGTGCTAGTTTTTTCTGTATCTATGAAATTGCATACCTAAATTGCCAGATTTCAATAGTTAAATTTTTGTTCGTTATTTTTAGGTCTTATAATTCCGTCAAAAATGCTTTAATTTTGATTCCGACAGATTTCTGTGCTAGTTTTTTCTGTATCTATGACATTGCATACTTAAATTGACAGATTTCAATATTTAAATTGTTTTTCGTTTTTTTAGGTGTTATATCTCCGTCAACAATGCTTTAATTTTGATGCCGACATCTTTTCGGTTCTAGTTTTTTCTGTATCTATGAAATTACATACTTAAATTGCCAGATTTCAATAGTTAAATTTTTGTTCGTTATTTTTAGGTCTTATAATTCCGTCAAAAATGCTTTAATTTTGATTCCGACAGATTTCTGTGCTAGTTTTTTCTGTATCTATGAAATTGCATACTTAAATTGCCAGATTTCAATAGTTAAATTTTTGTTCGTTATTTTTATACCCTGGCAGGGTATTATAATTTTAGTCAGAAGTTTGCAACGCAGTGAAGGAGACATTTCCGACCCTATAAAGTATATATATTCTTGATCAGCATCAACAGCCGAGTCGATCTAGCCATGTCCGTCTGTCCGTCTGTCCGTCTGTCTGTCTGTCCGTCTGTCCGTTTCTACGCAAACTAGTCCCTCAGTTGTGATGCTATCTGAATGAAACTTTGCAGATAGTCTTCTATATGCTCTCACTGCTATATATGTCGGAACGGGCCGGATCGGAGGACTATATCATATAGCTGCCATAGGAACGATGGGAATTTTTTTAGAAAAAAAAATTTAACTTTGCCAATTTTCAAGATATTTTCATATAATTTGAAATATGGCCATTTTATATTATTCCAGAATTTCGATTTTAATTTTATTCAAATCGGACCACTACATGATATAGCTGCCATAGGAATATATATATATCAATTCATTTAGTTTGTTCGCAACATTTTTTTGGCTAGCAACATTTTTTTGGCTAGCAACATTTTTTGCTAGCAACATTTACCTTATGTCAGTACCCGAGAGAGCGGAAAGTCAGAACATTTTTCTTCTTCTTCTACTTACTGCAAGGGTATTTAAACTTCGGCATGCCGAAGTTAGCTTCCTTTCTTGTTAGGTCTTATAATTCCGTCAAAAATGTTTTAATTTTGATTCCGACAGCTTTTCTGTGCTAGTTTTTTCTGTATCTATGAAATTGCATACTTAAATTGACAGATTTCAATAGTTAAATTTTTGTTCGTTATTTTTAGGTCTTATAATTTCGTCAAAAATGCTTTAATTTTGATTCCGACAGCTTTTCTGTGCTAGTTTTTTCTTTATCTATGAAATTGCATACTTAAATTGCCCGATTTTAAAAGTTACATTTTTGTTCGTGAATTTTTAGGTCTTATAACTCCGTCAAAAATGCTTTAATTTTGATTCCGACAGCTTTTCTGTGCTAGTTTTTTCTGTATCTATGAAATGGCATACTTAAATTTCCAGATTTCAATAGTTAGATTTTTGTTCGTGATCTTTTAGGTCTTATAATTCCGTCAAAAATGCTTTAATTTTGATACCGACAGCTTTTCTGTGCTAGTTTTTTCTGTATCTATGAAATTGCATACTTAAATTGCCAGATTTCAATAGTTAAATTGTTTTTCGTTTTTTTCAGGTGTTATATCTCCGTCAAAATGCTTTAATTTTGATGCCGACATCTTTTCGGTTCTAGTTTTTTCTGTATCTATGAAATTACATACTTAAATTGCCAGATTTCAATAGTTACATTTTTGTTCGTGATTTTTAGGTCTTATAATTCCGTCAAAAATGCTTTAATTTTGATTCCGACAGATTTCTGTGCTAGTTTTTTCTGTATCTATGAAATTGCATACTTAAATTGCCAGATTTCAATAGTTAAATTGTTTTTCGTTTTTTTTAGGTGTTATATCTCCGTCAAAATGCTTTAATTTTGATGCCGACATCTTTTCGGTTCTAGTTTTTTCTGTATCTATGAAATTACATACTTAAATTGCCAGATTTCAATAATTACATTTTTGTTCGTTATTTTTAGGTCTTATAATTCCGTCAAAAATGCTTTAATTTTGATTCCGACAGATTTCTGTGCTAGTTTTTTCTGTATCTATGAAATTGCATACTTAAGGGGGGTTTCTACCTTGTGTGGTCGAAAAAATCGATTTTTATTTTTTTGCATTTTTGGATTGATATATGTTTCTAGAGTCCGCTCCCAAAATTTCAATTGGTTATCTTAAGAATTGCGGAACCTACACCTTAAAACAGGGAGCACCTACACCTTAAAACAGGTACTGAAGCAAAACTTCAAACGCGTTTTACTCGAAACGACATTTTTGACCTTGCGGAAGTGATTCAAGCCAGACGAGTTGAGCAATCGCCACGAAATTTTAAAGTATCGTGTATTAGAGACTTCTCCATGGCTGGTACCAAAATCTTTAATAAAATATTGAATATTTTTCATTTTATATAACAATAAATGTCGAAAAAGTGCGTAAAAATCGAGTTTTTCATTTAAAATCGCATAAGCTTTTCAATTTTCATTCTTTTTTCGCAATTCTGGTACCAGCCATGCGCAAAAAGTATACAAAGTAAGAATATATTTAATTTTTGTGTTTCAGATCCTTTGGGGCAGCAGCAGGACTTCCGTAAGCGAAAAAAGGCGTTCCATTGCTCAATGCCCCTCCCCTTCCCCTGTGCATATTTCCATTTGAAACTTTTTGTACTTAAACAATAATCTTGTAGATACACCTGAACAAAATTAGAAGTGTTTATCTTCAATACATTCCACGAAAAAATTTTTTAAAAAGCACATTTTTTTCGACAACACAAGGTAGAAACCCCCTTAAATTGCCAGATTTCAATAGTTAAATTTTTGTTCGTTATTTTTAGGACTTATAATTCCGTCAAAAATGCTTTAATTTTGATTCCGACAGATTTCTGTGCTAGTTTTTTCTGTATCTATGAAATTGCATACTTAAATTTCCAGATTTCAATAGTTACATTTTTGTTCGTTATTTTTAGGTCTTATAATTCCGTCAAAAATGCTTTAATTTTGATGCCGACATCTTTTCGGTTCTAGTTTTTTCTGTATCTATGAAATTACATACTTAAATTTCCAGATTTCAATAGTTACATTTTTGTTCGTTATTTTTAGGTCTTATAATTCCGTCAAAAATGCTTTAATTTTGATTCCGACAGCTTTTCTGTGCTAGTTTTTTCTGTATCTATGAAATTACATACTTAAATTGCCAGATTTCAATAGTTACATTTTTGTTCGTTATTATTAGGTCTTATAATTCCGTCAAAAATGCTTTAATTTTGATTCCGAGAGATTTCTGTGCTTGTTTTTTCTGTATCTATGAAATTGCATACTTAAATTGCCAGATTTCAATAGTTAAATTGTTTTTCGTTTTTTTCAGGTGTTATATCTCCGTCAAAAATGCTTTAATTTTGATGCCGACATCTTTTCGGTTCTAGTTTTTCTGTATCTATGAAATTACATACTTAAATTGCCAGATTTCAATAGTTACATTTTTGTTCGTGATTTTTAGGTCTTATAATTCCGTCAAAAATGCTTTAATTTTGATTCCGACAGATTTCTGTGCTAGTTTTTTCTGTATCTATGAAATTGCATACTTAAATTGCCAGATTTCAATAGTTAAATTGTTTTTCGTTTTTTTAGGTGTTATATCTCCGTCAAAAATGCTTTAATTTTGATGCCGACATCTTTTCGGTTCTAGTTTTTCTGTATCTATGAAATTACATACTTAAATTGCCAGATTTCAATAATTACATTTTTGTTCGTTATTTTTAGGTCTTATAATTCCGTCAAAAATGCTTTAATTTTGATTCCGACAGATTTCTGTGCTAGTTTTTTCTGTATCTATGAAATTGCATACTTAAATTGCCAGATTTCAATAGTTAAATTTTTGTTCGTTATTTTTAGGACTTATAATTCCGTCAAAAATGCTTTAATTTTGATTCCGACAGATTTCTGTGCTAGTTTTTTCTGTATCTATGAAATTGCATACTTAAATTGCCAGATTTCAATAGTTAAATTGTTTTTCGTTTTTTTTAGGTGTTATATCTCCGTCAAAAATGCTTTAATTTTGATGCCGACATCTTTTCGGTTCTAGTTTTTTCTGTATCTATGAAATTACATACTTAAATTGCCAGATTTCAATAATTACATTTTTGTTCGTTATTTTTAGGTCTTATAATTCCGTCAAAAATGCTTTAATTTTGATTCCGACAGATTTCTGTGCTAGTTTTTTCTGTATCTATGAAATTACATACTTAAATTGCCAGATTTCAATAGTTACATTTTTGTTCGTTATTATTAGGTCTTATAATTCCGTCAAAAATGCTTTAATTTTGATTCCGAGAGATTTCTGTGCTTGTTTTTTCTGTATCTATGAAATTGCATACTTAAATTGCCAGATTTCAATAGTTAAATTTTTGTTCGTTATTTTTAGGTCTTATAATTTCGTCAAAAATGCTTTAATTTTGATTCCGATAGATTTCTGTGCTAGTTTTTTCTGTATCTATGAAATTGCATACTTAAATTGCCAGATTTCAATATTTACATTTTTGTTCGTTATTTTTAGGTCTTATAATTCCGTCAAAAATGCTTTAATTTTGATTCCGACAGATTTCTGTGCTAGTTTTTTCTTTATCTATGAAATTGCATACTTAAATTGCCCGATTTTAAAAGTTACATTTTTGTTCGTGAATTTTTAGGTCTTA
The DNA here is from genome assembly GCA_018903765.1 of Drosophila aff. chauvacae BK-2020. NCBI lineage: Eukaryota > Metazoa > Arthropoda > Insecta > Diptera > Drosophilidae > Drosophila > Drosophila aff. chauvacae BK-2020. Next base: position 5,564 of record JAEIGO010000292.1, on the reverse strand, counting down.
CAACTCCGTCAAAAATGCTTTAATTTTGATTCCGACAGCTTTTCTGTGCTAGTTTTTTTCTGTATCTATGAAATTGCATACTTAAATTTCCAGATTTCAATAGTTAGATTTTTGTTCGTGATCTTTTAGGTCTTATAATTCCGTCAAAAATGCTTTAATTTTGATACCGACAGCTTTTCTGTGCTAGTTTTTTCTGTATCTATGAAATTGCATACTTAAATTGCCAGATTTCAATAGTTAAAATGTTTTTCGTTTTTTTCAGGTGTTATATCTCCGTCAAAAATGCTTTAATTTTGATGCCGACATCTTTTCGGTTCTAGTTTTTTCTGTATCTATGAAATTACATACTTAAATTGCCAGATTTCAATAGTTACATTTTTGTTCGTGATTTTTAGGTCTTATAATTCCGTCAAAAATGCTTTAATTTTGATTCCGACAGATTTCTGTGCTAGTTTTTTCTGTATCTATGAAATTGCATACTTAAATTGCCAGATTTCAATAGTTAAATTGTTTTTCGTTTTTTTAGGTGTTATATCTCCGTCAAAAATGCTTTAATTTTGATGCCGACATCTTTTCGGTTCTAGTTTTTTCTGTATCTATGAAATTACATACTTAAATTGCCAGATTTCAATAATTACATTTTGTTCGTTATTTTTAGGTCTTATAATTCCGTCAAAAATGCTTTAATTTTGATTCCGACAGATTTCTGTGCTAGTTTTTTCTGTATCTATGAAATTGCATACTTAAATTGCCAGATTTCAATAGTTAAATTTTTGTTCGTTATTTTTAGGACTTATAATTCCGTCAAAAATGCTTTAATTTTGATTCCGAGAGATTTCTGTGCTTGTTTTTTATTTATCTATGAAATTGCATACTTAAATTGCCAGATTTCAATATTTAAATTTTTGTTCGTTTTTTTTTGGTCTTATAATTCCGTCAAAAATGCTTTAATTTTGATTCCGATAGATTTCTGTGCTAGTTTTTTCTGTATCTATGAAATTGCATACTTAAATTGCCAGATTTCAATAGTTACATTTTTGTTCGTTATTTTTAGGTCTTATAATTCCGTCAAAAATGCTTTAATTTTGATTCCGACAGATTTCTGTGCTAGTTTTTTCTGTAAATATGACATTGCATACTTAAATTGCCAGATTTCAATAGTTAAATTGTTTTTGGTTTTTTTAAGGTGTTACATTTTGATGCCGACATCTTTTCGGTTCTAGTTTTTTCTGTATCTATGAAATTACATACTTAAATTGCCAGATTTCAATAGTTACATTTTTGTTCGTTATTTTTAGGTCTTATAATTCCGTCAAAAATGCTTTAATTTTGATTCCGACAGATTTCTGTGCTAGTTTTTTCTGTATCTATGACATTGCATACTTAAATTGACAGATTTCAATAGTTAAATTGTTTTTCGTTTTTTTTAGGTGTTATATCTCCGTCAACAATGCTTTAATTTTGATGCCGACATCTTTTCGGTTCTAGTTTTTTCTGTATCTATGAAATTACATACTTAAATTGCCAGATTTCAATAGTTAAATTTTTGTTCGTTATTTTTAGGTCTTATAATTCCGTCAAAAATGCTTTAATTTTGATTCCGACAGATTTCTGTGCTAGTTTTTTCTGTATCTATGAAATTGCATACTTAAATTGCCAGATTTCAATAGTTAAATTTTTGTTCGTTATTTTTATACCCTGGCAGGGTATTATAATTTTAGTCAGAAGTTTGCAACGCAGTGAAGGAGACATTTCCGACCCTATAAAGTATATATATTCTTGATCAGCATCAACAGCCGAGTCGATCTAGCCATGTCCGTCTGTCCGTCTGTCCGTCTGTCCGTTTCTACGCAAACTAGTCCCTCAGTTTTGATGCTATCTGAATGAAACTTTGCAGATAGTCTTCTATATGCTCTCACTGCTATATATGTCGGAACGGGCAGGATCGGAGGACTATATCATATAGCTGCCATAGGAACGATGGGAATTTTTTTAGAAAAAAATTTTAACTTTGCCAATTTTCAAGATATTTTCATATAATTTGAAATATGGCCATTTTATATTATTTCAGAATTTCGATTTTAATTTTATTCAAATCGGACCACTACATCATATAGCTGCCATAGGAATATATATATATCAATTCATTTAGTTTGTTCGCAACATTTTTTTGGCTAGCAACATTTTTTTGCTAGCAACATTTTTTCGCCCGCAACATTTACCTTATGTCAGTACCCAAGAAAGCGGAAAGTCAGAACATTTTTCTTCTTCTTCTACTTACTGCAAGGGTATTTAAACTTCGGCAAGCCGAAGTTAGCTTCCTTTCTTGTTAGGTCTTATAATTCCGTCAAAAATGTTTTAATTTTGATTCCGACAGCTTTTCTGTGCTAGTTTTTTCTGTATCTATGAAATTGCATACTTAAATTGACAGATTTCAATAGTTAAATTTTTTGTTCGTTATTTTTAGGTCTTATAATTTCGTCAAAAATGCTTTAATTTTGATTCCGACAGCTTTTCTGTGCTAGTTTTTTCTGTATCTATGAAATGGCATACTTAAATTTCCAGATTTCAATAGTTAGATTTTTGTTCGTGATCTTTTAGGTCTTATAATTCCGTCAAAAATGCTTTAATTTTGATACCGACAGCTTTTCTGTGCTAGTTTTTTCTGTATCTATGAAATTGCATACTTAAATTGCCCGATTTTAAAAGTTACATTTTTGTTCGTGAACTTTTAGGTCTTATAACTCCGTCAAAAATGCTTTAATTTTGATTCCGACAGCTTTTCTGTGCTAGTTTTTTCTGTATCTATGAAATGGCATACTTAAATTTCCAGATTTCAATAGTTAGATTTTTGTTCGTGATCTTTTAGGTCTTATAATTCCGTCAAAAATGCTTTAATTTTGATACCGACAGCTTTTCTGTGCTAGTTTTTTCTGTATCTATGAAATTGCATACTTAAATTGCCCGATTTTAAAAGTTACATTTTTGTTCGAGAACTTTTTAGGTCTTATAACTCCGTCAAAAATGCTTTAATTTTGATTCCGACAGCTTTTCTGTGCTAGTTTTTTCTGTATCTATGAAATGGCATACTTAAATTGCCAGATTTCAATAATTACATTTTTGTTCGTTATTTTAGGTCTTATAATTCCGTCAAAAATGCTTTAATTTCTGATTCCGACACATTTCTGTGCTAGTTTTTTCTGTATCTATGAAATTGCATACTTAAGGGGGGGTTTCTACCTTGTGTGGTCGAAAAAATCGATTTTTATTTTTTTGCATTTTTGGATTGATATATGTTTCTAGAGTCCGCTCCCAAAATTTCAATTGGTTATCTTAAGAATGGCGGAACCTACACCTTAAAACAGGGAGCACCTACACCTTAAAACAGGTACTGAAGCAAAACTTCAAACGCGTTTTACTCGAAACGACATTTTTGACCTTGCGGAAGTGATTCAAGCCAGACGAGTTGAGCAATCGCCACGAAATTTTAAAGTATCGTGTATTAGAGACTTCTCCATGGCTGGTACCAAAATCTTTAATAAAATATTGAATATTTTTCATTTTATATAACAATAAATGTCGAAAAAAGTGCGTAAAAATCGAGTTTTTCATTTAAAATCGCATAAGTTTTTCAATTTTCATTCTTTTTTCGCAATTCTGGTACCAGCCATGCGCAAAAGTATACAAAGTAAGAATATATTTAATTTTTGTGTTTCAGATCCTTTGGGGCAGCAGCAGGACTTCCGTAAGCGAAAAAGGCGTTCCATTGCTCAATGCCCCTCCCCTTCCCCTGTGCATATTTCCATTTGAAACTTTTTGTACTTAAACAATAAACTTGTAGATACACCTGAACAAAATTAGAAGTGTTTATCTTCAATACATTCTACGAAAAAAATTTTTTTAAAAAGCACATTTTTTCGACAACACAAGGTAGAAACCCCCTTAAATTGCCAGATTTCAATAGTTAAATTTTTGTTCGTTATTTTTAGGACTTATAATTCCGTCAAAAATGCTTTAATTTTGATTCCGACAGATTTCTGTGCTAGTTTTTTCTGTATCTATGAAATTGCATACTTAAATTTCCAGATTTCAATAGTTACATTTTTGTTCGTTATTTTTAGGTCTTATAATTCCGTCAAAAATGCTTTAATTTTGATGCCGACATCTTTTCGGTTCTAGTTTTTTCTGTATCTATGAAATTACATACTTAAATTTCCAGATTTCAATAGTTACATTTTTGTTCGTTATTTTTAGGTCTTATAATTCCGTCAAAAATGCTTTAATTTTGATTCCGACAGCTTTTCTGTGCTAGTTTTTTCTGTATCTATGAAATTACATACTTAAATTGCCAGATTTCAATAGTTACATTTTTGTTCGTGATTTTTAGGTCTTATAATTCAGTCAAAAATGCTTTAATTTTGATTCCGACAGATTTCTGTGCTAGTTTTTTCTGTATCTATGAAATTGCATACTTAAATTGCCAGATTTCAATAGTTAAATTGTTTTTCGTTTTTTTAGGTGTTATATCTCCGTCAAAAATGCTTTAATTTTGATTCCGACAGATTTCTGTGCTAGTTTTTTCTGTATCTATGAAATTGCATACTTAAGGGGGGTTTCTACCTTGTGTGGTCGAAAAAAATCGATTTTTATTTTTTGCATTTTTGGATTGATATATGTTTCTAGAGTCCGCTCCCAAAATTTCAATTGGTTATCTTAAGAATTGCGGAACCTACACCTTAAAACAGGGAGCACCTACACCTTAAAACAGGTACTGAAGCAAAACTTCAAACGCGTTTTACTCGAAACGACATTTTTGACCTTGCGGAAGTGATTCAAGCCAGACGAGTTGAGCAATCGCCACGAAATTTTAAAGTATCGTGTATTAGAGACTTCTCCATGGCTGGTACCAAAATCTTTAATAAAATATTGAATATTTTTCATTTTATATAACAATAAATGTCGAAAAAAGTGCGTAAAAATCGAGTTTTTCATTTAAAATCGCATAAGTTTTTCAATTTTCATTCTTTTTTCGCAATTCTGGTACCAGCCATGCGCAAAAGTATACAAAGTAAGAATATATTTAATTTTTGTGTTTCAGATCCTTTGGGGCAGCAGCAGGACTTCCGTAAGCGAAAAAGGCGTTCCATTGCTCAATGCCCCTCCCCCTTCCCCTGTGCATATTTCCATTTGAAACTTTTTACTTAAACAATAAACTTGTAGATACACCTGAACAAAATTAGAAGTGTTTATCTTCTAATACATTCTAAAAAAATTTTTAAAAAGCACATTTTTCGACAACACAAGGTAAACCCCCTTAAATTGCCAGATTTCAATAGTTAAATTTTTGTTCGTTATTTTAGGACTTATAATTCCGTCAAAAATGCTTTAATTTTGATTCCGACAGATTTCTGTGCTAGTTTTTCTGTATCTATGAAATTGCATACTTAAATTTCCAGATTTCAATAGTTAAATTTTTGTTCGTTATTTTTAGGTCTTATAATTCCGTCAAAAATGCTTTAATTTTGATGCCGACATCTTTTCGGTTCTAGTTTTTTCTGTATCTA